>CM063511.1:15133939-15156439 GCA_032207245.1 Pardosa pseudoannulata
CTCTTTCTAATTGTTTTCCTAATGTTTTAACAACACTTGCGTTAGGGCAAGTTTACCTGGTCTAAGAGCACAAAAATAAACTCTGCAAGAGGAAATTTCTTTGGATCCATTGCAGTAGATAAGGATAGACGTGCACGTAGGATGTAGAAAGAGCTGCAGATTGTAGGAGAGTATACAGAACTAAGCTCATGACTTGGTCATGAAAACAAGTGTCATGGAGGAGGATGAAGATAGCGTAGGACCTGATAATAAACTAGTAAGACGATATAATAGAATTAAGTAAACAATAGGAATTTAACAGTTAAATCAAAATGAACAATCCGTGAGACCTGAGTGGTAACGACTGTATAGATTTTGACTGATTATGTGTACACATTGGATTGTCTTTACTAATTGGATATCATAAGAGCTGAGACAGTATTTCATCGAAACGCCCTTTATAAACCGTCGTATATTCGTGCATGTGTCCATGCTTGTGTTTGTGTGCGCATAATGTAACGGCGCAACACATAGTTCCTTGTCAGTTCCTTCAGAAATTGGTATACAGAAGTATGATGAAACGTGACAAAGATTTCAAGTTGAAGAACAGGGCAACTTCCGAAGGGGGTTAGAATGGGCTAAAACTCTTATTGGCTCTCTATTCCTATTTAAAGGGGTGTGTAGTAAAAGTGCAGAGTGACACCCAAACTTTATCATTACAAGTAGCGATTTTTATAGACAGAAAGTTATGGAATTATTAGAAAATGTGCGTTGTTGACTGTAATCCTGCTGCATCGTAAATGTAGTTTGTATGACTGACTATCTTCGAGCTTCATATACTTTAACAGAAAATATAAAAAACAATTGGAATTATAATTATAATTATAATTTGGTTATCTAGAATTGTGTGATATCTAAACTAAAATCAATACATTTCTTTTATTTTTATTTATTTAATTTTATATTTATATTTTTATTTAATTTTATTATTAATATTTATTTTATATATTTAATTTAAATTCTTATTTGCCTTACAAGCCTTACACCTAATAGCGTATGTTACTCTGAGGGCAGCATGATTTAGGAATATTGCAAAGTTCAGATTTGGTATAAAGACAGTTTTTCAGTGGTCTGAAGATTTTCTTACCTGACATATTAACTCGCTATTTTAACGCATTGTGTGTGGGTACATTTCGCAGCGGAATTGAAACGGGAGCGAGCGTTTTCAGCGTAAATTTACTTATTCAGTTAAATCTCTATAAAGCGAAAACTTTCTAACTTTGTAACCAACTTTCCATATTTTATATTGAAATATATAAACAAATATATAAATAGAAAAATAAACAAATATATATATATATATATATATATATATATATATATATATATATATATATATATATATATATATATATATATATATATAAATTTCGCAATGATAAATAAAAAGTTAATTTTAAATCTAAATTGATTTTTTAATCAACCTACGTCTGTATACGACAAACTATCTACCAACATTCGCAAATGTCAAAAACAATATAAAATATTCAAAATATATATAAAAAGAATAATTATAAATCCACTCACCAATAAAAATAAACAAAAAAACCCTGTTCTGTGGTTCCGCACCGACTGGTGTAAAAACTAGTTTTTATTTTTCTAAATTTTTCCGGAATCTATGTAGTAGACAAAAACATTCGGCTTCGTTTTCCTGTCTATACCGTTAATTTTGCACCCACAAACAAACCATGTTGTTATAGTAACCCGTACTATGCGTGACCAGCGCTCATATATCAACCGTCAGAAAACGTACTGGTACGTGTTCCGCATACAATGTGTCAAGTGAGAAGCTAATTTATTCTTCTACAAAAATGATTTAATAAGAAAGAAAATTTATAGGTACCGATATTACTTTCACTTGAATAAATTTTATTACAAAACATGAAAAAACTAAGTCTCAAATTCTTCGCCTCTCCCCCTCCACCACCTAAAATGAAAATAAGAATTCTATTTCTTACTAGAGTCCATATATGTAAAACAAAAAATTTTACGAGTTACTTGTACAACTAAAATTGTAGTGCATTGTTCACTTGTCGTCTGGGGTACAAATCTTAACGAAATTGGTTACATACGTATTGTGGTAGGGTGGTTGCAAGATTCTTATTTGAAATTCCCTTCCTCTAACCACCCCATAAATATGTCCTGGACTACCCCCTCGTTATTTATTTCTTTCGTCCTTATTATTTTTTGAAGGGTTACAACTGAAATATATTAATTTTCATATTTTACTTGCTCTAATTATTACTAACATTCATTTAGTTTATCTAATTCCTAAAATATGAGTAAATTCCAAACTAAACTTTAGCTGCAACATACTAATTCCCAGAAAGCTATCTGTGACGACATAACAAAAATCTCTTGCATTTATTACAAATCAATATTTTAAGGTTAATGAACGTATATATCGAGGAAGGTATGGTGAAATTATTTTTAGATATAGATTCAAACATAATTTTATCCCTGCAAAGTCGATATTCACGACGGACGAAATTGCACTTTCAGTTCTCTTTTTAACATATTAATTTTATTGATTTTATACAAATAACACACTAAATAAAGTTTAAGGTATGTGTAAGTGTAGTCCAACTTGCAGTGTAGTAATGTAGTAATTTCTTAAAAAAATGTTTTTATAAATTCGAAAACAGGACAAAAATATTTGTTATAATTTCAAATTAAAAATTTAGAATTGTTGAAACACTGTTTAAGATATATTATTTTTATTTTCAAGTTGTAACAATAGATATAAACAACTCAGCTCCTAATTTTTAGTAATTTCAAATTAAAAATTTAGAATTGTTGAAAAGCTGTTTAAGATATATTATTTTTCTTTTCAAGTTGTAACAATATATATAAACAACTCAGCTACTAGTTTTTAATAATTTTTTCAAATTAAAAATTTAGAATTGTTGAAACAATGTTTAAGCTATATTATTTTTATTTTCAAGTTGTACCAATAGATATAAACAATTGGGGTCCTAATTTTTAATAATTTCAAATTAAAAATTTAGAATTGCTGAAACAGTGTTAAAGACATGTTATTTTTACTTTCAAGTTGTAACAATAGATATAAATAACTCAGCTCCTAATTTTCAATAACTTCAAATTATAAATTTAGAATTGTTGAAAAACTGTTTAAGATATATTATTTTTATTTTCAAGTTGTAACAATATACATAAACAACTCAGCTCCTAGTTTTTAATAATTTCAAATAAAAAATTTAGAATTGTTGAAACACTGTTTAAGATATATTATTTTTATTTTCAAGTTGTAACAATATATATAAACAACTCAGCTCCTAGTTTTTAATAATTTTTTCAAATTAAAAATGTAGAATTGTTCAAACACTATTTAAGATATATTACTTTTATTTTCAAGTTGTAACAATAGATATAAACAACTCAGCTCCTAATTTTTAGTAATTTCAAATTAAAAATTTAGAATTGTTGAAAAACTGTTTAAGATGTATTATTTTTATTTTCAAGTTGTAACACATAGATATAAACAACTCATCTCCTAGTTTTTAATAATTTCAAATTAAAAATTTAGAATTGTTGAAACACTGTTTAAGATATATTATTTTTATTTTCAAGTTGTAACAATATATATAAACAACTCAGCTCCTAGTTTTTAATAATTTTTTTTTCAAATTTAAATTGTAGAATTGTTGAAACACTGTTTAAGATATATTATTTTTATTTTCAAGTTGTAACAATATATATAAACATCTCAGCTCCTAGTTTTTAATAATTTTTTCAAATTAAAAATTTAGAATTGTTGAAACACTGTTTAAGATATATTATTTTTATTTTCAAGTTGTAATAATAGATATAAACAACTCAGCTCCTAATTTTCAATAATTTCAAATAAAAAATTTAGAATTGTTGAAACACTGTTTAAGATACATTATTTTTATTTTCAAGTTGTAACAATAGATATAAACAACTCAGCTCCTAATTTTTAGCAATTTCAAATTTCAAATTTAGAATTGTTGAAAAACTGTTTAAGATATATTATTCTTATTTTCAAGTTGTAACAATATATATAAACAACTCAGCTCCTAATTTTTAATAATTTCAAATAAAAAATTTAGAATTGTTGAAACACTGTTTAAGATACATTATTTTTATTTTCAATTTGTAACAATAGATATAAACAACTCGTGTTTAAACACAAGTTGTAAGTCCCTAATTTTAAGAACGTACAGTAATGAATATAATATTAAAGTTAAATCCTAAAATTAGAACTTTTGTCAAATTCTTAGCACTTGAAGTGGTAATTTGACTTCATCTTTAGAAAAAAAGAACTAAAATTAAGTTTCAAGGAAATGTTTTATTGAATTTTCGACAGAAAAACGTGATGAGACTTTTACTTAAAGATAACAGTCTCTTACAAATAGTTGAAAGTATGTTGGAAAACTGTAGAAGTTCGTTTTATAAATATATAAGTACATTTCATATCAGCACCATTAACTTGCAAAAAGATAATTCAATAGTTTTCCTTTTTTGTGTATGAGGGGGGGGGTAATTACAGATTATCGTTATATTAAAAACTAGCATATAGCCCATCATCTGACGGGATAGGTAAAAATTTTCATTTTCCAGAATTGTAAAGGACCCTATGAGGCAGGTAAATAAATAGTTTTTTTTTTTTTTTGGCTGAAAATTATCTTGAATTAAATGTAATAGATTATTCAATTTAAAATTATCACATATGTACTTAATCTATTATTTAAGCCAAATATAAAAGAAAATTATTTACTTAATATGTATCTTCAGTGATAAAACGTATCATAATAATGCAGAAGATAGTTAAATAATTTAAAATAAGAAATTATTAAATGAGACTGCTAAAAGAATGACGTCATAAGGCTAGAAAAAAATATTATTTTTACCTGTTTATTATGTGTGAAATTGATAAATCTAATTGTCTGCTCTTAACCGGGGTAAAAAGGGCTTGAAATAATGGCATTAAATGCTCAAAAAGGGGGGAAAGTGTGGATTTCGAATGTTTTAAAGACGACAGTATTTTGTGCTGTGATATGAAGCATATTTATACAAACTTATTTTAGAATCGGATCGATAGTTTAGGAGAAGATAAACTTTAGTCTCTTTGAATTTTGCTAACCCTAACTCACCAACAATCCAATATGGATGTCTCTATCCCTTCCAGGTCCACCCGTTTCATAAATTCGAGGACAGTTTACTTAAGCTATTATATAGGGGATTATAACCTATTAAAATATAGGAAGTTTATAATGTTGGTGAATAAATAGTATAGATATGATTGCATCTTAGTAATTTTCTGTATAAAACTGTAACTAATATTGAGATAACATCCATTCAGACTCTCCTGCAGTACCTGCAGAACGATGGTCGAATGGTAGAACAGTGCTCTTTGGTACCGGGGTTTGCGTGATAGAATTCCACTGATAGCATGGATGCACATGTTCAAACTTGAATGCATGTTAATTAGTGTTCAATTTACATTACATCTTTATGGTGCGTCTTATTTTTTTCCGAAGTGTGTATATTTACGTATAATTTTATAAATATTTAATTCCAATATAAATATTAAACATTTATGTTGAATTTATGTTAAATTCATACTTTGTCTAAATTTTATGTTAAAATTAACAATTGCTAAATATTGAAGGTGATTAGTTCCATTGAATCCCCCCCAATCCAAGTAAAAAAATGAATCTAAGAGACAGGAAGAAGGGAAGAAGTCGTAGAGATCATGTAAACACGCAATTAAAAGAAGTGATTTCTAAGAGCCTTGACAGAAAAACTACTTTACAGAATTTTAATCAGACTCAGTTTCTTCATTCATTTTTTAAGTTGTGATTCTATTTTGCTTTTTAAATTACCAATTTTGAAGAATTCAGGTATGATTTTTTAGATTTCAGGTATTTTTAAAAATTTCTTGTGGATTGTATACTTGAGGTATATTCTAATACGTATGAAATGTTTAAGTTAATTTTGTATTATGCCATAGATTAAATTTTCCGTTAAACAGATAGCTGCAAATGACGTTGAACATGAATTCGACTGAAAGACCGAGTCTGTATCATTCTTTCGAATAGGTGGTGATTTGGAGATCCCGCGGTCTGACATCACTAATCCAAGGTTTATCCAACAACAATTAAAACAGCAGCAGGTGTTAGGGTGTGTCTCACGAAAGTTGTTTAACGGCTAACAATGATTAACCCATAACTCCAACCAATGGTGAGACGAAATTATCAATTTAAACAGAGATTAATCTTGATTAACCCCACAAACGGTGGCTTCTGTAAGAAGGTTTCCATGCTTAACAGCTTGAGATCATTCGGTATTTACCATCGAGGACACTTTCCCCGGTATGACGGAATCGATCGCAGAACTATGGTAGAATGGTTAGGGAAGTTGTACAATTTTACCAAAGCTCGTGGGTTCAAATCCCCCTGTATCATGGATGATCATAGCTGTTCTGAATCAGCTTTAAGCTGTAGGTACCTGTCTCATTAGCCTTCGTGTTGCAAAATAGTAGACTGTAGTTCTCCAAACCAATCCGGGCTACAGTCTACATCTGCACATTCGAATTTAATAAATTTCAAAAGCAATATTTTAACAAACACATATTCTTTTATAAAGTTCAATTATTTTTGGCAAAAGTAAAAATTTAAACAATATTAAATATTTAAATTAAATATTTTATATTTATTTTCTCAAAATGGAGAAAATGTTAGGAGTTATTTCTGTACTGCTTAATTCTAAAGCTCAAATAATAAAAACACACAGAAAAATATTTTAAATAAAGAACACATTTTCTGAATGCTCGAAATAAATTTTAACTTTCATAAAAATAATCCCCAAGAATTAAAAATGTGATTTAAATTTGTTCTCAAAAATATAAAAGTCGAATGCATTTTTCTATTTCTATTGAATTTTCCGAAATAATAATTCCGGTTGCATCTAAAGTTCATTTCTTTCATTTTCGAAAAATGTTCTAAACAATTCAAATATAAGATTATTTCAACAAGGACAAAATGAATTGTTCTCCAAATTAATTTACCCGAAAGAAAAATTATTTTTATCATTTTTGTGCTTAACAAAGAAATATGAAGACAGTTTAGGGATAACAGAATAAACAAATGCTGTACAACAGTTCATCAAGATAATTTTCGAGAATTTTTAGACATAAATCTTAACAAACTCCTTTCTAAGACTTGGAGGCAAAAAACCAATTCTGCACTACATGAAACTGTTGTAACTGACATTGTAATCATCGTGAATACACGGGGTTCACATTATTTTATTAGAAAATTTCTACATGCATTAAACCAAAGAAAGCTTTTTATGTAAGTTCAGAGTTCCGTAGCTTTCTCTGTTATTTTAATATATTATCTTATTTACATTCAACATTTTTTCTTTTCGACGATAATGTTGAAATTAGTTATTCAAAACGTGCTTAGGGTTTCTAAATTTGTTTAAGCTATAAAGTTATGTTTTTTTCCCGATAATTTCATGAAAGCTGCGAGATAATGGTTTAAAGGAATACATTTTCAAATTAAGAAAAATTTTTATTCGCGCATTAAGGATAATGGATTAAATGATTAGTGGATGAAATATTTTTTTTCATGGGCATGAAAATGTCTACATATAAAATATTGATTTTAGTAATGTGTTTTAGAGAAGATTTTTTAATTTCGGAATGTAAAGTTATTTAAAATATTTATAAGAGTAGAACATATTCCTATTTTACTTACCGGGTCATCAGAAAATGAGTATACATTTTAAAAAGTAATAATTCCCGGAATAACTAAGGTAGAGATAAAAATCTATACATGTGCTTGGAATGACATGGGGTTCTTCTAACCACAAAAAAGTTTTAAAAATGGCCAATAGGTGGCGTTAGACGTTACGTTAAATAGTTTGAGTCTGCGTGAGAATCGTGTATAAAAGCTAAAGGATATGGGATATCAGATGCATCAGAAATAACAGCATCTTGGCGTTACCAGAGAATGAACTGTTAGAGAAGCTGTTTGGTTTGGTTTGGAGTACTACGGTCTCGAGAAATAATGAGACCGGGACCTACTGCTGAGAGAAGTTGAAATATTAGAATGGGGAATCAGCTACTGCTTGTAATGAAGATTTTTCATATTTATTCATTACATATTTTTCCTTGTGGGATATATATATATATATATATATATATATATATATATATATATATATATATATATATATATATATTAACCTACATTTTGCGCCTTTTTTTCTCATATTGTCCCTTGCAGGGGCAGCTCTCGCTGTTTTCTCACGATAACAACCTATCTTTTCAAACAGAGCCATTCTCGCTTTGGAATTAAGTTTCGGACCGAGCGTCCAATTCTGGTCACCTGCATTCGCAGCCCTTAGACCTTTCAACTATAATTTGCGCACATCAGCTCATATATTCCGTCGGTTTCCGAAGTCATAAGTTTTGGATCGAGTTAACAACCGCTCCTTTGAAAGGTGCTGCTTTGTGGTGTGTTGCCAAGCTCCGCTCCGCATCTTTTTTGGCGAATTTTCACCACCGGAGTTGCGCCTCACTGCGATTGGGTTTTTGTACTGTTAGAAAATTAGTTACTTTATTTTTATAAGTAATTTAAATATTTTATTTTATTACCCATCTCATAACCACTGACGATATTAGTATATATATATATATATATATATATATATATATATATATATATATATATATATATATATATATATATATATATATATATATATATTATGCATGCATTTTCTTTAGAGTCGTGACGTATTGCATACGTTTGAAAATCGTTTCTTTCCCTACCTATAAGTACTCGGGGAGGAAAAAGGCTATGTATCAGTCAGTGTGGTTGTGCTGCCATGTGTGTACGGCAGTTAGCCCATGTTTATTTTCCTTTACTTTTAAGTATAATAAATGTTGTTTTAAATGATGCTAACGTTTGTCTTAATACTGTTCAGGATTAATAGGGCAAAATGCTTCTACTTCAACTATTATTCTATTATAGCTTTCAATAAGCTAACATTTTTGTTCTCCGCCCTCCTTGTTTCGAAGTTTCATTGGTCAGAGCCGTGAGAACCCTACTCTCCGCGGGGTTTTCTTCGCCTGGCAACCCTCTTGCTGGCTGTGTTTCGGTGCTTTTGTCGTGAGCGCAGCCTAGAAATTCTTGTAATTTTTTGAGAGACGGAGAGACACAGAGATGAAGTTTTAACACCTTTGCCGACGTGTTTTTTTTTGTTTTTTTTTTGCCGGAAAAATGTTTCCGTTGGAGCCACCTCGATCTTTGGCTAATCTAAGCACTCTATCCTTGTCCTGTTCTACTGCGATGTTCCTGGCGTTATTTTTACTTAAAGCAACGAATTAATCTCCATCATGTTTTATATAATGCAACAAAATTAGTCTCCATCGTATTTTTATATAACGCAACAATTTAATCTCCATAATACTTTTAAACAACGCAATTGAATGAATCTCAGTTACCCATTATTAGATCAAGGCAGAAGTGGACTACGTTATTTGTAGAGTATAAAGTGAAGAAAATTATTTGATCTCATACTAAAATAAAAAAGGTCTCTCCATCAAATCAGCGTCTGATTTTTCTACCTGAGGTGACTCTTAAAATAAAACCTCTGACTCTTCATCAATCAACCTGCATACAGCTCCCTTCCTCTACATGGAGTTCCGACTTTTCAGTATACTGCTGCTTAACGATTTTTTTGCCATCGGAGAGGTATTGGAACTTGAAAAGTGCCTATGACAATTACAGCTATGAGAAGAATTACTTTGACGTTAGAAGTCATGAGAAAATTAGACGATGTTCCCCGTGTCATCTCTTCTTTGTCATAATTACTTATGCTAATTATTGATTTTTTAATCAAATAAAGCGCAATGCGTTGGTGATTTTTTAAAAAAATTTTATGGTTACAATGAAGCTCCATGTCATTTCAAGCATATGTATCAAGTCAACCTACATTATTCCGTAAATTATTTTTTTAAATATGTGCTCATTTTCTGTTACCCAGAATTCAACAAAATCTGGTAAAAAACAAAAAAAAAAGAAATTAGTATATAAAATAATGTAGCCATTTATTGTCTTTTTAATATTAAACAGGACAATTTTGTCTACACACCGTTCATGTAGTACAAAAAATCACATACCTTGCTGACTTGTCTGTCATGGCCAAATGAATAGGGCTGAACTGTTCAGTACTAGAGGATATGGGACCTAATCGTGCAGCCTGAAGGGATGTTTGTAGACGTTAAGGCATCATCCCAAGTCAACATGTACGTGTTGAAAAAATCTGCATACTCAGTATAGGATACTTTTTCCGTTTGAAGAAAACGCGGATATCTCGCGTGATAGCGAAAATATTTCAACAGCCAAAAGGTTTTATCCCAAATCAACCTGAACTTGAATAAATCGGTTTAAGATTTTATCTGTAACAAGAAATATGCACATTCCTCACAAGTAAATAGAATCGTAAACTAACGCGTAAATGTCGACGTGCAATAAGGTTTTTAGAAATTGACATTAACCACATAAGTGGAATTTTTCAACCTTGAAATATACTTTTTAAATTAAGATTTTATTTAAGAAAATAAATTCATTTAGATTATTAAATTAATTTAATTTTAACTTCTTTTAGAGGAAAGGAAATATGCTTACCACAGCCGATTCGGAGCTATTTAAGGTTAGAAAATTTTATACTTTTTTACTTATTCATTTTTTTGTATGACGCATCGCATAATATTTATACTTCAAGTATTATAATAAAAATAAGACTTGTAACGAAAGAAAAAAAGCATCAAATGAAGGAAAAGTTATGTGTAGATGAAATTTTTCAACTAATGTTATCTTTTCTTTTTTATTTAAAGCTAGCATTACATCATAACCATGTTATGATATCAAGACAAGTATTTTTTTTTTTTTTTTTTTGTTATTACTACTTCTGAGTAAATTATTGAATAGTAAATCTAACGAGAGGCGGTTAAATACCTTACCATAGACATTAAAAAATAGTGAATTTAGTTACATTTGCCATGTCCTTAGGAAGAGTTAATAAGTAGATCTTATTAGCATTCTGTAACAAAAACGTAGAACATGGCTTTCCAAACCAAGCTAAATCTTATTTGTCTGTAATCATCTGCAGTAACCTACTTAGTTACATCAGGTTAATTTATTATGGTTTTCAGTTTATATCTGAATTGTTGATTACACATGTTTATATTAGTCCAGTAAAGATTAAAGTATATAGATTTATGTAAGGTAGAATTTGATGTTTTTCCTTTATAATATGCAAACGAATTACGTTTCTCTATGAATGATTTATGTGTTATTAAACAAAGACATTTATCAATTCAGTTTTAAATAAGCTTGTACTGTTTACCTCTCAGTCATTTTGTATTTTGTTAACTATGTACCTAATCCTGGATCTGTGATTACGAACACAATCAAAGTACCTACGTTTCCCTGTTCGTCAATGTCCATTTGTGACAGCATAACCGTTTTGCTTAGGGCTTTAACTGCAAGACCCTCATTATGGTAGCCAAAAGCTTTTTATTCCCCAAAGACATATAACATTAGAGTACGAGAGGGATTATATCTCATGTAAGATACTTTTAATCACCTGGTAAAAAGACCCTAAAGGTGAAATCCATAGATTGCAGTGAAATGCTGTCATTAATACAATGGGAATAATGCCTGAATTTAAGGCATTGCAAAATATTGAACTAATGAGGTAAGATTAACTCTTCTAAAGGAATTAAGATTTTAATAGTTATTGATTATTTTGCCAAAACAAAATTGTTTAAGGGGGTTCTATTTAGATATTTCATACAACATTTAACTTAACACAACGTAGAACAGGAAGTTCCAAACCAAGCTAAATCTTATTTGGCCGAAATCATCTGCAGTAAGCTACTTAGTTATATTAGCAAGGTTAATTTCTTATGGTTTTCAGTTTATATTTGAATTGTCGATTATACATGTCTATATTACTCCAGTAAAGACTAAAGTATACAGAATTATGTAAGACAGGATTTGCTGTTTTTCCTTTATAACATGTAAGCGAACTATGTTTCTCTATGAAGGATTTAAGTGTTAATAAACAAGGGCGTTTATCAATCCAGTTTTAAATAAGCTTGTATTGTTTACCTTTTAGTCGTTTTGTACTTTGTTAATTATGTACCTAATCCTGGATCTGTGATTATGAACACAATCAAAGTACCTATGTTTTCCTGGTCGTTAATGTTCATTTGTGACAGCATAACCATTTTGCTTAGGGCTTTAACTGCAAGACCCTCATTAAGTTAACCAAAATCTTTTTATTCTCAAAAGCCATATAACTATAGAATACGAGCGGAATATTTCTCAGGCAGGATGCTTTAAATCATCTAGTGAAAAGACCCTAAAGGTGAAATCCATAAATTGCAGTGAAATGTTGTAATTAATACACTGGGAATCAAGCCTGAATTTAAGACATTGCAAAATATTGAACTAATTAGGTAAGAGTAATTCTTCTAAAAGAATTAAGAAGGTAATAGTCATGTATTACTTACAAAACAGAATTGGTTAAGTGGCTTCTATTTAGATATTTCACAGGGCAGTTAACTTAACACAACATAGAATATAGCTTTCCAAACCAAGCTAAATTTTATTTGGCCGAAATCATCTGCAGTAAGCTACTTAGTTACATCAGTAAGGTTAATTTCTTGTATTTTTCAGTTTATATCTCAATTCTTGATTACGCATGCCTATATTAGTCCAGTAAAAACTAAAATATATAGAATTATGTAAGGCAGAATTTGTTATTTTTTATAAAGATGTAAGCAAATTATTTTTCTCTATGAATGATTTAAGTGTGATTAAGCAAGGATGTTTATCAGTTCAATTTTAAATAATCTTGTACCGTTTACCTTTCAGTCGTTTTGTATTTTGATAACTGTGTACCTCATCTTGACACTGTGATTTCAATCACAATCAAAGTACCTAAGTTTTCCTGGTCATTACTGTTCATTTTTGACAGAATAATCAATTTGCTTAGGGCTTTAACTAGTAGAGTGTAACAAGTGGCTTTAACAGTAAGTTACTTAGTTACATCAGTAAAGTTAATTTATTATGGTTTTCAGTTTATATCTCAATTCTTGTTTACACATGTCTATATTAGTTCAGTAAAGATGAAAGTATGTAGAATTATGTGATTCAAAATTTTCTACTTTTTATAAGATGTTAGCGAATTATGTTTCTCTATGAATAATTTAAGTGTGATTAAGCAAGGACGTTTATCAATTAAATTTTAAATAAGCTTGTACTGTTTTACTTTCAGCCGTTTTATATTTTGTTAACTATGTACCTCAACCTGGATCTGTCATTACGAACACAATCAAAGTGTCTATGTTTTCCTGGTCGTTAATGTTCATTTGTGACAGAATAATCGTTTTGGTTAAGGCTTTAACAAGAAGACCTTCATTAAGGTAACCAAAAGCTTTTTGTTCCCAAAATCCATATAACAATAGAATACGAGTGAAAGATTTCTCAGGCAGAATATCTTTAATCATCTAGCGAAAAGACCCTAAAGGTGAAATCCATACATTGCAGTGAAATACCGTGATAAATACAATGGAATAAAGCTTGAAGTTAAGACATCACAAAATATTGTATTAATGAGGTACGATTAATTCTTCTAAAGGAATTAAAAACTTAATAGTCATGGATTACTTACCAAATCAAAATTGGTTAAGAGGGTTCTATTTAGATGTCACAGGATATTTAACTTAAGGATTGAGCTATTCCTTTGTAACTTCTTTAATACACAAAAAACTATGGCATCTTCTAGAACTTTCAAGAGCAATATTTATGGCTACAGTGCAATTTGCGCAAATATAAAATAATGAGCAAACAATAAAATAAAAAAAGATAATTTTTAATAATTGTGTGAGATTTTAAGATAAATCTTGTAGCATCTAAAGGGAAGGTAAACATAAAATGATTAGATAGCTTTATTTTTTATTATATATCTGGAGTGTGTGACAAAAAAAAATTATCTGAAACTACAAATAATTGCCTATTTTAAAAATTAACAAAATTAAATAATTTAAATTAAAAAAAAAGCTTTTTCAAATATAAGATAATCTTTATTATTTTAATTTTTAAAGAAAATATTATAGTTAATTTAATTATCTGTGATAAGTGTTCATCATTTAAATAAAACTCATTTAACCGTTTATAAAACGTTTGAAATAATTTAAATTCATTCTGGGATTTACAAGCATAAGGGTACAAGGAACGTTGAATTTCAATTCATTTTAGTTTTCAATCGTTAAAGATATTTTTACACGGAGAATATATAATATTGTTAAATAAAAAGTATAAAAAACAAAATTTTAAAAAAGTTTTGATTAAAATACGAAACGTTTTGATAAAAATTGAGTCGTCTAACAATATTCCATACAGATGTTCCTAATGCACAATATACGAACCAATTTCTCCTATTTTTCCAATTTATCTTTAGAATTTATACAGTAACAAAACTGGGTATTGATTTTCGTCTAAGTTTTATGTTATTTTTCTCAGAAAATAATTTAAAATTATACAATATTTTAGCAAGTGTTTTCTCTGTTTAAATACAGCTAACTTAAGAAAATACTTTGTGATTATAATAAGCATACCCAGTTTAATGACAAAGACGTTAATAAAGAATCCAAAATTTTTAGTAAGAAATTTATAAAAGTAAAGCACCTGAAACATTTCGAAATATTTAATTTGTTGCAAATATCATCAAGCTGGAAAATTTATTATTTTTAATTTTTCATTATTTTTAAAAGTTCAAAAATTTATTGCATGGTAAAAAGAGGTTTTAGTGCAGTAAAACAATCATATTATTCGAAAAATATTTTTTGATAATAAATAACATACTTAACTTGTTTTTTCATAACAAAAAAATCTTTCCATATTTTTTGGTCAAAATCTGTTACATTGAAGGTGTCTTTTTATCCAGTTAAACGTAATTTAAAACTAAAATGACTTGCCTCAAATTTAATATTTCGTTTGTGCTTAAGATATCTAAACACTTTTTCCTAATAATTTCGCCGAACGATGATCAATTGTTTAGAGTGCTGGCCTTCGGTACCGGGGTTCGTGGGTTCGAATCCCACAGTGGCATGGATATTCATAGCCGTTCAGAATCGGTTTTAAGATGTAGGACCAGGTCTCATTGACCTCGTGTTGCAAAAAAATAGACCGTAGTACTCCAAACCAAAACTAATAAATTCATGCAAAACGAAGGCCGAATAGTAGACTGTTGATCTTCGGTACCGGAGTTCGAGGGTTCGAATCCCACTGATACCATGGGTGATAGTATCCATTCAGAATAGGCTTTAAACAGTATTTTTCGGCCTCATTAGCCATAGTTTAGCCAAACAATAGGCCGTAGCGCTCGAAACAAAATCAAACCTTATGTTTTCATGAAATTTGTACATTGACGTTGTAAATATATTTTACCACATAACTGTAAAATAGTGGAATGTCGAATTTGTATATTTATATTTAAATAGCAAAAGTTTTATTTAATCAGATTAAAGCACTAAAACGAATATAAAATTTGTTATCGTTTTTTGATGACTCGTAATGGAAATATACAGTTTTATTAATTATGATTAACAAATAGTTGTATGATGAATGTAAAATATTATATTTTGCTCACAAGACTGTTCACATATTCATACTAATACAAAAGAAAATACTCCTGATAACTTTTTTCTTATATAATGACATTTATATATATTTTAAAAAATATAACCAGAAGTCTCTATATGGGATTGAAATATCAGTTAAAAGCCTTAAAAATCAGTTAACAGCCTTAAAGATCTAAAGAAACTATATCCGAAAGTACATTTCTGTCATTAATGACTCATCAGTCACTTTGAAATCCATTCACGTCTATGGCATTTGAATAGTTTCCAATCAAAGAAATTAAAATATTTTCTCATATTATTATCAAAAGATTCTGCCAAGCTTTACATAATATTGAAAAGGAGGAATTTTTTTTCATATAATGAAAGGTATATATTTTTTAATTAAAACTAGGTGTTGCAATATATATGTTATAAAAAGCTGGTTAAATAGAAGTTTTTATTGAAGCATTATTTAATGGAAAAAAAACATTCTAAAAAAACCTAATATCTTTTTTTTTGTAACTATTCTTGATTATGAGACCCTTTAAATTATCTAAATTTAGACTAAAATTTCTATGGCATTTAAGTAATTACATTCAGGAAATATAAAATATTTTCTCTTATCATAAGTACAGGATTACCTACTTTTTCATTTTATTCCTCTATCTACGTGTATATATATATATATATATATATATATATATATATATATATATATATATATATATATATAATATATATTATATGTATATATATAATTGTATATATATGTATATATGGTATATATGTATGTATATATAAAGATATATATATATATATATGTGTGTGTGTGTATGTATATGTATTTATATATGTATATATATATATATAAATAATATATATATATATATATATATATATACATATATATATATATTAATAATAATAATAACAATAAAATTCTAAAGCAGCTTTTTTTAAGATATGGAGGCCATTATTTCCTGACACCTTAAATTTCGAGTCGCAGCCCCTTTAATTAATTTTTTCCGGCACATTGTGACGTACTATCTTCTAGAATAAACTGGAATTAACAAAATTAATGTGATTGATAACTGGAATGATATCCTTACTGTAGCCACTCCACTTTCAGAAATTATTAAAAGGCCTAGTATACAGATTTAGAGGCTTTTCTTTTGAGAACATGATTTAATATATCGACAAATATTTTATCTTTTGAGTTCTTTTTCCCTACGGAGATTTCTGTGTTATCTGGTGTTCTAAATAAAATAAGTTTTTCTAAGTCTGCATCAATAAACTCGGCTACATTGTTCTACAGAATTCTTAAATTATGATGACATTAATTTAAGATATACATATATATATATATATATATATATATATATATATATATATGTATATATATATATATAATTTATATACAAATATATAAGGTGTGTGTGTGAGAGAGAGATAGAGAGTGAGAGTAGGAGAGCGTGAGAGAGCGAGAGTGTGAGAGTGTGAGAAAGGAGATGGTGAGAAAGCGAGAGTGAAAAAGTGAGTGTGAGAGTGAGTGAGAGTGATAAATAGAGTAAGTAAAGAGAGAGAGAGTGAGTGAGTGAGTGAGTGAGTGAGTGAGTGAGTGAGTGAGTGAGTGAGTAGAGTGGGTTGGAGAAAGATAAGTTTAAAAACCGTTAAAAAACCTTAAATATTTTATAAAATCTTTAAAATCTTTTTAATTTGTAAATTTACCAACTCATCATCCATTCTCAGAATATATGAATTATCAAATTCTCAAATGTAATTTCTCTCTCATATACAATCAAGATAACTGATATCGTTAATGGAAGATAATTGCAGAAACATTTTAAAAACGGAGTTTTGCAAAGTCATCGTGGGCGTGTCGACCTGCAGTACGGCAATAAATTTACTAAACCGTTCATACTACTTTAATTGCGGAATATTTTAAAACGCAATAAGAGGTATTTCTCAAAACAATATTATTATTAAACGCACCATTAGGATAATAACTTTGGAAATTGAGAAATGGGAACAGACTGTTTCTCTGCCTGTCTTTCCTCTAGAGTCGATACGTGCATTTAGTCGCGTATATTTCTGTTAATGTAATGGCATCATTTCGTGTAAAGCATGCTTTGTAATTTTCAAATTATCTGGTAATCTGCTTGCTGTTTAACCTTTGCATTATGAATATTTAATAACGGGGAAAATCATTCTGCTGCTTTTGTATTAGTATGAAGCAGTTATCAAATAGTTCAAAATTAAAGCAACACTGTAAAATTTTTCAGACGATTAAATATGAATGGCCGAAAGTGGAATATATTTTTCAAATTACCCTGGTTTATTTGTATTTATTATTTGATAGCTGTTCCTAAAAGATAAATCTTACGAATTCAGTAATGATATGTTAGTAAAAGAAGTTGTATTTATGTCATTTACTCCAGTCGTAAAACAAAATGGATAAGAAAAAAACAAAATTAATTTTGTTTAAATATTTTGCAAATAAACAGCGTGTGAGACGAATACATTATATATTTCAAATTGTCTTTTAAATATAATATACAAGTAATGTACCCGTGCTTCGGTGATGTAAACTTAATATATTATTTTTAAAGAAAGTTTTTGTTTCGTGCATAACACTCTAAATTCGTCACAGTACAGTTCGAATCACTGACATATTTATATATATCTATTATAAATATATTATAACAATATTCAATTTTTATACTACTGTATTACTACTGTACGTTGATTAGCAACGCTAATAGATCTTGACATATTAAGTGGTAGAATAGGAAGCAGAGGTTTGACAACAACAGTTCTAATTTTGTTGGTATTAATAAATGTTTTCCAAAATAAAGGAAATTTATGACAAACCACATGGTTTTGTATGAAACAGAAACACACATTCATATTGACAACTATATAAAATGATAGGTTTTTATTTGCCGATGAAAGTCACTGAAATTTATACTTTTTGTTGTTAGAATATTGTTGATAAACATTTCATTGTAACGTAAAAATTAACCAAGAATTAAATTTAAAATTAGTTCTCATATAAAAATGCTATAATTTGAGTCACATAGAAATGAAAGTGAATCACTTTATATCTCAATTTCTAGGTCAAATCGAATTAATACTACGCAGACGATGTTTAAATAATATAAAATAAGAAATGAATAATGAGATATTTAAAAAAAAATGACGTCATAATGCACTAAAAAGGGAAAAAATGGATTTTGAACGTTAAAAATTTTTAAAAACCTTCCAAGGGATATACTTAATAATTACCCAAATTTTCACGGTGATTGGATGCATGGTTTTTGAGTGTATTGAGTACAGACAGACAGACACAAATTCATTTATATATATATATAGACTAGCAAGTTTGCCCGTGCTTCGCTACGGTGAACTTAATATATTACTTTTAAACAAAGATTTATTTTTCGTGAATAACTCTCTAAATTCGTCACAGTACAGTTCGAGTCATTGGTATATTTATATATTTCTATTATAAGCGTATTATAACAATATTCAGTTTTTATACTACTGTATTACTACAGTACGTTGATTAGCAACGTTAATAGATCTTGACATATTAAGTGGTAGAATAGGAAGCAGAGGTTTGACAACAACAGTTCTAATTTTGTTGGTATTAATAAATGTTTTCCAAAATAAAGGAAATTTATGACAAACCACATGGTTTTGTATGAAACAGAAACACACATTCATATTGACAACTATATAAAATGATAGGTTTTTATTTGCCGATGAGAGTCACTGAAATTTGTACTTTTTGTTGTTAGAATATTGTTGATAAACATTTCATTGTAACGTAAAAATGAACCAAGAATAAAATTTAATATTAGTTCTGATATAAAAATTCTATAATTTGCCTCACATAGAAATGAAAGTGAATCACTTTATATCTCAATTTCGAGGTCAAATCGAATTGATACTACCCAGACGATGTTTAAGTAATATAAAATAAGAAATGAATAAAAGAGATATATAAAGTAATGACATCAAAATGCTCAAAAAAGGGGGAAGGAATGGATTTCAAACGTTAAAAATTTTTAAAAACCTTCCAGGGGATATACCTAATAACTTCCCGAATTTTCACGGCGATTGAATGCATGGTTTTTGAGTCTATCGAGTACAGACAGACAAACACAGATTCATTTATATATATATATATATATATATATATATATATATATATATATATATATAGATATAGATATAGATATAGATATTGCTGTATAAGAGTGAAACTGCTGTGTCATCATTCACAGATTTTAAAAGTATTTACCACGGAAGGAGTCAGCCTATTATAATATTTAAAATATAGAGTCCTGCCGTTTTCTAAGTATTTCTAGTAAATGGCGGGATGCCAAGAAGCATTCTCACAAGATTTGGTCTATCCTTTCATTCTAATACAAAGGATGATATAAAATATTTCTTAAATTTATTTTATCCGTTTTATCTTCATAATATATTTTAATTGGAAGTAAAAATTTCAGTGTATATGAATACACATACACAAGTGTGTGTGTGTGTGTTAGTGAATGAGTGAATGAGTGAGTGAGTGAGTGAGTGAGTGAGTGAGTGAGTGATAGTGCTCTAAAGGCGTGTCTTAACGTGTCTCATCAACTGAACACATAATCATCATTAAATAAAGGATAGTTTTCGAAAGATATGATATATACAGTAAATATATCTTGGTATAGTAAAATGTTTTTTTAAAGAAAGCAACATATCAGGCTTCATCTGTAAGTAAAAATGCACTAGACAAGGTAACAATTATTAGTGCTCATTGTTAGTACTGTTAGTAGATTCTAAAAGTAAAGCCAGGGAATTAATTTAAGAGGATCAAACATCAATTGTCCAAATACTAACACATGAATATCGTGGTGTGAGTGAATGAGAGAGAGAGAGAGAAAAAAAAGAGTGTGAGTAAGTGAGCGGAAAGAGTGTGAGTGAGTGACAGAGATAGTGTGAGAGAGAGTCAGTGAATGAGAGTGTGAGAGAAAGAGCGAAAGAGATAGAGTGTGAGAGAGAGAGTCAGTGAAAGAGATAGTGAGAGAGAGTCAGTGAAAGAGATAGTGTGAGAGAGAGTCAGTGAAAGAGATAGTGTGAGAGAGAGTCAGTGAAAGAGATAGTGTGAGAGAGAGAGTGAGTCAAAGAGATAGAGTGAGAGAGAGTGAGTGAAAGAGAGAGTGTGAGAGATAGAGTGAGTGAAAGAGAGTGAGAGAGAGTGAAAGAGTGTGAGAGAGAGTGAAAGAGTGTGAGAGAGAGTGAGTAAAAGAGAGTGTGAGAGAGAGAGAGTGGGGTGATAGAGATTGAGTGAATGAGAGAGTGAGAGAGTGAGTGACAGAGATAGAGTGAGTGAGAGAGAGAGAGAGAGAGAGTGAGGGAGGGAGAGTGAGTGAGATTGGGTGTGAGAGTGAGTGTGCGAGAGGGTGTGTAAGTGAGTGTGAGTGAGAGTGGGTGTGAGAGTGAGTGTGCGAGAGGGTGTGTAAGAGAGTGTGAGGATGAGTGAATAAGTGAATGATAAAATTACCAATTGAAAGTAGTCGTAAAGGATTTTAAATATGTTATCTCCAAAAGATTTTTTCTATATATTTTGCACTTTATCCATGAAGTTCAAACCCTTTCAATTATTTAATTCTCGACGGCAATTTCTATCAAATATATAAACAAAACCCATAAAGGCAGTCCGTAAATGATATCGCAGGTGGGATATAACTACAGAAAAAATTTAAAAAACATGAGATTGGGAAAAGGGATCATGGGCGTATCAGACAGCAGTACGGCAATAAATTTCGTAAACCGTCCATATTAATGTGATTGTGAAATGTTTTAAACGCAATAAGAGGTCTTTCACAAAACAATACTATTATGTAAAGTATCATTATGATAATAACTTTGGAAATTAAGATATGGAAGTAGGAGGTTTCTCAATCTCTTTCTTCAAGAGTCAATATGTGTATTTAGTCCCGTATATAGTTTTAATGTAATATCATTTCTCAATCTTTGTAATTTTCAAATTACCTGGTAATCTTCTTGCTGTTTAACCTTCATGTTATGAATATTTAATAAAGGAGAAAAGGATTCTGTGTCTTTTGTAATTGTATGACGCAGTTATCAATTGTGAACACAAGTTGAAAATTTTTATTTCTAAATTCTAAAATTTTTTATACGATTAAATATAAAGAGCTGAAAGTGGAATACATTTTACAAATTACCCTGATTTATTTGTATTTCAGATTGTATAGGTATTTCAAAAGGATAAACATCTTGAATTTAATAACGATAAATTAATAAAGTAATATATATATATATATATATATATTTATATAGTATATATATATATATATATATATATATCCCCGCCCCCTCCTCCCCTTCCCCCCCCCCCCCCCTCCCCTGATATATATATATATTATTGTGTTATAATATTATTTTTATTTATATTTACTTTATTAAGATATTTAAGTTAAGTGTATATGTATATATATATATGTGTGTGTGTGTAATGTTAGAAAAACAGCCCAATCAATAATTAATTTAAAAATAGACCTCTCTCGTTTAACAGATAAAATAAAACTTATGTTTGGAAAAGAGATAGCTAAAAGATAAAAAAAAATTAATTTAGAGATTTTCTTTAAAATTCCGATAATGTAAAAAAATATTCTGTAGGAGCCCCTAGAACGTCTTTGCTTAAATTTGGGAGTTTTGCGGAACACAGTTGGAAAAACCCTAAAGCCCTACCA
>CM063511.1:15163939-15186439 GCA_032207245.1 Pardosa pseudoannulata
GGTTTGTAGCAAAGCTTACAGTTTTCTATAAAAGTATTCCATACCTCTGATATTAGTGTAAATTTATCACACTGCAAACGGAAGACCTTGTTAGTTTATTTTCAAAACGAAGAAATTTCATAACTTCCGGAAATCTATATCTACTCATAGGTTAATGAAAAACTTTGGTCTCCAAGTCTTGGACCACAAACTAAGAATTGGTAAGCCCTTGGCGGCTAATGCCCCCTTACGTACAACAACGCTATGAATGCTTCCAGTTCTGCTAATAAAATAGTGAGAGTCATTATGAAGTTTACACTTGTCTTCAACATCAGTATATAGCCTGCCGTATTTCTAGGTATAATCATTTGTTAGGGCTAAAATAAAAATACGATTTTCTTGAAATCTTTACTATTTCGTAAATCACAATGATTTAGGAAAAGTCAAGAAAGGATTAAGATATTTGCAACAAAATAGAAGAGCTGTCATAGATAAAAGTTCATTAGGTGTCAAAATGACCCCTTCCGTAATTCTAGTGTTAAAAATATCCATTTTTAACCAGCTATCAGTCCTTTATTTAGACTTTCTCTCACTGGTTTTTTATATTGTTACTGGAACAATAAAATCCTCAGTCTTGATTAATTTGATTTCGTCTTACACTTGTACCATACCATTTACAATTTAAAACTAGATTAAGTTTTGAGTTTAGAATACTAGTAGTTAAATTACTTGTAGTGAAATTATAGTTAACATCTCTTAATAACTAATTTATTTTACTGTTTTAACACGTTGTATGCGGGACACGTACTAGTACGGTTTAGCTTAACAACATGGTTTGTTTGTGGGTGCAAAAATAACGGTATATACAGTAAAATGAAGCCAAACGCTCGTGTCTACTACATAGGTTCTGGTAAAATTTAGACAAAGAAAAACTAGCTTTTACATCAGTCGATGCGGAACCACAGAACGGAAAAAAAATTAAAACTATATACTACTATTTCTATTTGATTTTTCATATTTACGATACTATTATAAATTTATCCACTAAAAATATATTTTTTATTTACAAAAATCTTATGGTTGTTATTTATATATTTCTATTTATATATTTGTTTATATATTTCAATATAAAATACGAAAAGTTGGTTAAAAAATTAAATAATTTTCGATCTATTGAGATTTAACTGAATAACTAAATTTAAGCTCTAAACACCAGCTCCCGGTAAAATTCCGCAGCGAAATGTACTCGCACACAATGTGTTTCAATAACAGTTTGTATATGTTTAAAAATTGTTCTATATCGTGCAGTCTGTACTAAATATTATATATTAAGGTATTTATCACTATTATCTCCGGTTGTGATTTGGGCGTTAGAAACTACCATTCTAGAATAATGATTTTTCTTAAAAACTTATATATTTGATTATTACAATATTGCAGTGTGTTAAAAATAATAATTTTCATATTGAGATTTAACAAAAAAGAAGCTCAAACGCCCGTAATGGATTTATTCAGCCGAAACAAAATTATTCTGCAACTACAATTATACAAGTTTTATTTGACAACAGGGAAAAATTATCGAATAACTAACACGCTACTAGAGGTGATGTTAACTCTTTAAAGGTCACCAAAATAAATTCATTGAAATTTAATGTAATTAGTTTATAAATGTTATCTATGAACCTTATAAACGTGAAACATATGATAAGTTTTCTTTACATTCCTTTGGAGAGCTTGCCTTAGCGGATACCTAAAGAGGGTTTGAGGAGTGGCTTAACTGAAAAACTCCTCCCCTTGTATAGCGTGATCATCATGCTTCTTTTAAAAGTTTAAATATATTGGATAACAGCAAATAAGAACTCTTAAAATAGTATAATAAATAAATAGCTTAAGAATTTAAAAGTGTTGTTCGTATATATACTTTTATTTGAGGTTATAAGTGAGATAAATTGAATTCCTGACTTCTCAGGTACAGCAAGTTAAAATATATTTAAAAAGAAAATATAAATTAAATGCATAGTTATCATCTTTTGTAAATTTAAAATGTCAAAAACCTAAAAAAATCGACAAATCATTAATGTCTCCAATTTTTTTTAATTGAAGAAACTCTAGATTCTTGATTATTGGCTTCCATACATCACACATGTACGAGAATGGAGTAGTAACTAATTGTAAAAAGATAAAGTAAAGTACATTTAAAACTAAAGTTAAAAAAAAGATGTTTAATAGGTGGTTTTGCTGCTAAACCACTGTCCGCTAAAGTGTTAAACAAAATGTCTTCCATGCAGGAGAAAGCGTACTGCGTTTTCGAATAAGCCAAAACCTCCTCGGTAACTGTTATGTAAAGACATTTTTGTACAAAATTTCGTAAAGAACCACCGCATCGGCATAGCATAAGCAGGTGGGTGAATCAGTTCCAGGATACCGGCTGCTTATGAAAGAACAAAAACCCAAGAAGAAAAGAAACAAAATCCGAAGTGGTTGAAAGAATTCGTGGAGAATTCGGAAAGATTTTTTACGGAGTCCCTCAAAATCAACGTGACGTGCAGGTGCAGAACTGGCTGTGCCTCACACAACGGTGTGGTGTTTTACGGAAGCATCTCCAATTCAAGTCGTACAGATATCAGATGGTCCAGGCTTTAAAACCTACTGACAAACCATTGCGTAAGAATTTCTGTGTGAAATATCAAGAAAAGCTCGACGTGAATGGTTTCGAGAACACATTGGTGTTTATCGATGAAGACATGTTCCACTTATGTGGCAAAGTTAATCACCGTAATTTTCGATTTTGTTGCACGGAAAATGTCCATGTGATATTAGCTAACAGGAGCTTGATTACCGTGTAGAAATTTATTGTGTCACCAGAGTGGCACATATTGAACACCTGTAGAAACTTGAATAAATGTAGTTTTGAGGTAAATTTGAATTTCCTAAATATATTAATTACATCGATCACAATCATGTTTTCTTTTTGTCTCATTCAATATGAAACACCCTGTATTTACAGCCACTCCTCTTTTTTAACTGTAACCGAAAATTTTGGGCAGGAAGAGCCAACGTTCTGCTTGTTGTAATTTCGATTTCTTTGTATAATCAGTTTGGCTCTGCGAGCGATGCATGTATGAAAAGTTTGTCTTGTATTTCAGAAATGCTCTTGGCTGTGGTAAAAGCACCACGGAAGCTAAAATTGGAAACTATGTATTACTACTGATGTAATAATGTATATAATTTTAAATTACTGTAATAAAGCTCTCCCATACAGAAGATTACTTGGAATTGAAATATTTTTTTCACTTGCTGCCGAAATAGTTTTCAAATATACCGGGTGGACATAATTAAACTGACAGTGCTCGCAGTGTTCTGTAGCGCGATCTGTTTGCGAGAATGACGCCACGTTTTGTAGGAAGATTAAACAAGACGGGTGACGAAGGATTCCGAGAAAAAACAAATTAGTTCCAAAAGTCACCGCTAGGGAAATATTTGGCGCTGTGTTATAGAAAATAGAGTGTTAGAAAATGCAAATTAATACGGAATAAAATTACCTTTTATTATGCACATTTTCTGATTTAGTTAAAGTGCAATATAGCAATACTTTTAAAAATGTGTAAAATCTATATAAACACCGATAAAATCTCGTGATCTGCAATATCACGTACGCTGAGCAGAAGAAGTTCTTTATTAAAATTTCACATCATCTATTGGCACAGTTAAGAATTTAATTTCAGTATTGATTTGCACTTGTTAACACTCTACTTTCTATTACACAGCGCCAAATATTCCCCTAGCGGTGACTTTTGGAACTAATTTTTTTTCACGTAATCCTTTATTCTATGTCTTGTTTAATATTTCTACAAAATGTGGTGTCATTCTCGCAAATAGATCGCGCTGTAGAACACTGTAAGCCCTATCAGTTTAATTATGGCCACGAGGTATTTACTTGGAATACTACTTGCTAACTTGAATTACTTGATTTACTTGGAATAATAATTAATATTTTTCTTCACAGTGTACTTTATGTTTTCATTTAGGTCTAACAATTTCTCTTAAGGTATTTTGTTTTCTGGTTTGATTTATAAACAAAAAAAGTGACATTTTCATTTACCATTTTTGTAAAGGTAACCTGAAGTTTTAATTATATTTAATTTAACTATACCAAAGCCCCCGAATAATTCTAACAGAAAATAACAGTAAGAAGAAATTCTTAAGCTCAAGTTAGATTAAAAGCTTAATATTAACTTGAGCAGAATATATTTCATGATTTACTATGCATTTCAAATAAAATTTCGAATAAAATGGATTAAAATAGAATATTTACGGGTGCAAGGAACCTTAAGGCAAAATTCCAAAGGAAACAGAATTTCTGTATCCTTTTAAAAATAAGGTAGGAATACAAATTAATAATCAAATAAAGTTCTTGCAATCAAATGATTTTCTTATTTCACTAAAATTGGTTTATGTCTTTATTGCATAGTCAAAAGAGCATTTCCCTTGTTTTAAATTTTTCACGTAATTGGTCAATTTAAAATTTCCCAGATGCATTTTTTATTTCTTTTAAGTTTCCGAACCGTGTTTATTGAAGTGGTTGCACTAAAACTTTGTTCTTTAAGAATTTTAAGTATTTTCTAAAGGTAGGTATTGCACACAAAAATACACAAAATAATTCGGCACAAAATGAAAGGTTAAAGCACCATATAAAATAAAATAATTTATTAGTATCTTAATAAAAAGTTTGATACCCAATTACTTTTATACGAAAATATAATTAGATCTGTAAAATTAATACAATTAATTAGTATGCATGTTCTTAGAATTATTCTAAAAGAAAATTGTGCAAGAAATTATATTTTTTAAATGATTTTTTATATATTAAAATAATATTTTTATATAATTTTAGTGTTTCATATGTTTTACATAATAGAATCATCAACTTAAACTTTCATTAAAAAAATCCATTTTTAATTGGATATTCAGTATATTAAAATTTAAAATATCTTGACACATAAATTTAATTTTAAATTATATCTTGTCATATTCTAAAGGATCATAAATCAAAATTCTAATTTTCTGATAATCTATGATTAAAATGTTATAGATATTGGAAAATTAATTATATTTTCTAAATAAAAAAAAACTACTTGAAGGGTTTTCTTGAAAAATTCAAATTTAATACTCCACACCTAACATGTACAGATGCAAAAAATCCAGGAATATAAAATTTTTAACTATCATTAATTTGGTTCTCTGTAAAATTATCTTTATTACAACTGTAGCATAACATGTACACACACATACACATATGTGCGTGTATGTGTATATTTATCAAAAGTGTCTTTTAAAGGATATATTTTGAAATAAACGATTTGTCCACTAATTACTATCTCTAATTTTGTTTTCATAAATATTTGTACAATATATGATTTCCTATTATTGGTATGAAATTCATTTAAATTATTAGTCATTTTGATTTATTTAATTTAATGTAAGACGCTAACCTTCATAATTGAATGACAAGATACTGTTATTCTGAATAGAATGATACGATGTAAAAATTGATTTTTTGAAGTATACTCATTTTAGTTTCATAAATTTAATATTTCTAATTAATAAATGAATAACTAAAATAAGTATCCAAAATTAGAAAATAATATCCTTTATTGAAATGAGACTTCATTGTACAACACTGGAATCATAAATTAATCACCTGACTGTGTCAAAAAACTGCAAAAATATAATTTATGAGATTGAGTGTCAATATGTGCTAAAATTACTTAATTGAATGAACGAAAATTGTAGAACAACTGCGACATTGGATTTCATCATTTAACATCCAAAGATTGCTGAAGGAAATAAAATGTACAAAAAAGATAAAAATACAGGACAAAAACGCTTAAGACTACAGGTAAAAGAGAACCCAAATTTACAGTGAAGATGTCTGAAAAGCAATTTATTGTATGGCAAAATGTTAAGGCAATGCAATTCCTGGGTAATAAAAGAATTTCCCTATGAATGTAACAAACTGACTCCTAGTACTTAATCAGGACCTGAATAGGGAAACGTGTCGCTGAAATAACGTATGAAAGGCCATGAAATTTAAAAACCTGAAATTCAGCACAGTAGAATTAACCACCATTTACGTCTCTGATGAACTCGCCGGCAACGTCATACCCAATAGAGTTGAATACCAGTTTACATTTACAGTGGTGATATCTGAAAAGCAATTTATGACATGACAAAACTTCAAGACCATACAATTCATGAGGAATAAAAGAATTTCTCTATGAATGAGACAAACTGAATCCTAATGCCTACTCAAGACATGAATGGGGAGACGTATCGCTGAAATCACGTATAATGAGGCATGAAATTTAAAAACCTGAATCCCAGCACAGTAGAATTAACCACCGTATACGTCTCCGAAGAGCTCACCGGCAACGTCATACCTAATAGGGTTGAATTCTAGCATGTCTAACCCCCCAAAACACTCACACACACACGAATTAATCTCCATATACGTCTCCAAAGAGTTCACTACCGAATAAGGTCGAATGCCATCAATCCTCTCCATCCCCCCATACACACAAACCAATCACCCAAAGAAGATTTCGCTCGGGCTACCATTACCACCCGAGTAATAGAAAGAACTAATCCAAATCAAATGATGTAACCAAGATCATCGTCCACACCAGCTAATGAGCAGTGTCCGAAAGGGTCTGTTTGGTAGTTAGAATACAGGTGGACAATACGTTCAAAGAATGAAAGAGTCCATAGTAATTGAACATTTCTACGACAGGAAGGTTGCACAGTGGGTTGTGATGACCAAGAACTGCCCTAACTCATTCTCAGAGTTCGAGCGAAGTATCCTTCCCTAAACTTTCAAAAGATAATAATTATAAGAATACGATCCAGTATCTCATCTGAAAGAAGAGTTCTGAGTTGGATCAGGTTTCTATTCTTAGAGGTAATCAAGATGTTTCTACTATGAGTTCTTAGGCCAAGATATTGCTTATATCCCATGCGGTAAACCCTTTCATTTTCCCAAATATATTTTTGTTCGATGACCTAAGGTAGGACTCTGCATTTTGGTATTGGAGCTCGTAGATTTGAATTCCACTGCCACCATAGTTCTATGTATTAGTTTGGAACCTGCTTTAAGGAGAAGGTTCTGGTCTCATAAGCCCTCGTGTAGCATAAAAGTAGACCATAGGGCTCAAACTAAAGTATCAGTTTAACTACCATAACTATTTCCTAATACATGCCGTATCCTCATTGCACAGTTTGTTTCTTTTTGTAAAATATTTTATAAGCAATTTCACCTATGGTGTTAATTAACATAAAGCTTTTAAATCAATCAAAAGAAATGTTAGAATTTAATTGTAAATAAAATAAAAATTTTTTCACAATAAAATAATGTTACTACAGCATGTATAAAAGTTTTTTGTATCTAATCATCTAATTAAAAATTGTATAGATTTTTGATTTTACAGCATTAAAATTATTTTTAATTATCCCTTCATAACGCAATATGATGAACAAATATCATTCCAGAACTTTCATTTAATGTTTCAATAATCTTGCAATAAGATAAAATTATAAAATGTTAAAAATTTAAATTGCGTTGGATTAGCAATATGTCCTAGTTCACCTTTATGTACTGACTAGGAGATATTTCTAAACACTGTCAGGAAATTTAAAAGATATTCACAATCCTTTACGGTTTGTTTACTTAATATGACACATAGTCTGGCATGAATGCCTACACGGTGCAGATGCTATACCAAGCTTTCCTGATAAGGTGCAACTTCTATGGATGTAGGAACGTCTTCAAATATTAAAAATTGTGTTTCTCTACTTTATATTTTAGAGTTCTTTCATCAAAGTTTTTCGTACTCTTTCTCTATGACATTATTCGTTTCATTAATGTATTAAATTCTTCAATTTTTAGAAATTGTAAATGGTTTGTTTAATTTTTAGAGAAATTGGCAGCGAATTTGTTTTTCCTAACTCAAAGTTGCGAATGGATCAATTGCAAAAATGTCAACTCCTGAAAACCTGTCAACTCCAGAAAAGTCTAATAAAAGATAATCTAATCTAATATAATCTAATCTAATCTAATCTAAAAAAAGATACTATATAATTCTGTTATTTTCATAAGCAGAAATTTTTTTAAGAGGTTGAAATTGGATCAATTATAATAATTACAACTAATTGTAAAGAACTTCGGACTCATTCAGATTCGACTTTAATCAGTAGGTCTCAGTCTAATGAGCACTTTGCAAACTCTACGACCAATAATTTTTCACAAGCAACCATCCAAATACCTCTTAACCAGTTTCAAAGATGATCTCAAAATTAACTCAAGATTTGAATTTGTCACCATATGTGTAATAAATTGTTGGCAACTTTATAAAAAAAACTATTTGACAGCGGATAGCTTATGGCTAGTAAAACCGGAGTGATACACAATCGAACAATGTGTTTTTACTGTAAAGCAATATTTCAAAAATAGTGAAAGTCATTTCCTGGTCAAGAACTCTCTCTTTTCGGGGATAAAAAATCCCTCCCTCCCCCCTTGATCGTGTGATTTCATGCCATTGGATTTATTTTTCGGTGGTTAATTGAAACCAAAAGTCTATGCCAGAAAGCTTGCAAGCACGTGCATTGAAGGATGAAATTCAACGTTGCATCAATGAAATTTAGTCACATTTATGCAAATTGTTCATGAAACATTTTGACAAAGGAGTACGTATCTGCCACCACAGCCGTGGAATCCATTTGCCCTATGTGTCGTTCTATGTATAACCCTACCCCTAAATAAAAATTTTAATAAACACTATGTTTTTTATCTAATTCAAATCTTGCGTTAATTTTGGGACACCCTTTATATAGTAATATTTACATTCACTTGAAACAACTGAAGATTTAATATTTAATCTTATTTCAATACAAAAGCTATTTATATTGTGCACAGTATCTTGTATGCTTATTGGTAAAATTAATAATCACAGAAGATGATAAATTACGATATTTGTACCACCACTTATTTTTTTTATTTCATCTCAATATTCATATTAACGAGATATTTATTTTACAAAAAAAAAATTAAATTAATTTCAAAATACTATTTAAAATAAAGCCATTAACATAGTCCTAATGTTTCTTAATATGTGTTATTCACTGAAAAAGAAAAATCAATGCAATAATTTTCTTTCAAATTTTATTTACACAAAGAAGGAATTTTTTCCAATAAATTTTAAATAAATTATCAAAGATACATTTACAAACATGTTTCCTATACATGCAGGATAGAACCACAAAATCTCAAAGTCCTGTGCTTTGGTGTTGGACAAGTGTAATTCACCCTCTCTGTAAAAAAAAAGAAGAAACAAAGAATTAAACATCAGTAACTCCAAAAACGTTTAAAGCTATGAATTGGTTTTTAACAACTACTTTATCTTAGTTTGAGAGCTTTGATATTTAAAGAATCAGTAAAATAAATCTATGAAAAATGTTACCAGCCTTTTTCAATACGAGAAATGTTGATAGGTATGTCAAATGTTATATAAATATTCAGTAAAGAATTAATATCTTTAGTTATCTTTAAAAAATAATCTCTGCTTTCTAAAATTTAGTGATATAGTGGAATGTTTTTTAGACTCTAACTAAAATTTTCTTTTAGATCCCACCATCTCAGAGACTTATTTACAGGGGAGGGTTCTAGGGGGCTCTAGAACCTTCCCAAATTATTTTCGATGTGTGCATTATTCAATATATTTCACACTTATTAAATCTAGTGTAGACTGCTAGTTTCACTGAACGTGTTAAAAGATCGTTTTCAAATATGGATAGGAGGTGATAGAAGTTTGACAAATTAAGTATTACTTTTGGTGCATAAATACAGGTGAAGTTTGAAACAAGCCAGCCTTAAAATTAAAAATATTTAAATTACATCTATAATATAGTGGAAACTTAAAGTGTAAAATAAAGGTTTAAATATATTTTTTATGAAATATAATGAAATTATGCTGAGCGTTTCTGATCCGTTTTATGAAATTGTTATGTATACATATAAACTACGGTTTTTGATGCTTGTATGATCGATGCAAGACTAAGGTGTATATGCACTTTGCATGTGTGTGTTTGAAATGAGTATTTTTTAGGAAAATGACAGTTAACTGTACTTTACATTAAGAGTTTGGACCTTCCATCTTAAAGAAATTTTATCTATGTCACTGCATTAGTACACTATCTATATTAGTCAAAACTATCATCCATTTACCTAATCGATCTGTTACATCTCTTCTCCTTTTCCTTCAGACATCTTCTTTCATAGCGTAGATTGTACTTTGGTAGATTTTTAGTCCCCTGTCTTTGATTCTGATATTTGGTACATAATTTCAAGATTACTTCGAGACGATTGATTGGTACTGTCTGGTCTATAGAATGATATTTGTAATCATGTTCTATCCCTAGATTATTTTTACCTATATTTGCTGTGTAATACATAATTTTATGACCATTTACTATTTATAGCACACTCCCTCCTTACAAATTCACTTGGAAGATAAATTTTCTCCTGTTTGTTGGTTTATTCCTGATTTGCATTCCGGTTTTTATTTATCTTCAAATAAAAGTGAGACAAATATGTTAGCTAAAATCTAACTAAAATATATTTCTAAACAATAATTAGAATGAATGCCGTATCACTTGAAAAACAATGAAATTACTAATGTTCGTAATATTTTCTATTTTTATTTCAATTATTTTATGTTGAATGCCATAAAGATTTCGGGTGACCGGCTCTAAGTTTGTATTTTGCGCAACAGTTTTACGGTTGACCCCAGTAAATTAATCTATTTTTCCAATAAATTTCGGAATAGAGACAGATATCTTTATACCGGATACATCTTCAAAGCTGTTACTCATTTACCAACACCAGAGAAGCATGTGTATTATAAGGAATGCTCGAGATCAATATTATTCCCTGCATAGTGGGTCCTTCAAATTTAGAAGTAGGTGACATGAAGTTTGTATTTTGCGCAACGGTGTTACGGTTGACCCCAGTAAAATAATCCATTTTTCCAATACATTTAGGAATAAAGACAAATATCTTTATACCAGATACATCTTCAAAGCTGTTACTCATTTACCAACACCAGAGAAGCATGTGTATTATAAGGAATGCTCGAGATCAATATTATTCCCTGCATAGTGGGTCCTTCAAATTTAGAAGTAGGTGACATGAAGAAGTCCTCCAGTGTTCGCTTGCCATATTTAGATATATCACTTGAACTTGGAAGGACACTGTAACCGCGAACTCATTATACTTAGGCCAACCGTCATTAATGTCGTTAATGATTACGTCGGATCTTTGGCCAGTTCAAGATTTAAACTCACAACCCTCCACTAATGAGAACGAAATCTTTACTGACTGAACAACAGCGGTTCATCAGTGAAATAAATACATTACTAATTATTACATAAATTAACTTGTATATTGTAATTAATATTTCACTTAAGTATTCAACACATAATGAAGGCCAGTGGCGTTGCGGTAGTGCCTCGCGCTCCCCACGACACAGGTCCGAGGTTCGATCTCCGGAATGAGCAAGGTTGACTCAGCCTTTCATCCATTCAGTAGGTAGACAATCTGAGGATCAAGTATGATTCAGTACTAAACACTGGGGTTTCTGCTAAAGGTTGACCACCTAACCGGAACATATGCTTCACACCCCCAGGGCCCTTGCTCTCGGAAACGGAGATTGGCACCGTAGACCCTGACCTGCTAGGGGAAGTTGCACCAAGGAGTTTAGTTTATTTAAAGCATAATTAGAAATTCATGTTGGCCAGTTGCGGCAGGCATGGAAATTGGCAAGACATTCAAGGTTGAAATAATAATATACACTGAATTGACTCACTTTAGTAAGTAAAAGCACAAATAAATACCTAAAGCATCTAAAAGATTATTTTTAGAAAGAAATATATTTAAAATATATCTTTCTCAATTATTTTGCCTTAAATAAAAAATAACTGATACATTTTTATAATTAGTTTAAAATTTTTCATTAAAAATATAAATTCTTATAGATATGTGGCGAATTTTCTGTTTAATAAAAAGGTGAAAGCAAATTAAACAAATCTTGAAGCAGAAATATACTTCTATAAATGAATTATAGAGGTAACTGAACCCACTATGGCTGGTGTCGTGCTAATTTTACATGATAATTAACGATGCAATCTTTTCCAATGGAATATTCTTACGAAACAGAAAACTACATGATATAACTACGTACGTACGGTAGTTTGAAATAATGAAAAAAATGTATTCTTATCAAGTTAATCGATTTGTTAGACGCTACATCGATTAAATGCCTTGACTCCATGCTTATTTACGAAAGCTGTACGAAGAAAGAATATAAAATCCATTCAAATTAATTCAGTACATTTATTTACCTCGCCATATTTATTCACTCCTCGGAAATCAACCACTATATATTTCAATGCTAAAAGTTTATATTCACTCTTATTAAAGAATAGCTGATGCATAAGTAGCTTTCACAAATTGTATTGAACCCACTATGGCTGGTGTCGTGCTAATTTTACATGATAATTAACGATGCAATCTTTTCCAATGGAATATTCTTACGAAACAGAAAATTACATGATATAACTATCTATGTACGGTAGTTTGAAATAATGAACAATAATGTATTCTTATAGCTGTTAATCGATTTTTAGATGCTACATCGATTAAATGTGACTCGATGCTTATTATGCAGATTACGAAGAAAGACATTCAAATTAATTCAGTACATTTATTTACCTCGCCATATTTATTCACTCCTCGGAAATCAACCACTATATATTTCAATGCTAAAAGTTTATATTCACTCTTATTAAAAAATATCTGTTGCATAAGTAGCTTTCACAAATTGTATTGAACCCACTATGGCTGGCGTCGTGCTAATTTTACATGATAATTAATGATGCAATCTTGTCCAATGTAATATTCTTACGAAACACTAAACTACATGATATAACTACGTACGTATGATAGTTGGAATAATGAACAATAATATATTCTTATCAAGTTAATCGATTTGTTAGACGTTACATCGATTAAATGCCTTGACTCCATGCTTATTTACGAAAGCTGTACAAAGAAAGAATATAAAATCCATTCAAATTAATTCAGTACATTTATTTACCTCGCCATATTTATTCACTCCGTAGAAATCAACCACTATATATTTCAATGCTAAAAGTTTATATATATTCACTCTTATTAAAGAATAGCTGATGCATAAGTAGCTTTCCCAAATTGTATTGCATTTTGATTTTCCAAAGCGAAAGTTTCCAAAGTTTTATGCAAATCAAATTGTTATTTACTAAAAGTATTTCCAAAGTATATGAATAACTACCATAGCTGTCATTTTTTTTTTTTGTTGCTCCTCCTTTGGTGCTAGGTTATGATTGAGACTGCTTGTTCAACCTCTTATTAGCTTCATATTTGCATTCCTCGAGAGACTTCCCTGCGAAAAATATGAAATTTATACATTTACAGAAGGCTAGTTTGCTAATGCGACGGGACTTTTTATTTGGCTCCGCATTAATCTATGTATTTGATAATCTCTAATTTCCTAATTGCATTAACCCGGACATCGAAATATCTCATATTCTGATTTAAAAATGAAATGGCTTATAAAAGTGTCGTATTTAATGTGCAGAAAATATTTAAATATTTTTGTTTGATGAAAAAGATATCCCGTGAGGAATGAATCCAAACATTAATACAATTTAAATTTTTAATGTTTTGTATTTAATAAACATGGGATTTTATCTTTGCGATAATTTCTTGACAGCATAAAATATTTTTAATGCCAGACAATGAATTAAGAAAAAAATTATGATGTGATTTGATATATTCAAAAATGTTAAATTCATTTAAATTTTCTTCTTAATTTTCGTTTATATTTTAAGTTGATTTTATAGAATGTTCTATACTTAAAAATATTCACAACAAATTAAAATTACAAATTTTTATTTATATGATTTTGAAATTTTTATATACAATGTGAGAGAAATAATTTTCCAAAAGTAGAAAATGTAGTAAATGGGACTTGAAAGTTAAGATTTTAAAAATCTCCTGATAGAAACGTATTTTAATTTTACTTTTAAAAAGCAAAAAAGTAAATTATACAGTCGAAACATAGTTCTCATTTAATACCTTTAAAATATTCCGTTAATTCTTACATTTATATTTTAAGTTAAGTTTTATAGATGTATCTAAACTTAAAAAAATCACAAAACAAAATTAAATTAAAATTTTTATTTATACATGATTTTGAAATTTTTTATACCATGTGAGAGAAATAATTTTCAAAAGTGGAAATGTGGCAAATGGGACGTTAAATTTAGTATTTGAAAAATCATATATATAGGAACACATTTTAATTGCTGCTACTCTTTTAGCACCACCTGAGAAAAATGTGTATCATATGTATGCTAAAGATCAATATTGTTACTTCAGAGTGGGTCCTTCAAATTTAGAAGCAGGTAACATGCAAAAGATCTCCTACCAATCTTCGCCTGCCACATTCAGTTGTATCCCTTGAACTTGGAGGACACTGTAACCACGAACTTATTCTACTTAGGCCAACCGTCATTAATGCCATTAATGATAACGACTGATCTTTGGAGAACTGGAGTTTCAAGGTCACAACTCTCCATTAATGAAGTCTTCACTGACTGAGCGACAGCTGTTCATAAGTGAAAATAAATGGATTGAATGATTGAATGATTACATAAATTGACTTGTATGTTGTAATTAGTATTTCACCTAAGTATTTCTAAATATTCAACACATAATGAAGCCCAGTGGCGTTGGGGTAGTGCTTAACATTCCCACGACACAGGTCCGAGGTTCGATCTCCGGAATGAGCAAGGTTGACTCAGCCTTTCATCCATTCAGTAGGTAGACAATCTGAGGATCAAGTATGATTCAGTACTAAACACTGGGGTTTCTGCTAAAGGTTGACCACCTAACCGGAACATATGCTTCACACCCCCAGGGCCCTTGCTCTCGGAAACGGAGATTGGCACCGTAGACCCTGACCTGCTAGGGGAAGTTGCACCAAGGAGTTTAGTTTATTTAAAGCATAATTAGAAATTCATGTTGGCCAGTTGCGGCAGGCATGGGAAATTGGCATAACATTCAAGGTGTGAAATAATATATACACTGAATTGATTGAATCTAGTAAGTAAAAGCACAAATAAATACCTAAAGCATCTAAAAGATAATTTTTAGAAAAAAATATATTTAAAATATATCTTTTTCAATTATTTGCCTTAAATAAAAAAATAATTGATAAATTTTTATAATTAGTTTAAAAATGTTCCCTAAAAATTATAAATTCTTATAGATTTGGAGAATTTTCTGTTTCCTAAAAAGGTAAAAGCAAATTAACCAAATCTTGAAGCAGAAATACACCTTCTATAAAAGAACATAGAGCTAACTTAACCCACTATGGCCGGCGTCGTGCTAATTTTATATGATAATTAATGATGCAATCTTGTCCAATGTAATATTCTTACGAAGCACAAAACTACAGGATATAACTACCTATGTACGGTAGTTTGAAATGATGAAAAAAAATGTATTCTTATCGAGTTAATCGATTTGTTAGATGCTACATCGATTAAATGCCTTGACTCCATGCTTATTTACGAAAGCTGTACAAAGAAAGAATATAAAATCCATTCAAATTAATTCAGTACATTTATTTACCTCGCCATATTTATTCACTCCGTAGAAATCAACCACTATATATTTCAATGCTAAAAGTTTATATATATTCACTCTTATTAAAGAATAGCTGATGCATAAGTAGCTTTCCCAAATTGTATTGCATTTTGATTTTCCAAAGCGAAAGTTTCCAAAGTTTTATGCAAATCAAATTGTTATTTTACTAAAAGTATTTCCAAAGTATATGAATAACTTACCATAGCTGTCATTTTTTTTGTTGCTCCTCCTTTGGTGCTAGGTTATGATTGAGACTGCTTGTTCAGCCCACCTCTTATTAGCTTCATATTTGCATTCCTCGAGAGACTTCCCTGCGAAAAATAAGTGAAATTTATACATTTACAGAAGGCTAGTTTGCTAATGCGACGGGACTGGTGATTTATTTGGCTCCGCATTAATCTATGTATGTGCTGATAATCTCTAATTTCCTAATTGCATTAACCCGGACATCGAAACTGGATCTCATATTCTGATTTAAAAATGAAATGGCTTATAAAAGTGTCGTATTTAATGTGCAGAAAATATTTAAATATTTTTGTTTGATGAAAAAGATATCCCGTGAGGAATGAATCCAAACATTCATACAATTTAAATTTTTAATGTTTTGTATTTAATAAACATGGGATTTTATCTTTGCGATAATTTCTTGACAGCATAAAATATTTTAATGCCAGAGGGCAATGAATTAAGAAAGAAAATTATGATGTGATTTGATATATTCAAAAATGTTAAATTCATTTAAATTTTCTTCTTAATTCTCGTTTATATTTTAAGTTGATTTTTATAGAATGTGTCTATACTTAAAAATATTCCCAGAACAATAAAAACCTACAAATTTTTATTTATATATGATTTTGAAATTTTTATATACAATGTGAGAGAAATAATTTTCCAAAAGTAGAAAATGTAGTAAATGGGACTTGAAAGTTAAGATTTGAAAAATCTCCTCATAGAAACGTATTTTAATTTTACTTTTTAAAAGCAAAAAAGTAAATTATACAGTCGAAACATAGTTCTCATTTAATACCTTTAAAATATTCCTGTTTTTAATTCTTCGAACTTTCATTTATATTTTAAATTAAGTTTTATAGAATGTATTTAACTTAAAAATATTCCCACAACAATATAAAATTAAAAGTTTTTATTTATACATGATTTTGAAATTTTTATATACCATGTGAGAGAAATAATTTTTCAAAAGTGGAAAATGTGGCAAATGGGACGTTAAAGTTAGTATTTGAAAAATCATATATATAGGAACACATTTTAATTTTATTTTCAAAAACAAAAAGGTAAGTTATATATGCAAAACGTTGCTCACATTTAATACGGTTAAAATATTCCAGTTTTTAGTACGTAGAACTTTGAGAATAACTTGAATAAAACTGATAAATGTAATTTTTAGAAATGAAATATTTTTTGGTTTTCTTCGCGATTTTTCTCAATACAAAATCTAAAATAATGTGTTTAAATAAGAAATTTATGTCAACTTCTTATAATTTACAATTTACTTCAAATACATTTTTCTTCTACAAGTGTATGATACAATAATTAACTTTATTCATATATATATATATATATATATGTCAGGACTTAAATTGTAGATTAATTTTAAAAGATTTTAATTAGGGATTCTTTACGGAGAGTAACGCGGCGTGCGGAGTTAGCCACATAAATACGGCTCAAGCGTAGTGATCTGTGCGGAGAGCAGTGTGCACATTCCACAGACAGAGCTGTGACTACCCGAGCCAGCTAAGCCTGTCTTTGTTAAAAGTTAGGAGCCAATGAGCGACGCCGTTGAAGATGATTGATGAGTAGTGTTCTCTGAGATTTGAATAAAGCTATGAAAATGTACTTAGGACTCTAGTGTCATTTTGTGGGAACCTGATATATTGATATATATATATATATATATATATATATATATATATATATATATATATATATATATATATATATATATATATATATATATATATATATAACAATGTGTGTATTTCCTAAAGATAAACGAGAAAAAAACACCCTCTTAGATATAATTTTATGAAATAGACCTAATAGAATTTATAAACTACATTTATCGCACTTTTATAGTTTGTGTCTACACTTAAAACATTGTGTGCGGGTACATTTTGCAGCAAAATTGTACCATTTTGAGCGTAAATTTAGTTATTCAATAAAATCTCAATAGATCGAAAATTATTTAATAATTTAACCAACTTTTCTTATTTTATATTGAAATATATAATCAAATATATAAATAGACAAATAAACGAAAATATATATAAATGCAAACATATATATAATATATAAATATACATATATATAATATCATTTTTCCAAGGATAAATAAAAACTTAATTTTATATCTAAACTAATTTTTTAATCAACCTTCCCGTTCTGTGGTTCCACATCGACTGATGTAAAAACTAGTTTTTAGTAGTCTAAATACAGAATCTATGTAGTAGAAAATAACATTCGGCTTCGTTTTCCTGTATATACCGTTATTTTTGTACCCACAAACACACCATGTTGTTACACTAACCCGTACTAGTACATATCCCGTGCCCAACCATCAATCGTCAGTAAACGTACTAGTACGTGTACAGCATACAATATTTGAAAGATGTTTTCAGGAAACTAAAACAATGGGTTTTCCATTTTATTTGATTGAGACATTTTTATACAGAATGAAGGAAACTATTTTTTTTATGTTGAAATCGTTACTTTGAAATAGTTATTTTTATTTTCGAAAATTATTTCCCTAAAAACCACTTTTACTCTCATTAATATTGAGAAAACTATTTACTATAGGATTTAATATTGAGAAAAGTTTTAACCTCTTAGAAATAAATGTTACTTTTTGTATACCTACTTAAACGGTAAATAAGAGAAATCAGGTATAAAATGTGTAAATAGAATAAGGAAAACAATTCAGACAATTGCTTCGAAGCTAACACGTTTGGGTGAGAAAACAAGAAATACAAATGATTGCTTTCTTGTACTGTGGAAGAATCTTTTAAAGCTTTGAAACGACTATTTACTTTGCTATCTTTATTTTTTGTTCTGTTTTCCGTACGATGGTCTCCATTATTTACTTTTATTGCAAAAAGGTTTCTAGTTTATATTAGGGGATGTTGCTTCTTGTGAATAATTGACATTGATTTAAAAAGTTGTAAAATATTTATTCAATAGCAGCTTATCCATGCATGTAATTTTATGTTTAGTTCTATTAGTCAGTTATATATTAATTTGTTTTGCTTTTCTATTTTCTTTTCGTTGAATATTATTTGAATTCATGTATTTCTCTCTTCCTACGAAATTTTCTGATTTCGATTACAGGACTAGCTGGGATTGCTTACAGATATGGTTGTAATCTCAACACATCGTATGCGAGATACGTACAAGTTAGTTTTCTGACCATTGATACTTGAGCGCGGTTACGTACCAATACGGGTTAGTGTAACATCATGGTTTGTTTGCGGGTACAAAAATAACGGTATATATTAGGTGTATCCAAAATTTTAGGATCCATGGTCTACTCCACTTTTAAAAAACTTAGGGGGTCTAACAATGGCAGAATTAAATTAATGTAACATACAGATTTATATATTTATTTTCGGTAACAAGGAAAAAATGTAAATTATCTAATTTTTCTAAAAAAGCTTAATATCAATATATACAAAATAAAATTTTACTGACAATAATAATCAAAGTATTCATATATCAAAATTTGACCATCCTATTCACTTCGTTTAGTTGAAATTTGGCACTGTATATCAGAGACACGTTTATCATATTGTTGCTTATTTCAATGCGTATACACGAAATTAAATGTTCATCTGTTAACGAACCAGGGTTGCCGCTACAAAGCTCCAAAAAGCTTAGAACTCTTAAAGTTCCCAAAAGTCTCTAGAGACTTCAAATATCGCCCGGAAAGTCGCCAAGTTTGGCGACAAAAACCGCGGTGTGTATAGTATATCGATTCAGTACCATATAACGATTATATGGTACTGATTCGATTCTTTTTAATCTAAGCATCCCAATTTGTAAAGTTTTTTCTATTTAATTCTCCACTGTAAAACGATAAATTCGTTGTATTATTTTGCACAGTTTGTTTTAGGTTTTAAAACATAAACTATAGTAAATTTTTATTTTAAATAATTCATTAATTCTATGTCATAAGTCATAAATTAAATTGTTGATATCTGAGGTCATTATCGGGATGGTAGCACGGACTACCTAAAATCTCTTCGCAGTCGATATCTTGGCCACCCCTGGAATGTACAGTAAAACAAAGCCGAATGTACTTGTATACTACATAGATTCTGGAAAATTATAGACAAATAAAAACTAGTTTTTACATCAGTCGATGATTAACCACAAAACGAAAAGGTTGATTAAAAAAATCAATTTAGAATGAATATATATATATATATATATATATATATATATATATATATTTGTTTGTATATTTCATTATAAAATACGAAAATATGGTTAAAAAATTAAATAATTTTCGATCTATTGAGATTTAACTGAATAACTAAATTGACTCTCAAAACGCTCGCTCCCGGTTCAATTCCGTTGCGAAATATACCCGCACACAATGGGTTAAATCAAACACTATAAATTTATTTTTCTGCTATATTCATTTCATACAAATTATGACAAGCATGAGTATAAACATGCTCTAAAATATTTAAAGATGTATGGAAGTTAAAATCATTAGTGGTTATTAAAATATACTTACATATTCGATCACACTCCGTTTCTGATTCCCTTGATTCCTCTTTCATTATTCTTTCATCTGGATGGCAAATGACTCTACCATCATCAGAATCACCGCTTGATGGACTAAAAGTAGAAGGAAAATCATACATGATTTCTTTGTAAAGTAAATGATTCTCTTTTTTAATATAAGCCATAATTACAATAGACTATGTTAGGTAGTGAGGATACAATACAATTCTCTAAAGACATCTGTACTCGGAATTGAATATTTAGAGGAATGGCCGATTTAATGATATTTTAAGATAATTAGTAGTAAATATATCTTATTTAATGGTGAATATATCTTATCATTAGTTGTACCGTGACTCAAAAGTGCAATGCTCATTAGTAAAAGGATAAAAAATAATATAAGCAATCAGGGACTTCTTAATTGCTCGAATCGTTTAGGTGTGTGTCTAGGATGCTACTCATTAGTCAAACGAATAGTATAATAAATTTGATCTTTCCCGAGTATAAACACAGGGATTTTGACTGGCGCTAGCATCATTTTGTTTCTTTATAGTGCTTTTTCTGACTAATTATCAGACTAATTTATCCCTATATAAGCAATTTCATAGATTGTATTATGCTCTAAATGTTAAACCAGATCCATTTTCATATTCCTTTGCTGGTACTTTATTTAGTACGCATACATGCATAGAAGTATGTAATTTTCAAATAGCGTCTGTGGAAATTGAGTTTAATGTAAATAGAAATATTTCAACTGCAGAGTTTGTGTTTCAGCATTAATAATTTCTTGGAATATTAAATCCGAGTTACAGGAATTAAAATACCGTGATTTCAAAAGAAGCCAGCTACAAAGTTTAAGAGTCATTGAGAGATGGAATTGACTATCCATTATTAGTCTTGTATGTTTTACAATACTGATATATGGAATGCTTTAACATATTTTATTTCATTAAAAAAATTCGTTCAAGTATCATTAATAAAAAAAAAGTTAAACTGAAGTAACATAATTATTGGTATTCAAATACGTTCTGTAGATGTGTAGGAATAATTTTAATGGAATTAAGTGGAGGTTTGTCTTTTGTTGAGTTTAATATAAATAGAAATATTTCAAATGCAGAGTTTGTATTTTAGCATTAATATTTTCTTGGAATATTAAATCCGAGTTACAGGAATTAAAATACCGTGATTTCAAAAGAAGCCAACTACAAAGTTTAAGAGTCATTGAGAGATGGAATTGACTATCCATTATTAGTCTTGTATATTTTGCAATACTGATATATGAAATGCTTTAACATATTTTATTTCATTTAAAAAAATTTGTTCAAGTATCATTAATAAAAAAGAAAGTTAAACTGAATTAACATAATTATTGGCATTCAAATACGTTCTGTAGATGTGTAGGAATAATTTTAATGGAATTAAGTGGACGTTTGTCTTTTGTTCTTTTGTTGTTTTAAGTAAGCTTTAACTGTTCTCCTTCAGTTCACTTTGTATTTTGTAAACGTGTACATTTCTTTGCTTTCTTAATTACAGGTGTATAGTAAAATACATATGATTTTTTTGGTTATTAATGTTTTGTTTGTGGTAAGAGTGGTAAGTTTATAGTTTTGAAAATGGTTTTAACAAATACCAAACAACCTCCACTCATTTAGGTGAATGTGTTTTACTCTCTGGTATGATCATAATATATTGGGACATTAGCATTTATGGATGGACTCTTACATACTTTTAGATCATCTAGTAAAAAGAACACATGTGTAAAATTCATAAAGGCCAAGAAACAATGGTCCATATGAATTGAAGGATACCAGATTTTGAGATTTCACTAATACGAAAAGATAATTTTCCCAGTGGAATATGGAAAATAATGGTCATAGATTGCTTGCCAGATTACAAATGGCTGGAAGGAATGATTTTATAAATTTCAAACTCAAGTACCATGAGTTTCCATTGTCGATATTTTAATAGAGTAGAGTTCT
>CM063511.1:15188939-15218939 GCA_032207245.1 Pardosa pseudoannulata
TCTATCATTAGCTGTCATCACGAGAATCTCGTTTCAAGTATTTTATGATTTTAATTTATCAGAATCTACTTTCCCTACTTAATTATAAATTTCAGAACTACAGGAGATATTTTCAACACAAATCATAATTAAATTTTCCACTAGGAAACTATTTACCTCATCAAAAGCCTTCGGAAAGAACTAATAAAAGTGAATATTTCTATGAACATATTAAGCAATATTTTAAGAAAATTCTTTCCTCCAGAAAATTGTTTCGAGTCAACTTCTTTAACATCTAAGTAAGTTCAAAGGAATGAAAGTCTTCGAGTACAGCAAACTTTCAGAATTGTTCGAAAAATCTAATTTTGAAATTTATTTGTGTAAACATAATTTTTCATCAGGAAACTCTAAAAGCTTAAGGGAATGCATTTAAACATCATCTCTTTCCCTGAAGTTATCAGAATATTTAATTTTCGGGATAAAAAAAAATGAATGAAATTGTTATTTTTCTCTTTGTTTCGCTTTCATACTTAATTTAGTTGCTTTTAATCTTATTTAGAAAATACATTTTCCTTGAAATTTTCGATAGAATAATTCTTTGGGTGGTGAAAAGTATGTTATCAAAATCGACTAATGGTTTATATTTTTTATGAATTTTTTTTTTGGTGCGAATGTTTGCTGCTTATAGTAATTGTTTTACTGTGAATATCAAATAATTCTTTTCAGTCAGTTATTTTATCTGAAGAAAATTTATTAATGTTATGCTCCTGTTCCATTACAGTTAAAAAGGAAATTAAAATTATTTGTTAATTAAAAATACTCTAAATACAAAATATTAATGAGTTTTATTTTAATTCAAAGTAAAGAAATTATTAGATAATTTATGGAAATGAACATAAATGGAATGAATAATCCATTAGCATTTGTCGATACGTTTTTAGAAAATTTCATTACAAATTTTTCTTAACGCTTAACCCCTTCCCTGTTTTGCCCGTACGCCGTACGGGTACAGCTTTAGGGACTTTACTGATTTGCCCGTACTCCGTACGGGTAATCTAATTTCTATTTCGCTTGCACTGTTTCGGCCGCATTTTTCCTGATTTTAGTAACAAATTATTCGTATAGGTGTCCAGTAAATGATAGTTTGCAGTTTATTGTATTTTCTACTCTGATTGGTTCAAAAGTGCGGGTTTTTTCTCATGTTTTGTATCAGAAGACGAATTGTTATCTTTCCGTGTATAGCTTTCTGGTTATATTTTACTATCCGCCTGATAATTTTATTGATGTAAGAGTTGAATAATATATTTTTACTTTTAAATAATGGATAATTCAGAGCGTATGGAGGTAATTTCTTGCGATTCGAACTGTGACTCGGAATCAGAAGCTGAATTATCTGTAAATGATAGTAGCGAAAGTTTACTAGATGACCTGGATAATAGTGACTCTGATAGTAATACAGATGGAATCATTCAAGTAAGACAATTTTTTAAATTAATTGCGATAATCCGTCGGATCCGCATCCTAGATTTGCTTTCACTGGAATTCCAAAAATTAACTTGGATGTCGATGAGACTAAAGGTAAACTTCAGTTCTATGATGCTTTCATAGAAAGAAAAAAACTTGTAATAAATGCTTAAAAATATTAGAAATATTAACTTTAATAACATATCTTTGCTTAAAAATGTAAACTGAAAAAAATGAAATAAAAACATGTGAAATTTTTTTGACCGAATTCTGGAAAAAAAAAAATGAAATTGTCAAAGGGTTAAAAATTTAAAAGGGCTTTCCAGCTGCCACTTGTATCCCAAAAAATTCGACGTAGCGCTCGAAAACCAAGCAACCTTATCACACGTCATCCTATACGCGATTCAATTTAGGATTTTTTCCCCACTGATGGATGCTCGTGTTGCAAAAAGTAGACCGTAGCACTCCAAAATCAAACCAATCCAAAAGCCGAACAATGGTCGATTGGTTAGTGTGCTGGCCTTCGGTACCGGAGTTCGTGGGTTCGAATCCCACTGTGGCATGGATGTGCGTAGCCGTTCGGAATCGGCTTTAAACTGTAGATTCCGGTCTCATTAGCCCTCGTGTTGCAAAAAAGTAGATCGTAGCACTCCAAACGAAGCCAAACCAAACCAAACCCACTGAAGGATGTGCGGATTTCTTGAAAGATTTTCAACCAATTAAGATTGGTTTGGTATGGTTTTGGAGAGCTACGGTTTATTTTTTGCAACACGAGAGCTAACCAACCAATTAAAGGCTTTATCATATGTTAACTTGTGCTGTGGTGTAGTACATCGCTGTTGTTATTTCAAATCCATTAATAACATAAGTTTGCTTTATATCGTCTTTAATATTAATTATAGTAATATACCACTGATCTATATTACAATATTCAAATATAGAGCAAAATATAAAAAGTAAAAAAGCACTCCATGTGCTACAACTGAAAGAAAAACTGTCAAAGTCATAGAGCACACTGCATTCTTTTCCTTCCTCCTGAACTACTTCAGCAACCCTATACTTTATCCATTATCCTGTGCTGATGCGCCCGTTGTTCCAGTGACCTGTGCACAATGCGTCCTTTTCCGGCTCTGTCCAGATTGACCGGGACTCCAGGTATGGTCCTGAATCGTCTTTTGGCGACCAATCACAATTCTCGAAACTTGGTGAAGTTTAAGTGCAATCTTTTCCACAGACCACACCACACACCTCCTGGAGTCGCGAAAAAAATACCTGAGCATGCAACCCACAACGTGTGAGTGCTGCGAGAAAATCAGTTTCGCAAGCATTATGTCAAACATAGCTGCACTCTCACAAATTGTATCAAAATAAATCGGTTGAAAATATTTTGCTGTCAAACGAAAAATTAACACATTTTTTATCTGAACATAGAATTTTAAACTTAATTCATTGCTTTTTTAAAGCGTATATGCTGATGAATGATTATGTACTTTATGAATGCTGAATCTAAGATATAAGTAGCTTTAAATGATATCTTAAGATCTAGAAAATTGAATTTTGGTAGTACCTTATAGGTTGCAGTTAACCACTGTTGGTAAGGAGTAATCCAAGAAGTTATGGCTCCCTCACTTAGCTTTAATAAATGTGCAATTGACGCATTTTATCTGCACCCGTTTTTCTCCGTTCTACCCCTTGTAAATGCGTTTTATCCGTAGGGGCATGATTATGAACGCCACTTGTTATCACGCTTAATTTTGATTAACCATTTCCCGGTTTTTCACGAGCTGAACTCGGGCAGACAAAATATACCATTATGGTTCATCCCGAGTGTAGCTCGGGCACTGTGCAATCAGTCTTTCCCGAATTATTTCACATGGGCTTTTTATGGTTTCAAATGCTCTTGTTTACTTTTCTGGGTACTAGATGATTTACTGCTCAAAGAGAGACAGTAAAGGGAAGAAGATAAGAAGAGAAACAAGGTTCTACTGTCCAGATTGCGATGTTGGACTCTGTGCAGTACCGTGTTTTCGATTGTATCATACACGACCAAATTTTGATTAATAATTTCATAATCATTTATGTAAATGCATAGGATATAAATAAAATTTAATTCAAGATAAAAGCTAGGTATTCTAAGCTTTATATTTATAGTTAGTGTGAATTGACTCCAAAGTCTAATGATTTCTGCACTACATTAAGCCAACTATATATGTAAATTACTCATTTATTTAAATTGTTATTTTTATATCAATTTTTAAGAAATTTTGTATTTGAATAATGCTATTATGTTTAAAAAGTTATGTATGTATAAAAATAAGCATAAAAATTGACATTTTTTGACCAATAATCCCGGAATAAAATGAACCTGGAAAGGGTAAATAATGCGTTAGAAGGAGGACATAAATCTTGATTTTTCTTCTTTTCTTTTATATCCACCTCTGAAAATGTTAAGTTGGCTTAGTGTTTAAGAATAATAAATTAAAACTCATTAAGAAGTACCTAATATGACTTGATCAAATGATTTTATGCAATTAAATGCCTAAGGAATACATCAGGAATAAAACTTATCACTTGTAGATGTGGAAGACTTCTGGATTCGGCGTCGGACTTGCAAAAAATGGTGTCGCTTTTCCTTTGTCTCGTGTCGCTCCAAAAAGTATTTATTCCACAAGCAGATGATGACAGAACCGTTCACCCTCTTCTCTCCTCTGGTAACAAATTTGTCCTCTAAAAAAATCAGACTGCACAGCGGAAAAAACAGAGGTCCACTCAAAAACGGAGGGGTCAAACCAACGGACCCTTCTATTGGTTGGGAGAAGTCCGAAGTTTCTTCCTGGTTCAAACCGGTCCTGTTCTGTATGTCTTTGACGAAGGCTTATGCAACAGGTAAAAAACGTAGCTTATTGTTACATCACCGTAATATATTTTAAGGTATTCGAACTCGTTTAAAGCATAACTCTCCAAAATACTCCTGGAATCTATTTTGTTGAGAGGCCCATCATATACTTCGTCATATTTTCGATCACCTCATCTGAATCCACAAAACGTGGTCCCTTCAATTTTATTTTCATGGTGGAAGCAGTTAAAAATCTTCTGGTGCTATGCCGGAAGAAAGAGGAGGTTGCTCCAGAGTGGTAACACTGTTTTTATCAAGGTACTTTTCCACAATCAGAGAGCGATACGGTGAATCATTGTCCTGTAAAAGAAACCAATTGTTTGTAGCCCATTTTTCAGGTCGTATTCGTTTGATTGGGCTTGACCAAAGAACCTGGGTTCTTCCGCCAACTTGGCGATAATGGTTTGAGTGTGATCGCCTAACATTTTTCCTGATATCACCGTGTCCAAACAATCTGTATCTATATTATAATTTATATGATATTTGCATCCAACTTTCCTTGTGTAACTCTTTTCTAATATATTAAAAGTTCTCAATGCTTGAAGCAAATTAGATATAATAAACCATTAATGGTTCACTATGGCTGATTTTTAATGATTTGGAGCTGTTGCGTTTGTAAACTGTTAAGGGATAAATTGTCCATAAATATTAATGTATGGTTTTCAAATCCTTTTCTTTAAGAGTATATAATACTATTACAATGGCGCACTGTGCATTAATATTAAAGTCGCCAGAAACAGCAAGAAATACAGTGTTTGGATGGATTTTCTTTGTGTTTTAGTAAATATCGCCAATAATTTAGCCAAATATGCCAAGGGGGAACCCAATTCTTAAGTAATCCCTTTTGATTGCATCTCGTAGTCTGTTAAGAGTCTCCAGGTAAAATTATTTTATAGTTTGGAGAATCAGGAAGAATACTTTGGGAAATCCCAAGTTCAGAGGCAAAAGCATCAATGGTTTTTCATCTGTCCACAAGAACAATCTTTCGAACGCGATCAACATACACTTCTGGTACTAAGAGGAGGGGATCCCAGTCTGAATGTAATCTTCGACCTTCACAAAAATACTTATGCCACTAGCACAAAACAGTTTATTTTCTCATGGTATCGTTTTCGAATGCATTTCAAGCATATAAGGTGATTTCCAGAGGAAAATGTAGAATTTGATGTTTGTAAGAAAGTACCTGCAGCTATTGCCGTCAGTGCTAGAAATGCATTCCAGATAGTTGTATGTTTCCCTTATTAGTGCTACCAACCTCAAAAGAGATATTTCCCCTCCAACGAACACCAATGTGAATGTAGGCGACAATTCCGGGAACTTATTGACCCTACGTCGTATATTTTTTTCTCCACAATGTGGTGCCCATTCCTTTTTAAAATAATTACGAAATTTAGTCCACGAATGAAAATGTTAGGTTAACGCCAATCTAAATAAACAAAATACACTTAATGGTTACAAGAAAAAGGATGAAAATAAGTCAACGGAACAAATCTTATGACTACTTAACAAGAATTCAGCCATTTTTAGACATTAAACCACGTGGTAAATAACAAAACCTAATCAACTTATTATAATGCTAAACGTAAACAAACGACTGTATTGTTCAGTTAGTATTGTTGTCAGATTAAAAATAAGATTCATATACTGTTACATCTGTTGATTTTGTGACGTATGCATACATTGTTACAACAAAGCTACTACACAACAAACGTTTTATTAAAAGAATTATATTTTAAACCAAACATTTGCTTGTGGCGGTTTAAGTTCTTATAAAATCATTGCGATTGCTGAAGTTTTATACTAAAGCTGTTTGTGACATTTCTATATATTATCGAGTCAAAACCACTACGCTACCAACGTATTAAAACACTATATTGAATTCAACATCTGTTTGTGGTGGTTTAATTTCTTATAAGATCATTGCGATTGCTGAAGCTTTATACTAAAGCCTTTTGGGACATTTCTATTTATTGTCGAGTGAAAACTGCTACGCTACCAACGTTTCCTGAAGACACTATCTTGAACACAACATCTCGTTGAAGTGATTGAAGTTTTTGTAAAACCATTGCAATTACTGAAGTTTAATACTAAAGCCTTTTCTGACATTTCTATATACTACCGAATCAAAACTACTAAGCAAGTAACGTCTTCTTTAGAAACTATTTAAAATATAACATTTGTGGCATTATCAGATTTTATAAAGTCATTGTATTTTAATTGATTTACAGTTTTATACTACAGTTTTTATTTAACTATTCTGAGAAAACTATTAACTCATCACCGTCTTCTATTTACAGTCAATAGTCAACTGCAATGTTGCTTTTATTAATAGCTCTGGTCTTTTTTTACCTCATGTGGGACATATGCTTGATTTTATGCATAGGGTATTTTATGTTACGTTTGTACATATTTTGTGAAAAAAAGAAACTTAAACAAAAATTTTTAAAACTTGTAAAACGAGAAGATGCCCTTGCTAATAATCACGAATGTGAAGTATTTTATGATGCTATCTCTGAAATCCCTGAGGATGAATACGTTTTGGCTATAGGTTATCCTCAAGTTCGTCGCCGGAGAACAATTATAAAGCCTCCCAAACGAAAGTATAATCTTATGGACAGATTCTTAGATGACTGCCTTAAACATTCTAATTATATTCGTTTCGAAGACGTTACATGGATCATAGGTCCACTAGCTAACCGCCAGCCTAATACTGTCCCACCTAAAGTTAGTCTTAAAAAGCGAGTTAAACGTTTCTTTTGTGGATGTTGGTCATCAAATGTAACAGACTAACTATTTTTACACAATATCTTCTCAGATCACTGATGATTCAAACTTAAAAGCCTATATGTTTCAAACTGCAATTAATTATTTATATATATTTCGAACCATCAGATTTATATTTTCCAAACAAGTTCCAATTCAAGTTTTATTAGTACTATTAACTACGTGAAAAGAATTTTCCTCATGGATAAGACTAATGTCGAATGACAAACTATTTGGATGATTATTTATGATTGAAATATGTGCAAGAAACCTGTATCCATACGTTATTTTAGAAGCAATTTCCAACATTTCATAGAAGGGGAATCAAAAAGCCTTTGAATCAACATTTATTTTGTACTCCTTAACAAATCCCGAAGAAGTTCCCTCATATGCAAGAAAAGCATCCATCGAAAAACTGTTGAGACGATTATTTCGAAGTAAAATCTGTAAAGAAGTATCTCTTCATGGTATCCTACCAGGAATCGTCAACTCTCCTCAGAAGTGAAAACAGAAAGAACTTTTAATTGAACATTAACTTTTCTAACTTCGACTCATGTTAAAGAACTATTTTAATATGACTGTAATATCAACATAAAACATTGTATGAAATTAAAATATATTTTGTTTACAATAAATTTTATATTTTGTCAAAAGTCCTGAAAAGTATTAATATATTTGGTATTTTAATAAAAAATTATTAAAAATAAATTACTGCTTTATTATTGAGAGTTGGAATTACACTGTATTACATTAAGTTTTCAGATTTTAAGAAATTTTAGATTTCCTCTAGTTTTTAGAAACACTACATATTCTGGGGTAGAATCTTTAATTCATTGTGTGTGAGTGTGTTTTGGTAATGCATCTATTTTAGGGATAATTTTAATATATATATATATATTTATATATATATATATATATATATATATATATATATATATATATATATTAAAATTATCCCTAAAATAATATATATATATATATATATATATATATATACATACACGAGTATTTAAATACACTGATCTTAAATAAGTATACATATACTTGAATATAGAGATTTTAAATAGGTATACGGATATTGAAATATAGTGATTTTATATAGGTATACGGATATTTAAATACAGGAATTTTTTATAGGTATAAGAATATTTAAATACAGGGATTTTATAACGGTATAAAAATATTTAAATACATTGGTTTTATATAGGTAGAAGAATATTTAAATACAGGGATTTCATATAGGTATAAGAATATTTAAATACATTGGTTTTATATAGGTATAAGAATATTTAAATACAGGGATTTCATATAGGTATAAGAATATTTAAATACATGGATTTTAAAACGGTATAAGAATATTTAAATACATTGGTTTTATATAGGTATAAGAATATTTAAATACAGGGATTTCATATAGGTATAAGAATATTTAAATACATTGATTTTATACAGGTATAAAAATACGATTACATGAATTTAAAATATGTATACGAATATTTGAATACACAAATTTTAAATAGGTATAAGGATATTTTAATTCGGGGGTTTCATTAATTTCGGTTATTGATTTTCTAACAGCTTAAAATCATAGTTCAAACGAATGCCAATATAAAGGACCCATGAATTAGAGTTGAAAGATTTGAACTTTTAATGTAAGGCATTTAAACAAACACTTATCAAAGCTTTATAAGTATATCATGCATTTTAGAAGCATTAATATGTCAGGTTTGAAGAAAGTTTAAAAAATGATATGATTATCTTATTTTATGATCATTCTTTTTTTCATTTTGGAAGAATAAAAGGAAATTTAGAAAAAGCAGGACAGAAGAAAAGTAGATTTATTTTTAATCCCCAACTAATATAGAAAACTGTCTCTGCAGGAATCACCTTAATTTATGATCATTCTTTGTCATTTTGTATGAATAAAAGGAAATTTAGAGAAAGCAGGACAGAAGAAAAGTAAATTTATTGTTAATCCCCAAGTAATAGAGAAAACTGTCTCCAGCGGAATTAAGAAAATTCATACCGAAACACTACTTTTAAAAATTTGAAAATATTTGAAACAAAGAAAGGTTTTTATGATTACAATTTGCCAGAGATATCTCAATACAGCAATAGTATTCTTTAAGCTACATATGCACCCAAATTGGTGATGAATGAGTAGATATATGCCTTCATTGCCAGCTGCATTTGAAAAAAAATTCAAAGTTGTCTATAAATGATTTTATTGACTGTACCCCATTCATGTTTTTTTTAGAAGTAATATTTTACCTTTATATATGTTTTTCCCCAAAAAGTTTGAAAAAAGTTCAACAAAAATGTGCTTAGCGAGAGGCAATCAAACAGTATAAAGGAAATTATAAAATAACATATGAATAGTTTTAAAATAAAATGCTTATAAATCGTTTCTAAAAATTCTAAGCATGCAATTTTAGTTAGTACAAAACATAATTTAAAATATACAAATAGGATCTCATTAAATTCTTTATATTATAATAATGCTGTAGTATCATCGCCCGTTTTACATGTTTAATGAATGAATTCAGTTTTAGATAACCAACAGTTACCTAAAATTATTGACCATGTATTAAATATATTCATTCAGTTCATTAATTGTGATAACTGCTTTTAAGAGTTCAAGTTATTTCTTAATCGTAATCATTGAATAGTGATTTAAACGTTGTTGGTTACCTCACGGAAACAGAGGGTACTCAAATATTACAAACTTCTAGAAAACTTTGAATTATGAATCATTTTATCAATAATAACGGAAGCCAAGTAAATGGTTTTTGTATTTTCCCATGGCTTATAAGTCGGATATTATTTTTATTAGTTATAAAATATTATAAATATCAATTATAAATTATCAATACCAATTAGGATTTAATAATACAAACAAAAATTATCAATGCTACTTATAAATAATCAATACTAATTTTTAATAAAAACCAATTATCTTACTAGTTATGATTTATCAATACTAATTATTAATTATCAAATCTATTTATCACAGCTACGAATTATCAAGACCAATTATTATCAAAACCAATTATCATACTAATTACGAATTATCAATACCAATATATTAATACGATTACGAATTATTGAATACTAATTATCAATATCAGTTATGAATTATCAATATTAATTATCAATACAAATTGATATATTTAGCAATTAAGAATTTAAGGTTGACTGTGAAGTTTAAACTGTGCAAAATATGTCTGAAAATTCAATATTTTGGTATGAATGTAAGCAGTGTGATTGCAAAATTTTTAAATTTTGAAAACAAGCACTTTTATTTTATTATATAAAAAAGTTCTTATTTACCAGAAACAAAGTAAATATAGGAAAATAGTTAACTAGACTCAGAGAACAAAAACTAAAGTTTCCAAGTAGTATCCATAATAAGAAAAAAAATTGGCAAATCGAAAAATAACAAAAATTCCTCATTTTGAAGTTGCTTAAAAGTGATATGTCCCATAAAAACCCTAAATATTATAAGTACTTTACCCTTAAATTGAATTAATTTTCCTTATATTTATTTTTAACGACACATTTCAAGAAATATACTATTTTATGGTAACTGTCAGCTTAAATATTACCTTTTCAAAAGAAGGTATGTGATACTTTAGAGTTATATACACAACCGGAGATTGGATAGTAAAAATATTATCAATTTTTTATATTTTATAACTAGATAAAACTAAAATGTCAATATTTCTCGAAATTTCCCCCTACCAAATGTGTTTTGTCATGTAAAGTAAATCTATTAATATATATGTTTTTCCCTGAAGAGTCTAGTTTATGTCTACATTAAAACTTATATTTTATATTACGTTTATTACAATTCCCCTAAAATTTAACAATTTCTCTTATGCCGGATCTTATATTAGTTATATTTCATTACACATAAAGCACTCTAATATTTAAAGAAAATCATTCTTTGTAGTTGATTGCCTAAGTCCAGACTGTATTGTTACGCAAACATTTGTTAACATCTATAAGTATGATGCATTTCACCTTCGTATTTCCCAGAAAGGAGTAAAAATTTTACATGATTATTTTCTAAGAAATTTCTACATATTTCTTAGAATAATTGAATTCAGGCTTTTATAATACACGAAAAGGTGTACTTCATATAATATTTTTGTCGTGGAAGCTATTTAAGTACTTAAATATCCCTCGGAAAACAAAAAGTACGTTTCAAATATTTGTTTTTCAATACATGTTCTATATTTAAACAGCCATTAAAGGTAAAATTAAAGAGAAAGACGTTTGTTTACTTTCCTTTGAGGGAGTCAAGAAATATTGAGCAGCAATATACATTCAATATAAAATTTTGTATATACATTAATGGAAAAATTACGTAATTACTAAGAAATTTATCAAAAATTGACAAATGCCCATTTTAGATGTAAAAAACGATATTTTAATAGGCATTTTAAATACCTCTCTCTCCCTCTATTTTTTATTTTTTTAACTTCCGTAGATTTAATAAAAAAATATTAAATGAAAGTATTTTCTTATATATTTTGCAATGTTTCTATGCATGTAATGGCTCGAAGCAACGAATGCATTATATTTCCCGGTTTATTTTAGAAAAGTCGTCACTAATTTTGTATAGTCAAGGGAAAGAAATTCCTTTTATTCGAGTTTTCATTTTATTGCTTCCTTAAAATGCAATTAGTGGTATTTGCAATAGAAAATAATATTTTCTTATGAGGAGAAATTCTAAAGTTATATTTTATGTCAAATATTTTATCCTTTGAACTAGCTAGTTTTTCGGCGAAATGACTGAGTAAAATATACTGGGATATAAATAGAATTATCAGTTTATAGTAAAATGTTACAATGAATAATTGAAATGGATGTGAACTAAATTTGTTAATACTAGACACGGAAAATGAGGTGCCTCATTTCACTTTAAATGTAATACGTCTGTGTGTAAATTTTCAGTTTTCTGAAGAGATACCTGATAAATATCTTGATTGATTTTCTAGAGATAGACTGAAACAATTTTATACCTTCAACATCCTCACACACATATGCTTTCATCCATATACACGTGTGTGTGAGAGAGAGAGACGGTGAGAGAGGGGATAGTGAGAAGGAGAGGGTGAGAGGGAGAAAGAGTGTGTGAGAGGGAGAGGTGAGAGAGAGAGATAGAGGGGAGTGAGAGTGAAAGTGAGAGAGAAAAAGAAAGAGTGAGGGAGTGAGAGTGAAAGTGAGAGAGAGTGAAAGAGAGAGTGAGGGAGTGAGAGTGAAAGTGAGAAAAAGAGAAAGAGAGTGTGAGGGAGTGAGAGTGAAAGAGAAAGAGTGAGAAAAAAGTGAGTGAATAAGTGAGAGTGAGAAAAAGGGTGAGCGAGAGTGTGTGATAAGAAGTGAGTGAGTGAGCTGGCGAAATGATCGGTGCTACATAACTCGGTAGAGGGTATGCTCGTCTATACTAATTATTTTTTATGCTTATACTTACTCTATAAAGAAAAGAAGACTTTAAGCAACTATATCATTTTAAACAAAGTGAAATTAAAGATTTAAAAACATCCGTATGAAAATAATTTTTACTCAGTTTTCTTTACCCTTTCTTCACTGAAAAGAAGACAAAAATTTTAACTATATCTTGTATTTTAATTCTGTAACTTGGATGCATTTTTGACAGCACTAATTGCACCAGTTCCAAGTTATGTATCTCTTCGTTATACATTCTCTTCTCTGTGAAAGTTTATATAATAATACTTCAAAGTATTATTAGTTATTTACAATTTTAGTTTATTATTAATATACACTTTGAAGTTTATATAATAATACTTCAAAGTGTATATTACTTAATATACATACATGTGTATGTATAAAAATATAGTGTATAAAATCTTGAACTCATCGTTAGGAAAGTAATTCAGATACGTTACTACGGAACAGCAAAATGATTGGTAATCACAGTGCACAAAGTATCTTTGTTGACGAATGCTTACACATTCTTTTGTGATGTGACATATTTGAAAATATTGTCATTTGTAACTGATAAATAATTTGCAGAATATCTGTGAGGCTTACCTTTCTTCTACTCCCCTCCAAGATAAACTACTTCTGCATTTTCTGCTTGCCAAGTCACAGCTTGCTATTCGCTGGTGCTTGCCTATATCTGAAAGTAAAATCGTTCAAAAACCATAATCATACATAAGCCGCTCACAAGTTAATATTCATAAGTAATTTTATAAGCCAATTTTAGTTAGTAATCTCAATAAACTTGTAAAACACAGTTTTTCTAAAATGTTATTTCTATTATTGTTATTTATCATTTCTTATTGTTGGTTTGCATTGATTTAAAGTAGTAGAGTTTTGTAACTATCGAATTCTGGAATTACAATATTTGTTTAACTTGTCAGCAGTTATGCTCGTCCCGTGCGTTAATCATTTTCAATGTCTTATAATTTCTTAGTGTTGGTTTGCATTGATTTAAAGTAGTAGAGTTTTGTAACTATCGAATTCTGGAATTACAATATTTGTTTAACTTGTCAGCAGTTATGCTCGTCCCGTGCGTTAATCATTTTCAATGTCTTATAATTTCTTAGTGTTGTTTTGCATTGATTTAAAGTTGTAGAGTTGGGTAACTATCTAATTCTAGAATTACAATATTTATTTAATTTGTCAGCAGTAGCGTCCTGTGCGACTATTTGAGCAAGGGATTTTGTGCTACATTTTAAATAATTTATGCTTAGATTAAATGAAATACATTTTCAAAATTCTCTGAGTGAATTTTTAAGAGGTATAATACCTATTAGGTGCTCTAAAAGTTCGCAAAATCAATTTAAAGTGCAATCGAACTTGGTTAAATCAAATTTAAAAGAAATAGCAAAATTTTTGAGGTATCAAATTTAGATAAAAATACGTAAAAGAATAATTATTTCGTTTAATATGTTCATGTAAAAAAAGTAAATCTAAAAAAGAAAGAAAATCCCCCTTTTTCCTTAATTAAAAAAACTGTAATAATCATTTGTATTGTTTTCTTTTATTTTACGCGAAATACACTATCCTGAAATTCAGTTAGAGATGGAAATTAATATCTTCAATGGTATTTTGTGCTTCAACAAGTAGTCTAATTTTTTTTGTGCAGAACCATAACTTCAGATGTAAATGGGAACATATCTTCAGATTTAATTATAGACATATTATCCTTTATTACTATTTTTCTATTTGTGCATCAGATGAATCATATCTTTATTATTAACTTTTAATAATACATTTCCTTGTAGGTAAATTGGTAAACTATTGGATAAACTTCAATTGTAGAGAAAAATTTAAAGAAGGTTAAAAATAACCTAGGAAGCAATAATTTCAAAATATTTTCCTTGTCTTTCTACTCTTTATAAAGATCAAAAGTATCAACTGCAAATGGATTTGATCAAAATGAAAATTTTATTCAAATAACATAACAATTATAGATTTCTACGGGAAAAAAAAATCTCACATTTTTTTTTTTTAAATTCGTGATATCTTAGAATTTGACTTGACTAAATGTTATAAAATATTTTTGAATTAAGAATGGAATTTTAACATTAAACTTACCGTTAAATTCAAATGGAATTTTTACAAATTCATCTTCAAATTATCCCAAATTTTCAGTTAAATAAGTTCAAATGCACATTTTAAAAAATTGATTTAGAATAAAAAAATCCTTGCTCAATAATAGTTATGTTTTTGTTTCATGATGTTACATAGTGCATTTTCTATAATTTGATGTCATGTAATGAAAGAAAATAGAAATCATAACATATAAATAAAGTATTTTTTGTAATTTTTTTTTAATTTTTTCAACATTTTCAGCAATGAAAAGTTTTTACACTATAAGTTCTATATTTTTAAGTATGTATTTAAATAGTTAAATTAAATATTAAAATATTACAAATTGTAGCGGTTTATTTTGAGAACTATGAATTTTCTCATCAAGTTGTGCATTTAGTCAACCTGCATTTGGGGCATAATGTTTTAATACTACATTTAAAAAGTTAGCATTTTGAATAATTATATTTGTTATGTCATTAACGATAATTGTCAAAACAGCTTTAATGCTGTTTATATCATAAATGAAATTATACCGAATAAGTACATAACGTTAAAATGCCTTAAAGTATTTCGATGTTCAAAGTATACTTACGCGAAATAAATATATTTCTTTTTAAAAATCTAAAACTCCTATGACAGTAATCATTCTGTAATTTTTATAAAACTTAAAAATTACGCTGTTAAAATGTACAATTTCCTTTTACTTGATTATTAGCTTTCAAAAGGTTAAAATTAATATTCAGTCGAGGGCTGCTTTTTTCCCACAAGGGAAGTGAATAGCAAAATTTGTGCTTTGTTGGAACAAATGTAGACCCAATAAAACGTTAATAATTATATTTCTACATGTCTAGTAAAATAGCTTATAATAGAAGATAATTTACTGAATTTCTGAGTCGGATGAATACGGTAATATCTGTAATATTAAATACTGCAGGATTTTCTATGCGTATGTATAGTTCACAATCACTAGTCGAACGAAGGCCGATTGGTTAGGGTGCTGGCCTTCGGTGTTCGTGGGTTCGAATCCCACTATGGCATGGATGTTCGTAGCCGTTCAGAATCGGATTTAAGCAGTAAGTCCCGGTCTCATTAGCCCTCGTGTTGCAAAAAGTATACCATAACGCTCCAAACCAAAATAATTACAGTTACTAATATCAGTGCTTATTATCTTAGTTACTATCTTAGATTTATTTCCTTTGTATTGTAAATTATATCATTCACTATCAAATGATAACAGAAGTAAAAGATTAAGTAATAATTTTCTAATTTTTCCCTGTGTTACATAAAATTATTTTAGGGCTCAAATTTCATCAAAATTCTAATGATTATTTCTTTACCTTATTTCGTAGTTACTAATGTTTCATGACATTGAACAATATTTTTTTAAAGATTTTAAATTTAAATCAGAAGCAAATATTAAAAAGAGGGGTTTGAGATAGATAGAATCATTGTAAGATCGTAATTTTTTTCAATACGAAAATAAAGAAATAATAAAAAACAGGAAGCTGGTACGAACTATTAATAAAATTATTTATCCCTACCTTCAATAGTTTTATTGATTTAATAATTGATTCATATGAACAACTCGACAGGGTTATGAAGCTTTAAGATCAGTCACAATATCTCTGACACCGGCAGAAGAAAATAGGTAATCCATGTTCTTTTAAATGCCAGTTGTGAATAAATTTGTAAAATATTTTCTTGCGTTCATGGCTTCAAACACATAATTTTAAAACTGATTGACATCTTATATGAAAGTAAAAAAAGATTTCTATTTAATTCTTATCTTGCAATTAGTAGTTTTCTTTATCATGTGTACCTTTCAAACAGTTTTTAAAAGTTCTATTAAAATTTGAAAGCACCAGGTTTAACTTGAGTCTTCAGTGAAATAACTGAATCAATAAAGAAATAATTTATCAAATGTAAAATTTTATCAATGGATTCTTTGTTAATACTCTAAATATTAAATTTCAATACATGATATAATCTTAAAAAAATGAGTCTGTTAATTCTTATCGTGCAATTAGTTTTTTTTATAATGTGTTCCTTTTAAACAATTTTTTAAAGCTCTATTAACCACCAGGTTAACCATTAGCACCAGGTTTAACTTGACTCTACACAGAAATAACTGATTTAATAAAGAAATAATTTTATCAAATGGAAAATATTCACTTATTTTCTTTGTTAATACCGTAAATATTAAATTTCAAAATATGACGTAATCTTAAAAAATTGAGTCTCATTTAATTAAAATAATGAAATATGACTTATAATTTAATTAAAGTTTTAAAAAAATAGGGTAGAACAAATAGTAAATTTAATCTAGATGTGAATAACTAAGTATAATAAATTTTTGTAGATATTTATGAAGACGTCTGTAGAACGTAGAAATTTATTAAACAAGTTTTTTCTTAAGTGCTTTATTTTAAAAACTAATTAGTTATAAAAAGGTTTAGTTAGGAGTTTTTAATAAATGTTAATAATATATGGTAGTAAAAAACTATGTTTTTGAAGTATAGACTTTTTTGATTTTAAAATTATGGCATTACTTTGAAGTTATATGTTATTATTAACTCAATTTTTCTGTATGATTTAAGAAGAAATAACTAATTATTACTAACTAAACTAAAACTTGAAACAAAGAAAAGATGTATAGTCTTATAGACTTTTTAACATAAATCACTATAAAATATATTTAAATTTATTCTCTAATATTTCTAATAACACATTTAAATTTTCAGTAGAAAATAAATTATTTAAAATAATCTATTTGATAAATATTTGTTCCAGGAAAATAAAATGCTCGTAAAATTACAATACGATTTATTTTGAAATAAGACAAACATTTTTTCAAAAATTAAATAAATAGCAATTTTTTTCTTTACTTTCGTTAATAATTATATATAATATATGAAATATTGAAAATAGACAATAGGTAAAACATTTCAGAAATTGAATTAAATTCGCAAATTTAAAGATCATTGGTTCTAACTGAAGTTCTGTAAAATATTACTTAATACATATTCAATAAATTTTTATAAAAAGATATTGAAATATATTAAAATTTAATAGTATAAATAAGAAATAAAATTATTAACTAAATCAATCCTTAAATGTTTTAATTTTATTTCATTATGTACTGTAAATAATGCTTAAAATAAGCTGTTTAAAATTATTTACCCCGTTCTTTTTTAATAGGAATTAATTATTGGTTAAATATAATTGTAAAAACAAAATTGAAAAAGAGTCTTTTAATATGATTAAATAATTTTCCAATTCGTGTATATATATTTTAAAAAAATTATGATTATCATTTATTATTTGGTATTGCTTACCTTTTGAAGAATAAACTGGAAAATATGATACAGGTGATTCATAAAGACCATCAGATTTTTCCATCTGAAATTAGAAAAATTATTAAAAATCCTACTGATTGTGAAATGTTGCTACATTAATATGTCAAGGAGTGGTTACTATAGTATGTTAGAAAGTAACCTCTTCAATTTAATTATTTTAAAGAGAAGAGGAAAAGTTCTATACATTTTAACCTAGTTACCAGGGCGATGATGCACTATATTGCCAATGATGACCAGTCACTTTGGTCTACACGATGATCTACACGATGAATTATCCTGAAACCTCAGGAGAGTAAACAGGATGGTACACGTCATACATTTCAGATAAGAATTTTTCCCGAAACCCCATAGGGGACCGTCAACAAATTGAAAAAAAAAGGAATATGTATATTTTGGATAACCCTGTAAAACGTAATGTATAAAAAGCGTTGAAAAGCGTAAACCTGCTCATTTTTCTTTCACTATTTTTTTTTATTTTTTTTTTTTATTCCGATTGCAGGGTATTGCGCACAATGTTGTTTGTCATATGTCCTGAAAATAACATTCTTTAATATTGAAAACTCTGCAAATTAAAAGCAAAACACTTATAGAAATTTGGGATTGTTTTTATAAAACCTTAATTTCTCCACGAGTATAAGTACTACCCTCATAGCAGTGAACACAGATTATTACAAGAAGCAGCTTAATCATGTGGTAAAATTTCAACGCTTTTAATACATTACTTTTTACAGGGCTATACAAAACATATTTGTCTTTTTTTTAATTTGTTGTCGGTACCCTATGGGGTTTGGGGAAAAATTCTTATCGGAAATATGTGACATGTACCATCGTGTTTACACTCCTGAGGTTTTAGGATAATTCATCGTGTAGTTTTCTAGATATTCAACAAAATGTCTAAAATTGAATGTAACCGGTCATTATTGACAATATAGTATATTTGGATTTATTTTATTCCTGGGTACACGTGTAATTTTTGGGGGGCACTTTCTAGAATTGAATCATGCAAACAAAATTAAACACTCCATGCTATGCATTCGAGTCAAAAATATGCGTAGAAATAAGTATTTTGACATGTGTCTTGCCAAAAAAGAAGTTTTGTCATTCATTTAAAAAAAGATTAGTATACTGAGATTATATTAATTAGACGCATCTAAATTAATTTAATTTAACCTGTGTTTTAGAAAATACCGCTTCACTAAGTTAAAATATGAATTCTTAGCCAATCGGTAGTTATATATTCATAGGATTTCTTCAATTACCAGGAAACTTAGTTTTTACTTAGTTATGAGTTGAATTGTTATTGATATCTTCGATTTCTTGGATGATGTCAAGTGTCCATCACAGTAGTTTGAAATAATTTAAGTATTTTTTTACAATTTTAAAGTAATGTTGTCGAAATGTGAAGTAAAAATAGAGCGTCCATATTGACACAAAGTATTTTAATCATCCTTGTGAGGATTTTTCTTCTGATACAATATCTATTTCCTATCAGGTTCTTTTATAAAAATAATCCAGTGAACAAAATGTCCTATATAACTTTGTGTATGCAAAAATTTCCTTAGTTTAACCATATGTCTGAAACTATTTATATCTATGCCTGAACCTTTGACTACACAGCCAATTGAAGCAAAATAGTTTTCACTTTTTAACATAAGAACAAAAACAAATCGTAAAAACTAATTATTTTGCATTGTCTCCGTAGCGGAGTCATCGAGTTTCAAGACAAATTTTAAATGGTTACGCTCCGCAGCCCTCGAGTGCAAAGAGCTAATTAGCAAGAAATTAATTACTAATGAATTTTTAATATTTATTCAAAATTATCTAGAATCTTAGTCTTTCCAAAAGTAAAAAAAATATTCCCTTTACATATGCTATTTAAACCAAACAAAAGAGTTTTTTTTCAAATGGCGAGGTTTTTACCAACCTTGGTTTGCAATGAACTTGCGGCAAGTTTGATATGACAAGTTTGAGTCAAGCTTGCACGAAAAGTGTACTGCAACTTGCATGAAAAGTTTGCTGCAAGTTGGAAGTATGGTGACTTCGAAGTTGGCTTAGACATGCTGCAGTCTTTTTTCAAACTTGCAGACTTGTCATGCTGAACTTGCTGCAAGTTTGCAGGCTTGCAAAGCAAGACTGCTGCAAGTTTGCTGCAAACTAAATTTGCTATCTGGGTTGTTACTAACTCCGAGAATAAATTTTCTTCTAAAGCTTTCATAATACACGTTTATCAATCTCTAGACCTATCATGATCTTCATTTTATGATTTAAAGTTAATTAATTAAATATAAGGAAAAGATAACTCATTTAAATTTACAGTCTTATCAGATCAAATGAAGATATTTCTGAGGGATATACAGCGATTATCATAGGGAAGGCATGTAAACTTGAGGTTGAAATTACACAAAGTAATTTTAGCATAAATGATATGTATTAGAAGTAATATGTTACTCGTTCTTCTCAATAAACTAAATCTATAAACCTTTCGTTAAAGTTTTGCTGTCAGTTCAAATAAAAGTGATAGGTGTAGCAATTACCTTTCTAGGATAAGGTATATCGTAGGTATATCCACTCCTAGAACTTCCGAATGTTCCCATATTCTGTTGGTTCCCGACTCCCGGGGGACCACAAGATTCCCGGTTGTATCCCGGCACTCGACTGGCAGCATATGGTGCAGGGAAGTAAGCAGGTTCCTGTCCAGTTTCGTATGTTGACGATAGTGGCATTGTCTCCGGTTTTACTTGCTCGTTGATATCTGGACCTGTAATTTCGACAATGTATTTGATATTTCATTGCACTTGTGCCATACAGACATGTATTATGTTTAACACATTTTTTTTTCTTTATTGTAATTATTGATAGTCTGAGATACGTTTTCTTCCATTGACGTTTAAGACAGAAAAAACAGGAGCTATAAAACGGAAATACATAGAATTATTTGTATTTGGTAATTTATACTGCAGGATTCTAATGTTGTTGAATATAATAATCTTGTTATTCATGGAGGATGTAAGATAATAGTGGCACTTTTCCGTTAAGCCGTAGTAACCATCACCAGTTCTTTAGTGGATATATACGGCGGCAGACACAATTCAGGGAATTCAAATTGCAGCTTTTACGTCGATTTTAAAACAGTGATAAATGAAGAATAGAAAAGAGTCCCATTCCTTAGCTTAACTCTTTAAGGACGACAAGAGCAGATGATTTTATTACCCTTAAGTTCTAAAGTTTTCATCAGGTGAAAATGTAAAATGAACTGTCCCATTCTCCCCACCACTCTCCCTTCTTCCCAGAAAATGGACTCCGGAGCCATGAATGAAGTAGGGAATGAATGAATTATTAGCTCTAAAACAAAGAAACTCCAGAAAAAATAATCATTATAAAATTGAGAGTATTCTAAGAACAAAAGAAAGTAAATCATAGTGTATAATTCATTTCCTCTGTCCCGTCCTAATTATGACTAATTCAGTTCATTGTTTTTTATTTTCACCACGTTATCAATAAAATTCATTGAAAAGAAAAAATTATGAATTGAATCAATAATAAAAATAAAATTGTTTAACTATAAATCTATAATTTTTAACTAACATATGTATATATAAAATACATTTAAACTAAACTTCAAAATATATATATCAGCATAATAAAAGTTTAGAATTATCTTAGAGAATAAAAAGAAAGTAAAAATTCATTGCTAAGGAAAACCCCTCAAAATGTGGTCAAGCTTTGTTACAGGCAGTAATCATACAAACTGTCAACTGCTCATAAAACTGGGGTAGGTGAAAAGAGGACCCCTGCTAGATATACCTATCACCCCTATTTTTCACTCTTCCGGCCTATTCCGGCCAAGCCCGTCTTTAAGTGCTTCGACCGGTATGGGCCGGAGTCGTCCCTAGGGAGTTAAAGGAACATTTATTATTATCTGTTACTTGCTGACTTTGTCAAAAAATACTCGTCCCTCGACATGACACCAAAAGCAAAATGGCTAAAAAAAAGATAATTTTTCTCAAAAAAAAAATTGCGGATGACCTCTCCTTCGATTTTGGTCAAAATGATGCCCACTCAACACCGCGCATGGCGAGGTCAGAGGAAAATCCCGCCAGCGGGAACCCAAGACGATCGCCAAAACGTAGCGTGAGTAGGAAGAACAGTCTAGGAATTTCATGGCGACAAGCAACGCCCAAGCTGGACAAATGGAGAAAGACGGGGAGAGCAAAACGGCAACCCACAGATGATCAAAGCGGGAAGATTGAAGTGTCTTGGACATGGACAAGCCCCATTCCATAAAATAAGGGGTTAGGAAGCCGGCAATTCCTGGCATTCCCTTTTAGATGGAATGTGGCTATACCACATATACAACTTGCAATAATATGCTTGGCATATAAGTTTTCATCAATTATATGTGTAAAGAATGCAAAAGTTGTGATTATCCGAAATTCTGAAGAGTATAGTTCTTGTAATATGCGATTATCTCTCTAACATGACATTGATAAACAGCATTGAATTTGTTATGGTAACTATTATTATAGTATTACGTACCAATGAATTATACCAGGCCTGCTTAGATAACACAAGAAATAAGACACCGGATACAAACGAACGAAGATTTACAAATTTGCAGTCTGTTTATTTTACAATTCTATTGTTGATGAATAACAATCTGGTGACGCAAATAAAACAAATTAAGTATCAATATGGAGTCTCCATATACTGCTAGAAATGTTGGAGCAACTCCCTGCCTCTTATGAAGTTATCCGTTCTCTCAGTCTTGGCCTGTTTTTTTTTCTCTGAAGAGGGCCTTGAAATCTACCGAGCAAAATCCAATGACTGCTGTTGCCAGGGCCAAAGACGACACTCGCCTGGAGCCTGGTATTCCACTCGGCCTGTGATTGGTTGTTAAGTACATTGGCAGCGATTTCTAAATTTGGTGAAATATCTTGGCGACGCTTTCCGCGATTGGCTTCTTATCCATTGATTTAGATTGCCTTCTTATCTATTTATTTCTTTTTATCTATCCATTATTCCTCTATCCTTTTATTATCCATATATTCCTTTATTTAGAAGAATTTGGAACGTACAAAGAATGGAAACTGAAAGTTCTAATTGTAAATATTGCAGCTTTGTGTTTTATCAGAAAACGTATTTAACAAAGCAAGTAAAAGTATCTTATTTCGGTAAACTATAATTAATTTAATTTTTATTTTAACTTTAATTAAATATCAGTAAGACTTTAATTAAATATATACTCGCCCCCTCCCTTTGAAAAAAAAATTCTATGTACTATCCTGTCTCTTTCTGATTATTGAAATAATACACAAATTCACGGAAAGTGTTGCCAAGATATTTCGCTAATTTTAGAAATCGCTGTCAATGTACTTACCAGCCAATCACAGTCCGAGTGGAATATCAGTTTCTAGGAGCCTGTAAAGACTACTGACCAGCGTTAGCAACCCCTCTTACCCAATGGGGTCGAAGGTGGGGTCACTAACATCGCTTTCATCCTTCGGTCAGTCTCCCGCTCTGGCGTTGTCCAGTAGTGTAATTCATTGTAACATATAGTAATTTGTGTTAGAAAAGAAAAAATGTCCTAGCTTTTGTAAGACTATCTGTTTTTTTTATGGAACTTGCAATTTTTATTACTTTGTCTGATTTTTAGTATATCTCAAAACATCCGTATAGGAGTTTGGTTAGTGAAGCGTGTGCTAGTTTCATTCACTTAAGGTTACGAAAGTGATATTTCTAATGTTCTACCTGGTAGCCATGTGCTTACTCTATAGTGTTTGTTTCTTTCCGAGTTAAGCTGAATCAAAATTGGATAATGTCTGCCCTTTTGTACATCAGCAGCAGCTAGATAGCAGCTTTGGATTGATTTTGGGGAGTCAGGTTTCTCAATTAATAGTTTGGGGCATTCAAAGTCCTGGATCGAGTTGCGAATACACTTAATAATGAATCATTTTCTATCTTGGATAAAATATTTTGATACATATCCGTAGAGGTTGTAGTGTTATAACTAAATATTCCCAATCACAGATGAAACATTAGAGTAACAATGAATTACTAATAACATATAAAAGTACTTAAGGTATCCGTCTGCTACGTTGAAAACGTCATTTTTTGCCAAAAAACCTTAATTTTTTTATTTCTCTATTGTAAAATTTCAACTTTTAGGCTTCTAAATCTGTGTTTGTTTTGTCACTACGCAATATGAAAAAAAAGTTACAGCTGTTTAAACATCAGTGACAGCTGTCAAAACAAAACAAAAGTAGCGACTTCGGAACCTTAAGTTGGGAATTTAAAGCCTTTTAAAGACCATTTTTTGGACAAAACTTTTTAAATTTTCATGAAGATTAGTTTAAACATTTTTCTAGTACTTTTAATAATTAGCAACTTGGCAATTAAAAAGTTTTGAAGCAAGAAATTGTGGGAAATTTTAAACATGCATTTTAGTTTTTTAATAGATGAAGTTGCTTTTATAAACTTCAAACGCGTTTTTCTCAGAACGGTATTTTTAATAAAATGTTGAAACTTGAAATGTGATTTCTCATAAAGTTCTGAAAATATTTTGTTGAAAATTATTATGAATGCTTTTGATTGTATTTACTAGTAAATGACTTAAAAGCTTTAAATTTGGATAATTTTTAATGATGTTACACTCATAGATATATAGGTAATAAAATTCCGTTAAAAATTCAATGTGTATGATTTTGAAGGAAATAAATTTTTTACAAAATGTAAATTGAGCAAAGATTTTAGGTGATTCACTAGTCTAGTGTATAAGAAATGTGTTGCATCAAAAAATATTGAAATAATTTAATTTATTAAAAAAATTAGATTTTTTTGAAATATAAAACGATTTTTTTATTAAATTTTCTTCATTTATTAGAAATTTTATAAAAACTTCTCCAGGAATAATTTTTTTAAGTGCAATTCTCTATGATAATATAAAAAATAAATCTAAAAATGTAAAAACATGAACTAGTTACTAAGTTTAAAGGAAAAAGTTCTCCGAACGTAGACGGATACCTTAAATAGATAAATAGTAATTAAATAGATTTTTTTAAATAGATATTATAAAAAAGTAATAACATGTGATGAAAAGAACAAGGTATAGTTTACCGTCAGAGCCAAGTGTTCGCCGGCCAGAAGTTCTGCGTCTGGTAATGAGACATACAACACACAGTACAACTATGAGAACGATTGCTGAGCTAACGACAGGAACGGTGATTAACAAGTGCCTATAAAAAGTTCCTCCAATTTCACTGACTTCTGACGGACGAGGTGGATATTCTAGAACAGAAATAATTTCTAAGATTTTATATAAATATTACAAAAAGTAATTATTAAAATTGTATTGCCTAATTTAGGCTTTTGTTTAAAATTGCTGCAAAAAATATACAATAAATAATTCGGTTTTTAAAGAGCCTTTTTTCCCATATCGCAACTGGGAAGTCTGAAGGTCATTTCCAATCTTCCATTAAACCCTTATCTACAGCATAGAATATGCAAACAGAAATTCCCATGGACAATTTTTATTTTAAACTTAATTTTTGTACTGCTTAGTGGATTGTTTGTAAATTTTACGACATGAGCTTAGTCGAGGGTGAAAATTCGGAAGATAATTTTCTTGAAATGATTATTTAATTTTACTAAATTATTTGTATGATTTTAATTTCAATAAATTTATATCGATAATTTCTATATCTGTTTTTCATGGAAAAATATCTATACGTAACAAACCAGCCTTGAAAATTGGGGAAATCCTTAATTATCAAACTCTTAACTTTTTTTCAATAATCTGACGAAGAAAAAGAATGGAAGAAACTATTTGGATTTGAGAAAGGTAGCGATGTCATGAAGAAGATTTCTATATTATTATTTTTTCTTATTACAATTTTTTAGAAATAAATAAAAATATTAATATTAAAATAAGTTTCAGTTTTTTAACCAATCATTTATTTTTTTACTTCTGTCATAGAAATAAATTCCTTTGAAGTTAGTAATTTTAAGTAATTATTTCTAAACCTACACTTTTTTCTCCAACGTTCTGCTTTTTCATACATCTATACTTTCCTTTAATGAATACTAAACTGTCTTAGAAATTAATTTTTTTAAGTTAGTAATTTTAAGTAATTAATTCTAATCCTACACTTTTTTTCCAAAGTTCTGCTTTCTCATTCATCTATACTTTCCTTTAATTCATACTAAACTGTCTTAGAAATTATTTTTTTAAGTTGGTAATTTTAACCCCTTAACGCATTTGTCCGTGTCTGACACGGGCGAAATTCAAATTAAACATGTAATAAAATCGTTTACACTTTGTTTGTATAACAATTTTTTTATATACTTTTTACACCTTCCAAGCTCCCTAGTCACCCCCAAAACTGAAATTGCAAAAAATAACTTACATTGTACCTATATATCCCTTTTCTGTGAAGAAAATATGTAATATTTTATAATTTTTTCTAAACTAAACTCGTGTTTTAAGGGGTTAAGTAACTAATTCTAAACCTACACTTTTTTCTTTAACGTTATATATTTCATCAGTCTATACTTGCCTTTAATGAGTATTAAACTGCTTAGATAATTTTTTTTAAGTTAGTAATTTTAAGTAATATTTTTTAAACCTATTCTTTTTTTTTCTTCAACGTTCTGCTTTTTCATCCGTCTATACTTGCCTTTAATCAATACTAAACATTTTTGGATTTTAAAATGCAATCGTTAAATAATGTTTTAAAAATTTTACAATGAAATACATCATTATCTTTCTACCTCACTAATATTAGGATTGTAAGATTTTTTTTTATTTTCATTTGAATGTGACCTTATTTGTATTTTTCATTAATACGGTTATTGTTTATTTCTTAACTAATTTACAAACTAAATTCTTAACTAATTTATAGTCTATTGATTTATAAGAAATGTGAAATACCAGTTGCAGGGAAAAATACGACATCCGCGAGTCCGTAAAAACTACTCGTGCAGGAAGGTTAATCAATGTACATGTACGATCAATCATGTAATCAATGTACGTACGTATATCAATATTTCTTTGGAATCAAAAAGTTTTATTTTATATTTTGACAGTAGTTTGATATCAAAAATTCTAAACCTTGCTTGTACTTTTTAAGGGTTCCCAAACTTAATATTACTGCTATTTAATGAATCCTTCATAATTTAAAGATCCCCATACCACTCTGAAGATCCCCCCCTTTGATCAGAACACTAAAGTCCGAAATCAGCTGATCTGAATTCCTCCTGTTTCGATCCGGCTACAATAGTGCGGTGACGTAGTGTCTGGGATATTGATAGTTCGTTGAATAGGCGTCACGCTCCTGATCGGTTTGCGGTAATGATCAAGGAGAATTGCCTGGAGAAGTCCGGAATTGGGACAGCTAGCGAATGAGAATTCAGCTAAAAAAGCTAGCTGGAGTTCTCAGGTAACTGAAATCGTAAATGACCAAAAAACAGTTGGCTGTACCGTAACTACTCCCAGGTTTAAAAAGCCTAAAATTTTGCGACTCGCGGCTTTTCGACATTTTTTATGTAGGGGCTTTGACCTTGTGGAGGCTTCCGCGACTTTCGACCTGATCCAGCTTTTTAGTGATTACGTTCGGAAACTCGTAAAGTCCGCTCACATAAGGAACGGCAGTCTCGGACAACGAAAGGGGGATAGATTGGGTTTGCATTGCACCCTGGAAAAGACTCCCCATTTTGTGAGATTATTTAATCTTTTTCCCCGACTGTGATCGTCGTGGTAATTTTATGCAAGCAACAATCCTCTACATTTCGACTTGTTTTGGGAGAATTAGAATCCCTTTGTATATAACCCTTATCTTCTCCAGAAAAAATAAAAGCGATTTCCAATTCTATTATGACTATGATCTTTCTTCACTTTACTTCTTCACTTAAGAACATTGAAGTCATCACTCCACATACCTCCACTGGATGTCAAGGTTGCAAAAACATATTCAGCATCTGTAGTACCAGCGTCGTTCCTTGCTTTCATCATCAACGAATACCACGTTCCTGGTATGAGATCCATGACGGTGATGTTTTGTTGTTCTGGTATAATGTTATTGCTGACCAAAGTCCAGTCCTGCTGGCCGTTCGCTTTGTACTGTATGATAAAAAAACGTATGGGACATCCGCCGTTGTGCCAGCTGTTCAAGTTGATGAAGAGTGTCGTGTAATTCAGAGTGAGTAGAAACCTCTTATCTGGAGCAATAGGAGCTAAAATTATAATGAAAGAAATAACATCAGTTGTCATAAACTTCCTTGTAATGATTATAATTCATCTCCTTGATTTATAATTACAGTGGTCTAAGCTTAATGTAATCAGTTCGGGACACCGTGGTTTTCATAACAATAACCGATTGATCAGGGCCGTAGCCAGAAATTATATCCGGAGGGGACATTGTTTTTTGTGAAGGATACTTCAATAAAACTACAGGTTTTCTTATGTGTGTATACTCCTAAAGAGTATCATAATACAATGTGATTTTAAAATATAATAACGAAAAATGATATAATGAATAAATCCTAATGAGTATCATAATAAGTATGAGATCATAATGTCATGAGTATCATAATGCAATGTGATTTTAAAATATAATAACTAAAAATGATATAATGAATAAATCCTAATGAGTATCATAATAAGTATGAGATCATAATGTCATGAGTATCATAATGCAATGTGATTTTAAAATATAATAACTAAAAACGATATAATGAATAAATTCTAATGAGTATCATAATAAATATGAGATCATAATGTTATGAGTATCATAATGAGTATCCTAATGAGTATCATAATGCAATGTGATTTTAAAATATAACTAAAAATGATATAAAGAATAAATCCTAATGAGTATCATAATAAGTATGAGATCATAATGTCATGAATAGCATAATGAGTATCCTAATGAGTATCATAATGCAATGTGATTTTAAAATATGACATCATAATATCATGAGTATCATAATGAGTATCCTAATGAGTATCATAATGCAATGTGATTTTAAAATATAATAACTAAAAATTATATAATGAATAAATCCTAATGAGTATCATAATAAGTATGACATCATAATATCATGAGTATCATAATGAGTATCCTAATGAGTATCATAATGCAATGTGATTTTAAAATATAATAACTGAAAATGATATAATGAATAAATCCTAATGAGTATCATAATAAGTATGAGATCATAATGTCATGAGTATCATAATGATTATCCTAATGAGTATCATAATGCAATGTGATTTTAAAATATAATAACTAAAAATGATATAATGAACAATCCTTGAATTAGTAATGTAGTAACTACACAATGAATTAAATAGTAAAACTAACATTGAAAATATATAAACTATGCATGGTATTAAATTCTGATTTTTAAAGTAGAAGTATAAGAAAAGAAAAAAAATAATTTTGAAATAAAATGAAAATTTTCAAATTTTTACCTGCATATTATAAAATATGCTCTTTTTGAAATTTTATTCCAAAAAGTTCTCGCCATTTCTTTCGATTGCATGACAATGTGATGAGTTGCCAAAAGTGAGAGTCACTCTGTTTTAATATGTCGAATCTAATTTGCACCTACTTCTTAACTCAACGTCACTACTCTAAGCCCACTGTTGTCTATGCACAGCTAGTCAGGTGACACAACCACACACATGATTGATTTTTTTTCCATGAAATAATCTTTTAGAATTTCGGAGGGGGGCCAGTCCCTTAAATCCCTCCCCTTGCCTACGACCTTGCGATTGATAACAATAAACTATATACAAAATTAGATAAATTTAACCCACCTTTAATTCACACGTACTACACTTCAAAGTAAAATGAAAAAACTCACTTATATTTGTGTACTGTATATTATAATTTAAGACATAAGACTTGTTTACATAGTAAAAATAATTGATCAATTGTTGACTGTCTACAATTCTTTCTAAGAAGCTCATTGATAAAT
>CM063511.1:15226439-15278939 GCA_032207245.1 Pardosa pseudoannulata
TGTGTTCCAGAATTAATCAATGTAAAATATGTTTAAAAAATCGTACGTTAGACTGGTATTGTATATTTAACAATCTTAGAAATATGTTCCAAAATTAAGCAATGTAAAATATTTTTTAAAATCATAAGTTAGACTGGTATTGTACATATAACAAACTTAAAAATATGTTCCAGATTTAAGCAATGTAAAATATGTTTAAAAAATCAAAAGTTATACTGGTATTGTATATTTAACAATCTTAGAAATATGTTCCAGATTTAAGCAATGTAAAATATTTTAATATATAATTTAGACTGGTATTGTATATTTAACAATCTTAGAAATATGTTCCAGATTTAAGCAATGTAAAATATGTTTAAAAATTCATATGTTAGACTGGTATTGTATATTTAACAATCTTAGAAATATGTTCCATATTAAGCAATGTAAAATATGTTTAAAATATCATAAATTAGACTGATATTCTACAGTTAACAATCTTAGAAATATGTTCCAGATTTAAGTAATGTAAATTATGTTTAAAAAATAAGTTAGACTTTTATTGTATATTTAACAATCTTAGAAATATGTTCCAGATTTAAGCAATGTAAAATATGTTTAAAAAAATCATAAGTTAGACTGGTATTGTATATTTAACAATCTTAGAAATATGTTCCAGATTTAAGCAATGTAAAATACGTTTAAAAAATCAAAAGTTAGACTGGTATTGTATATTTAACAAACTTAGGAATTGGTTTCAGATTTAAGTAATGTAAAATATGTTTAAAAAATAATTTAGATTGGTATTGTATATTTAACAATCTTAGAAATATGTTTCAGATTTAAGCAATGTAAAATATTCTGTAAAAAATCCTAAGTTAGACTGGTATTGTATATTTAACAATCTTAGAAATATGTTCCAGTTTTAAGCAATGTAAAATATGTTTAAAAAATCATAAGTTGTTTTAAATGTCATTGCTATTCATTATTTCACTAGGAAATCAATTATGAAAATTCATTTTAGAAGCTTTTAATTTTTACATGTGCTACACAATTTGTTTATTTTAACTAGAGACTTGCCAAATATCTTGAATATTAACTTAAACATTTAAAAAATCATAATAAATTATTTTGAGAGCATTATAATTCATTATTTCTATAAAAAACCATTTATTTATATTCATTTTAAAAGCGTTTAATGTATAGATAGGTTAGATAAATTGTATATTTTAACTACAGACCTACAAATTAAACTGCATATTAACTTAAACGTACCAAATATATAAAGAATAGAGAATCATTTTGCAATTACTACAATTACTAATGGTATTCATCTACATTTGTCAACAGATACTCAAACCCTGTTTTAGATTAATTAAACGTATTATAATTGAGAAAAATCAGAGAAAATTATGCAACTACTATTTAATCATGTTAATTTTATATAATTTTATTTTGAAAGCCATTTATGTAGTTACATTTTAATAAAATACATATATTTATAATGCATTTTAAGATTTAAAACTAATATCAAGCAGAAAATAATAATTTCATTAGAAAATATTTATCTTATATACGTATTTTCAAATAAAATAATTCTATAAATTATGATCTAATTATAATTGTTCCTTACATTTATTTTAAAAACTTTCAATGTAAATTAAAATCTGTGCTCTAAATTTCTGTGCATAGATAGGCTATTTAACTACCGATTTCTGAAATACACTTAAAAGCCAAAACATTATGACCACCTGTCAATAACAAGTTGGCCCACCTTTGGTGCGCAACACAGCTTCAACCCGCCTTGGCATGAATGCCACGAGATGGCCGGAGACACATTGTACCAGATGTTTAAACAACGGTTACGCAAATCCGAGATATTGCGAATTGGTGGTCTTTGAACTCTGAGCTGCCGTCCCATGACATCACAAATGTGTTCTATCGGATTGAGATCCGGTGGGTTGGACGGCCAGGACATTAAGTGGAATTCAGCATCATGTTCCTGGAACCACTCGAACACAATTTTAGCCTTGTGACACGGGGCGTTGTCCTGTTGGAACATTCCATTTCCCGCTGGAAAAACAGAGGCCATGTAAGTATGCAACTGGTCCGCAGTGATGTTCAGATACCCTGTAGGATTCATGGTCTGCTCTACCAGAAGAGACTCCCAAGAGAACGTCCCCCAAAGTATAATACCGCCACCACCGGCCTTTGTATGACCTACTGTACATTGAGGGAGCAACTGTTCGCCTATAAGACGGCGTATTCTGACACGGCAACCGGCGTGATGAATGACAAACCGTGATTCATCTGACTAGGCAACTCTCTCCGACTGATCCATGGACCAGTCGCATTGTTCGCGGGGTTAGCGTAGGCGCAGTTGGCGATGACGCTTGGTGAGCAAAGGCACATGAGTGGGACGTTTGCTGAGTAGCCCCATATCCAACAGTGTCCGCTGAACAGTGTGCTCCGATACTATTCTACTTGGCCCTGCATTGTATTGGGTTTCCAGCTGAGCCACTGTCTGGCTCCGATTGTGCTTCACCATAAATTTTCCGACAACTTATTTTTTGATAGCGTGTGGACTTACAACACCATGTCGTCTACTGCTGGTTTGATCGTCATTCATCCAAATTATTTGATTACTATTGTTATTGATTATTTACATTTATCAAATTCAATTTTAAAGTTCTTTATGTAATTTCATTTTAATGAATTAAAAATATCTCTATCGTAAATTAAGATTCAGGCAGTGCCTTAAAGTTGCAGTGAAGCATAAAAAAATAATTTTTAATGTGAAAATATTTATTAATTGCTTTAAATTGTATACTAAAAGCAATCATGTGAGATTTCTTTCGCCCATTGAGATTTTCAAGCTATGTCTTTTATTGCATCTTATTATATCAGCATTAAAAAAATTGTATTTACTAATTAACGCATAAACTTAAAAATCTCTGAAATAATTTGTAATGCAAAATTTGATTAAGAAATATATCTCTTTCCTTTATCAGTAATTACCGAAATTATATTTGTTAATATATTCCTAATATAATGCAACGCGAACATACTAAAGTTATATTAAATACGTTACAGAAATGTAAATGTTAGTTTAAGCTTTGAATCAGAATAATCTCTTTTGCAAATAATTGCTACTGATTTCAGAAAATAAGTTATATGATAAGCAATTACTTTTGTTAACGTCAGTAAAATATAATTTTCAATAGTCTTAAATTTACGTTTCAGTTCACAATGGTTGCTAAAACTTATATTTTCGACGAAGGCGACATTTTAAATGCACGGATTTTACTTAAAGTAATAATTAAAACTAATGATATAAATTTGTAACTTCTATACATTTTGACTAAATGAAAATAATTTAAATAAAGAATATTATGTGTAAGAAATCTTTAATTGCCATATAATATTTGAAGTAGTATCTTTGAAAATATATTTTTATCTTTTCTTCATCAAAATATTATAAAGGTTTAAATTAAGTGTCGTTCGTAATTGTCTATAAGCAGTAGGTCTCGGTCTCAATTGTTATGGTGTAAGAAAACAGTATATCTTCACTCTTTCCGAATCAAACCGAGCTCGATAGAAATCTTCTTTTTAGCTACACCCTGAGTAAATTTTCAGTCTTGTGACATCAGTCCATATTTATAGTCCCCAATGTAACACAAACTTGTGATAATTTCATAATACAATTCCGTAAAAGTTACATCTAGAGAACACAGTAGGTACAGAATATATTTATGGAGTAGAACTAAACCTAACGTTTTGCTTGTATGTAGCAAGGATGTAGATTTCTATGAAAACATCACATAAAAACTAGTTATGCGATGCGACAAGTACCTTTATATTGGTATAAGACGTTAAGGAATGATTTAAAGGTACCTCTTAAAACTTGAGAACACGCTAAGAATCTAAAATTTTGATAGAGTAGAACAAAACCAAACGTTTAGTTTATTGACAGGAAGCAGATTTCTATGAAAAGAACATTCAGACGCTGGTTCTACGATAAGAAAATTGCCTTGAGACTTATTGGTTTCTAATGCCACATGGACAATCCAAGCATGTGAAACGAGAGGCTACGAGAATCAGGTTAAGTAATGCTCCTTTCTGTGATTCTCTAGGGCAGGGATGGACAAACTTTTTGGGCCGCGGGTCAAAAAATCGAAAGAAAATAAATTTGGAGGGTCAAGATAAATTTTTCTAAAATTTTAAAAACAATATACAATTACTTAATGGTTTAAACACGGTAATGAGATGAATGAAATTGCGATTTCATTTTTAAAAGTTCATTATATTGAGGTTCGAAGTGAGACGTACTGATTTTAAGGAACGATGCTAAATGCTCATCTGTCAGTCTATTTCTGAAATGATTCATTCTAAGGTTCAAAGTGGGAAACACTTGTTCACATATAAGAAGCAAATATATCGCTGATCTTCTGGGCATGAGATAATAAATTTGGGATATAATATTTAAACAAAGTAGAAAAGGAGATGGCTATATAATGTATAAATATATATTTCTTTTAATTCTCCTCAAACCGGCAACTTAAAATTTTATCCGCAGGCCGGATAAAACCTTCCTACGTGCCGTAGTTTGCCCATCCCTGCTCCAGGGTGATTGCCCAAAGTGAGTTCTCACAATTTAAAAGTAGGAATCAAGCCTAGGAATACCTCGATTGTTCAGCCACCTTTACAGATATCGTTTCAACTAGGACGACATTGCTGCCACAAAACATTACCTAACCGTCAATAATGTACGTGGTGGATCTTTATCCAGTTTAAGCTTTGAACCTACAATCTTCCAGTTATAAGTTACCTCATCTCAATGCCTTTATATTAATACAAATTGCGTTAAAAATTTAATTAAAGCTACATATAAAACTTGAGAATACGATAGGGAACGAAAACGTAAAAGAAAAGTCACGAAGTAGAACAAAACTGCACTTGTAGTAGGTGGGGCATTCAAAAGCCTGTTCTACAACCCAAAAAGTGCCTTAATGTAGATAAACATTATGTTAACACGTCGACGGACACTGGTGTCTATAGCCGTTAAAGCGATGTTCCCTGTGTAGTTTGACGGCAATAGCCGTCCAAAACGATATGGTAGTTCGTACACACTACGGCTATAGTGGCAGAAATGTGCATTTACAAGTAGAATCTTAGTGTCATGATTTGGATACAATTTTTTAGGTTGAATTTCTTCAGAAGACCACTATACTTTTAACATACAAAAATTACAAAAACATATATTGTTAATTGTCGAACTTCACTTGTTCCTACTGTACGTCAATGTGTTAAAGTACAAACTTTGGTGTAAGTTTTTTAACCGCTTCCCTTACAAATTTTTTTGAAAAAAATTGCAAAAAATCATCACATTTTTTTATATTTTATTATTAAATACAAGGAAATGAAACAAAACAAAATATGTAGGTGTTAAATTGACTTTTTAATTTTTACAGGTGTAAAAGCATTTAGTTTTAATATTAGTTTACTATCCCGAGTTATCTCGGGCAAATGGAAAACGTTAAATATTAGTCTTTGCATGATAGTTTTTGAAACAAGGGACAACACAAAGTGATACCTGACATTCTGTACACTGGTATCTGATCTCTTTTCTTACTGGCTTACCTCTGGAATTTGTTTTACGGGAGCACAAAGTACCCTGTCTCGTTGGATTTGATTTTTTTGCAGTAGCAGGAATAACATCTGGAAAATGCCTTGAGGTTAACCTGAGTGGTAAAATACTAATGCTGAGTCTTCCTGATATAACAGAAAACTCAATGATTTGCTGAAATTAGTTTTTCAATCAGTGAAAAACACCTGATCAGTCGTACCAAAGGAACCCAGAAACCAACAAAACTTAACAAACTGTTAATCAAAGTTGAATATTTTCTTTCATTTCCTCCAGGCCAAATAAAACCGTGATAAAACAAATAGTACTGACAAATTTAGCTTCACCCGAGTTTTCTCGGGGTAATAATTAACTGCAATATATACGAACCCGAGATAACTCGGGATAATCAGGCAAGCGGTTAAAGAAAAGTACTCTTGTATATTTTGTAAATGATATTTATATAAACAAATTATTTCTCAGTTGTTTTATCGAAATATTTACCTTGTATGATTTATCGAATATTTTAGTTCAGTGATTTTAAAATATATCTGAAACTGATTGTGAAAACAACAAAGAAGATGTTTCAAAATATTTTAGAATCATTATTTACCAATCTAGGTCAATAGATTTTTTCTTTTCCTTAAAACCATTAAATATAGTTTCTAATAATTTGAGAATACCAAAGTTTTCGAAGTAATTTACTGTAACAAATGGAAGTAATTATCTATTTTAACAAACTCAAAATGAATCATGCGCGGCAAACTAATACATTATATCTATATCCAAAAAGAGATCCAAAGCATATCCCAAATCCTGCTTTTTACTCTTTCATACATTATTGGTTAATTAAATTTCTATTCTAAAACAATAAACGGAGAGAGAAAGTTAAAAATATTCAGAAATTCCGATGTTTCATTTAGACATTGATAATCGATAGATTTCCATGAGATAAATATTTTTTAATAATTACATATTTTTCTTTTCGATATCATAACTAGTGTTAATAAATGGGGTACTACTTTTTTGATGACTTTCATAAAAAATGCTATTTTTAACAATTTGCCATATAAGTATTTGTTTTGTGTGAATATAGCATTAATATCTAGATGAACACTATAAAAAAGGGTGTCTTCAGCATTTTCAGTCAACACTAAATTGAAGTGTAGCGGAAAAATATTTTATCGCTTGAAATATTTAAGTGTTGAAAAAGTATAATTAATCTCATTCACTAATAAGATGATTATGGCTTTTATTAAATGTAATTGTTATCAAAGTATAATTTTTGGAAATTTTTGTCTTTTCATGTACTTCTATTACATAAAGTAAGTATTGTAAACTAGAAAAAAAATTATTTTTAAAATTTCAAATTTTGATACGCATTTTGACTATGCCGGAACATGTTTTGACAAGTGACGGTGAAACGTCTGCACGTACGTGCAATGAACATTTAATTTTCAATGCTTAAATATTTATATTGTCTATGTCTGGGGGCATTTTGACTGGCTTCGACGTGATGTCTCTACTCATGTATATGCAAAGGTATGTCCAATAACTCAAAAATTATCAGTTGTAGAATATTAGTATTTTTTATCTCGAACTTTCATATTATCTAGTTGTGCACTCCTGTTTTTTACTATAAACTGCAAACTATTTAACGAAACTGCTCAATATAATAGGCATTCCTGCAACCGGTCTAAAAGAACGGATTTAATATATACACCGATGTATTCTCATGCAATTGTAACAATGTTGTTTTAAACAGTTGTGAATGTATGCCTTTAAAGTCTATTCAAGAAAGAAAAGAAAATTGTTATTTTTAAAGCAATTTTTTAAACTTTTTACTCTTTATTACAAAATATCTTTATTTTTTGCTTCAAAACATTCATATCCTTACACAAGCCTAGAAAAAAGTAATTAATTCAACATCATGAGAAATATCACTTACCGTTCCCGTCTGTTTTGACTGTTATCGTTTCACTTCCATTTCCGTAGCCAGCGCTGTTGAATGCCACAATGTAACAATAATACTTTGTTCCACACTGTAGATCGTGAAGAATATATTCTTTGTGATCTCCTCTCAATCTCACCTCTTGCCAAGAATTTCCTTCCATTCTTTGGTGAAGTACGTATCCTTAAAAGAAAATAATTTCCAAAATAATTAGCAACAAAGTGAAGTGATAATAAGTCTTTAGAGTCATTTGATTAACAGATTAATCTCTTAACTGGTTACTTTCGTTTACCGTAAATTCACAAGACAAATAAGTCACTAAATACCATATTTATTAAAATAATGAACTGGGGAATATTATAAGATTTACCTTTTAATGTTTCACTCTTTCTATTTTATAAATTTGAAATGTGCAGTACCCCAAATTTTTGCTTTTTGTAAGTACATACCATGAGTAAGGAAAAATGAATTATTGACAGTACAAATAGACTTTTCCTTGTTATAAAGTTGGAAGTTTAAGCTTTTTCAAACTGATCCCCAGGACCGTAACTAGGTCCATTGGCAAAAAACTGGTCTGCACTCCTACCACCATATATAGTGAGAAATATGTAAACATGATTTTTTTCTACCCTATATTCAGAATAAACTCCCATAATATTTTGTTAGTTCATAAAATGTTCCTAGTACATTAATTTTTAATTTTTCTTCTAGTTTTACCTTATTACTACTTAAAAATACTTTAAAACTCTATGTAGGTGTTATTTTGATAATAAACTGAATAGTTTTTGGAAGGGAATATTTTTTATTTGAACATCGAATTTTCATAGATTTTTTTCTACCCTATATTCAGAATAAACTCCCAAAATATTTTGTTAGTTCATAAAATGTTCCTAGTACATTAATTTTTAATTTTTCTTCTAGTTTTACCTTATTACTACTTAAAAATACTTTAAAACTCTATGTAGGTGTTATTTTGATAATAAACTGAATAGTTTTTGGAAGGGAATATTTTTTATTTGAACATCGAATTTTCATAGATTTTTTTCTACCCTATATTCAGAATAAACTCCCAAAATATTTTGTTAGTTCATAAAATGTTCCTAGTACATTAATTTTTAAATTTTCTTCTCGTGTTACCTTATTACTACTTAAAAATATTTTTAAATTCTATGTAGGTGTTATTTTGATAATAAACTGAATAGTTTAGTTAGAAGGGAATATTTTTTATTTGAACATCGAATTTTCATAGATTTTTTTCTACCCTATATTCAGAATAAACTCCCAAAATATTTTGTTAGTTCATAAAATGTTCCTAGTACATTAATTTTTAATTTTTCTTCTAGTTTTACCTTATTACTACTTAAAAATACTTTAAAACTCTATGTAGGTGTTATTTTGATAATAAACTGAATAGTTTAGTTAGAAGGGAATATTTTTTATTTGAACATCGAATTTTCATAGATTTTTTTCTACCCTATATTCAGAATAAACTCCCAAAATATTTTGTTAGTTCATAAAATGTTCCTAGTACATTAATTTTTAATTTTTCTTCTAGTTTTACCTTATTACTACTTAAAAATATTTTTAAATTCTATGTAGGTGTTATTTTGATAATAAACTGAATAGTTTAGTTAGAAGGGAATATTTTTTATTTGAACATCGAATTTTCATAGATTTTTTTCTACCCTATATTCAGAATAAACTCCCAAAATATTTTGTTAGTTCATAAAATGTTCCTAGTACATTAATTTTTAATTTTTCTTCTAGTTTTACCTTATTACTACTTAAAAATACTTTAAAACTCTATGTAGGTGTTATTTTGATAATAAACTGAATAGTTTAGTTAGAAGGGAATATTTTTTATTTGAACATCGAATTTTCATAGATTTTTTTCTACCCTATATTCAGAATAAACTCCCAAAATATTTCGTTAGTTCATAAAATGTTCCTAGTACATTAATTTTTAATTTTTCTTCTAGTGTTACCTTATTACTACTTAAAAATATTTTTAAACTCTATGTAGGTGTTATTTTGATAATAAGCTAAATAGTTTTTGGAAGGGAATATTTTTTATTTAAACATCGAATTTTCATAGAAAATTGGCGAATTTCTAAATTTAAACTTTACATCGTTTTAAATTTTAATAACTTTAAAATTTAAAACTAATACCCGGATTTGTATTAAGGCATATTGGTAAGTATTTTGGAAGAATATACAAAACGTTTATTCTCTAGAAGCATTTTAAAAGATAAGAAAATTCATTAAAAAAATCATTTATAAACACTTTGGATTTTATAGTAAAAAAACTATTTTTCAACTTTTCCTTATTTCTACTCAGAGCGAATCATTCTCTTTCGGACTTAATTTTCTGCATAAACGACGATCCTAAGACTGATGCACCTGTGGCAGATGCCACCTTTGCCACTCACTAGTTATTGCCCTGATGATCCCTTTTGTTTACGAATTTCATGAGAGTCAAAAGTACAAATGACTAAAAGTATGAAATGATAAACTAATAATATAGGTACTCATACACCGTCTAGCCAAATCTTATAAGTAGCACAGATGGTCATCTTATAAGTGGACAGTGGTAGAGTGGTTTTTTTCTCTGAAGTTATTGTGTTTTGTCGTGGATACAGTTAACCCTCTGACTTCTCATCCCGCGATTTCCACGGGCATGTGTTTTTCTTCTTTTATTAAGAAGCACATTTGGTCTTTTCAACGTTTAACCAGTGGAATAAAGTATATACAGTATTAGACATTTAATTTGGTAATAAATAGAATTATATGACTAGAACTATAGTTATACTAGATAATAGAATCAATGACTCATTTAGCTAATTCTTTTTTCTGTTCTTCTTTTGCTGTGATCTTCTACTTATAATGCTGAGGGGTCTAAAATTCAAAAGATCTCAACATCTAAGCATTAAATGTTTGTATCTCATGTGTTGTTTAGAACAGGCAAAGGGTTAGGGGGTTAAGATATGAGTGTGCAACTATCAAAAATAGTATACATCTTAAGCCTACGATAAAGTAGATACAAACAAGCTAAAATATTTCCAAAGAGAAGCAGATAAAATAAATAGATATTAACAAGTCTTTTCACATCTACAATAAAACCAAATGTAGTGGTTGTAGCTAATACGTAGTAATTAAATATCAAACAATAGTTTCGTATACAATAGTTTCATAAAGCAAACGAAGATGTGTCAAATTTTAATGTTTTAAAAAATATCCCGTAAGGATTCATCTTTTCTTATTTTATATTCCGGTTTTTATACGTGTTCATAGACACTTAATTTTCATTTTTATAGAAGAACAAAAACTTATCATTCAGTAAATTTAAAAAATAAAATTTTTAAATTCTAGCAGAAAAAATTCTTTAATTTATTTAGTTGATCACATTCTGAAAAAAACATTTGAAATCTTAATAATCATTTTAAAGATTTTTATAATTTAAAATATGATATGGATAAGTAAAATAAATTATTCAGAATATAAAGCATATTTTTTCACAGTAAATTAAAAAAAAAATAAACAGAAATTTTCATTATTCACTCTAAAGAAAGGACGTTCTATAGAAGAAATACACATATATAATATGTAGATATATATAATGATTTTTTATAGAATTTTTTAGAACGAATAATTTGTTTTTTATTTTATTCAATCAATAAAATTCTATAAATTAATCAACACAGAATCATATCAAATTTAGAATTCAAATAACATCAAAACCATGAAAAAAATTTTAATTAATTTTTAAAATGAGAGCAAAATACAAAAAAAAATGAAAATTTTCTCCTAGAATTTAAAACTCTAAAAAAAATTTTTTACTATATTTTTAATTAATTTACTTGATGATTCGATAAGAGTTTTGGTAGAGTGTATATGTATAATTCATTAATCTATCTAAAATATAATGTAAACCATTGAACATTTCTAAAAAATTCTAATGTAAATAATTTGTCTAATTAAAACAATAAGCATAATAGTTAAAATAGCACATCAGATTTCACCAAATTTAAAAATTTTGTATAAAGAAAGTCTAAAAAAAAAGAGAATAGTATTTGTGAAGTTTATAAAAATAAAATTTAAAAACTCAGTTTTTCAAATTCGAAGTAAAAATTTCATCAATTTATTTAATTGATATTAATCTGAAAAAAAAAAACGTGAAATTTTAATAATGATTTTAATAATTTTTAATTTTAAAATTTGATACAGGTAAGTATAAAAAATTTATTGAGTACACAATTAAAAACATATTAATCACAGTAAATTGAAAATAAAAAAATAAATTGATAGTAAAATGATAGTAAATTGATAGTAAAAATTATTACTAATTGCAGGTGAACACAAATCCAAAGACAAAATTTATATCAGGAATGCTCTCCTTTCTTACAGATTTGCGATTTCTGAATATTTATCTTAATTTCCTTTCCCTTTTCCCAAATTACATGAACTGCTTCAGGTTTCTCGTGTCTTCCAGGATTAGATTTCGCTGCTAATGAGAACTGAAGATGTGGTGCTGTACTTTGTAAGTTTCTTCACATTTTCTCTTTGTCAGCAAATACCTCTACGATCTACTTTCTTTTTCTCCTGCGTACTGAGTGCATTTGATTACTTATATAATCGAGAAATTCTTGCTATAAAAGCAATATTTAGTACCAGAATGTTGAGTAAACATATTCTATTTTTAGTGTAACCATATATAATTGTTTTTGCTTATATATATATATATATATATATATATATATATATATATATATATATATATATATATATATATATATATATATATATATATATATATATATATATATATATATATATATATATATATATATATATATGTGTGTGTGTGTGTGTGTGTGCATATGTATATGTGTTATATGTATATGTATATGTGTATATGTATATGTATATATGTATATGTATGTATATATATATATGTATATATATATATATATATATATATATATATATATATATATATATATATATATATATATATATATTGTAGAATTAAATTCTGTTTTTAATTTTTCTATTTTCTATGAATTTTTGTGTATAAATATAATACTATTTGAACCTAAATCTAATTAACTTAATGTTGATTTTATTTTAAAATATAAAACGAATTTCTGATGATTCTACATTTAAAACTGCAACTTTTGGTGAAACTATTTTTTACTTTCTCTTTTCATTGTGGTTAAATTGTTGACTTCGAATGCACCAATATTATTCCTGCTTATCTCAACAATTCTTATATTTACGTACTTAATTTCGATTCATCCGCTTCATCATGTGTTCAATTATTAACGCTCTGATTTACTGACTCACACCACTATATAAGTATTGTGTTTTTCACTCCAGTTGTTCAAAGACGAGATGTCCAATCAAAACAGCATTTTTATTTCAAAATTTTCGTGTCTTCTCCTGGTACGTCCTTTCCTACATGGCTATCTTTCTTCAGTTGTGGTGAGTTTAAAACTTCCATTACCCACACACTGTATAACTCATAGAATATTATTAGTATTATCTAAGATGAGGAGCAGCGGTAGCTCAGTCGGCAAATGCAACGCTCTAGTAACTGGAGGATTGCGGGTTCGGAGAATTAGCCAGACTAAGATCCACCGTGTTCATTAAAGGTGACTCGGACACGTAAAATGTTTGTGATCACAAAGTCCTTTATCAATACTTCTGGAGGTGGAAAACCAAGCCCATGGGTCTTTTTCTTGTTCCCTGCTTTTAAATTACGAGGACCCACTTGAGCCTAAATCGTACTTTCACCCTGCGGTGCTCGTTAGAACGAAAGTTGCACACCTTTGCCTTAACCCTTTAGTGGGCCGTGGGAAGATTACTTCCGACCTACATGATCTTAAAAAACACACCTGTGGGAAGCTCAGAACCTATTCTAATATATTGGTCCTGCAATTGGAATTACGGGAAGACTAATTTCCTCTTCGGTTTTTCTGTGCCATCTATTGATCGATCGATTGAATAAAATTAGCAGTTCTGTTTTGAAAGTTTGGAAACGTGGATGAGAAATAAATGCCCACGAAAGGGTTAATGCGAGTAGAGTATGGCTCGATCATGCTTAGTTTGACCAAGAGGCATAAGACAACAACCACCACAACAACATGATGATAATCCATTAAAGGAGAGAATTAAACAGCAAATTTATTGAACGTAGTAGCTAATGAAAGCTTAGACTGTAATGATTGGAGAATCTTTAATTCCCAGAAGTATATAATAAATCCTGCATAATTACAGTCTAAACATGGCTTGTAACATGGCTTGTCAAGAGAAAACAGCTACTTTTCAAAACCAAGGGTCTAATGTAGAATAATAACACTGATATTATAATTTTTACATCTATGGTTATGCAGTGCAACTATTACAAGATAGTGATAATACATTAAAGGAAAGAATTAAACAGCAAATTTAATGGACGTAATAGTTGAAGAAAGCTCAGACTGTAATGACTGGAGAATCTTTAATTCCTCAGAAGTATAAAATAAATCCTCCATAATTACAGTCTAAACATGGCTCATAGCCTTGTCGTAATGCACTCAGCGCGTTGTATTGCATTTACGTTGCAGCTATGTGTAAGTGAAAACGGCTACTTTTCAAAACCAAGGGTCTAATGTAGAATAATAACATTGATGTTATACTTTTTACATCTATGGTTATGCAGTACAAAACCACAAGTCCAAGTTCATAAAGTATTCCAAAATTGTCAAGGCTGTATATTTTGTTAATATGAATACATTTCTATACCGAATTTCTATTCCGTAAAAACTTTTGAGGTTTCGAATCATAATGCTGTTTTAAATATTTGGAATATAATGATTTACGCTGTAGTTCCCAATCTAATTAGCCCTCAAGTCGAACTGGAACTGTTATCATTTGTCAGGGAAAAATCCTACAGTGTGTGAGGGGGAGAATACATAGAAATAGATAGATAGAAGGATAGATAGAGATAGATAGAGGGATAGATAGACATAGATAGAAAGTTTGGTTTTGGTATTGGAGCGCTACGGTCTACTTTTTGCAACACGAGGGCTAATGAGACCGGGACCTACTGCTTAAAGCCGATACCGAACGGGTACAAACATCCATGACACAGTGGGATTCGAACCCACGAACTCCGGTTCCGAAGGCTAGCACCCTAACCATTCGGCCATTGTTCGGCTAAATAGATAGATATAGATAGATATACATAGATATAGATAGATAGATAGATAGAGATAGAGAGGGAGATAGAGATAGAAATAGAGAGATAGAGAGATAGAGATAGAAATAGAGAGATAGAGAGATAGAGAGAGAGAGAGGGGAGAGAAAGATAGAGAGATAGAGGGAAAGGAAGAAAGATAGAAAGAGAGAGAGAGGGGAGAAAGAAAGAAAGTGAGAGAGAAATAGAGATGGAGGGAAATAGAGAGGAGAAAGATACAAAGAGAGATAGAAAGATAGACAGAGAGAGAGGGAGAGAGAAAGATAGATAGATAAATAAAGACAGGGAGAGAGGGAGGGGTAGAAGGCAGAGACAGGGAAGAGTGAGTGAGTGAGTGAATGAATGAGTGAGATCAACATTCTTCGAGGTAGCACGCTTCCAGGCTTTCTAGTATGCCCGGACATCCTTCTCAAGAGAGATGAAATAATATATATATATATATATATATATATATATATATATATATATATATATATATATATATATATATAATAAAACATTAGTGTCCGGTTATAATACATACTAAACATAGAGAAGTCAGAGTCATTACATTGGATGGGTGCAACATGTAACCTGAAACTTGAATAGAAAATTCTTTATAACTCACTGTAATGTTAAATGCATTCAATTACTAAATGTTTCATCCCTTGAATCGATAATGTTAAGAAACCCAGTAAATATTTTTTGTACCGATTGTCCTTCAAAATAATGATTGAAAAAATTTTAAATTATATTTAATTTATTTTCTGTTCAAATAATAAAATTTCAATCTTTCCTTAAAAGGATATTTTATTTCTTCAGTTCTTTTAAAAGGGAACATAAAAAATAAAACGTTACAAACAGGCCGCAATGAATGTTATAAATGGATAAATTGAATAGTATTCCTCTGAAACTGCTTTAAATATTCGGTATAATTATGGTCTGTGATATTAATGACGTGCCTTAAAATTTTTTAAATACAATTATATATTTTCATCGAATAATTACGTTCTTATATATGAGGTCAATTAATGTTATCATTGCTATTTACTGAATTAAAAAATTTTCAATGCACTTAGAAATTGCTTTTCTGAAAAAAAACTATTAAAAACTGTATCATTGATAAAAAAAAAGTATATACCAAGAAGCGTACCCCGTGAAACGGAAGAATCAATTAAATACTACTTTTTCTAATGAAAATTAGAAATAAAAATGAGATAATGGCATCAATATAAAAAAAGATTAAAATCGTAGGGAAAAAATTGCTTTCAAACGATTGCCATTAGGTAATGCTAAATGGTGTATTTTAAATGTTGCTTGTAAATGCATTAATTACGGACTTTTGCAGAGTACAGAAATATGTATTTATCGTAAATTTATTCGTTTGTGTAATTTAATTTTTTTAAATGATGTTTCTAGAATAGTTTACTAGTTTGGATCTAATGAACGAAACTAATGGTAGATGAAAAATTAGTCTGCTTTTATACCTTTCCTTTGGTCTGAGGTACACTTTAAAAGTCGTAATGTATTATTTTATTCTTCTATACTGTTCTTTCATAATTTGTTTCGTCAATTGAGATCATTTATTGAGAGAACCAGTTTGTGGTAGGGCTATTAGTAAAATTACTTTTATTTTTTTTCTGTTTAAAGTGCTTATCTATTTTAGAGGTTATCTATAGTTGCAAATATAAAAGAACGAGCTACAATTATTTGATAATTAAAGCAACATATGACGGGATTCGATTGTGTAGTTACGTAAGAATGTCTTTAGTTTTTATTATTGTTTTTGATGTCACTTAGACAAACCAAGCATGATTAAGCCATACGCTACTTGTATTAAGGCAGAGGGGTACTTGCATTAAGGCGTCTTTCGTTTTTAATGAGCACCATTAAAGTTAAAGAACGACTTTTCTCAGCTGGACCCTTGTAATTTCAAAGTAGGGATCAAGCAGACGACCCATAGGTTTGGCCTATCACCCCCAGAAATATTGACTGAGAACTTAGAAGACATTCTGACCACGAACATATTTTAACCCCTTCCGGTAAAATGACGACTCTAGCTCGTCATTGGTTTTTCATTCCATACCGCACAATGACGAGCTACACTCGTCATGTGACTAAAGTTAATGTTAAATATGATAATTAATTTAGTTTATAATTTCTAGTATACTGAATTTAGCAAGACTTTTGTTACTTGGGGAAATACCAGGTCACTATTACATATTGTTTATTTAGAATTTCTTGGTACAAGTCACTGCCAAATTGATGAGTCAGAATAAAAGAAAACCTACTAAGAAATGCCGTGTGTGTTACAAGAATCAAATTAGAAGTGAGACTCCCTAGCGGTGTAAACAATTAGTATTTCTTCGCACTTTGTTTTGAAAAGTACCACTATCTTGAAGACTATTATCTGTATACCTTATTAATGTTTTTCTTTGATATTTTCTTAATTATACCTTTTCTGATATTATTTAACACTATGTAAAAAGTGGATTTTAATTAGGAATATGTAAGAATTGTAAAATGAAACAAGTTTTAAAAAAATGGTTACTTCATCCACAGTTTTTCATTATTAAATCGTACCGGAAGGGGTTAACTGTCCCTGCGGTTCGTACGTACAATTCCGCCAAACCGATGATGCCTTCAAACGGTTGTCACGTACAATTTTCGACCTCCAAAAACGTTCCGAAAATGGATGTAATGTACATTTCTGCCACTGTTTGAGGTAGGAGGGTCAGGTCGATTGTTTAGAAACTGCATCCCTCTTTGTCTGACATTTATTGATGGATGCACTCCTACTCCCTGAAGAACAAAGACCCTGATAGCTTTTCATGGCTTTGTAAATCTCTATTTCGAAGTATTTCGTTTGCGGTAACAGATGTATCTTTAATTGCAAAACTTAAATATTTTGGATAACTTTCGTAATAAAATATAAATAATTTTCTTAAAGAATATTTTTATTTGTACTTTTAGAATATATTATTTCTTATGGGATGATCTTCGAGACTTAACGAGCTTTATGTGTATTAAAAATTAACATTATATCATATCTATTTATATATCTATTTATAACCGGAAGTAAAATAACAGTAACGAGGGTGGGTTTTCCGTATTCCATTCTAGTCGACAAAGGGTGAAGTAAAAAATCATAGAACACTTTGGCCAATGACACAATAAACCTTTAGCGTATATTTAGAGACTTTTTTAATCAGTGTGTTCCACTCGGAGGGTTAATGAACCTTTAAAGAACACGGCGGGGCTTAGCACATTGTATGAGAGACAAGTACTAGTACGTTTTCTGACGACTGATACTTGAGCGCGGGTCACGTACTAGTGCGGGTTAGTGTAACAACATGGTTTATTTGTGGGTACAAAAACAATAACGATATATACAGGAAAAATAAGCCGAATGTTATTGCTTTGTTATTTATGTTGAATAAATTCAAAATTGGCGCTCTTGCATCACGATATATACAGGAAAATGAAGCCGAATGTTATTGCTTTGTTATTTATGTTGAATAAATTCAAAATTGGAGCTCTTGCATCACGATATATACAGGAAAATGAAGCCGAATGTTATTGCTTTGTTATTTATGTTGAATAAATTCAAAATTGGAGCTCTTGCATCACGATATATACAGGAAAATGAAGCCGAATGTTATTGCTTTGTTATTTATGTTGAATAAATTCAAAATTGGAGCTCTTGCATCACGATATATACAGGAAAATGAAGCCAAATGTTATTGCTTTGTTATTTATGTTGAATAAATTCAAAATTGGCGCTCTTGCGTTGCACAAACTCAGTTCGGTCGTTATAGATATGGGGTTAAAGAATGTCAGTTTTGTGGTAGGATGAAATATGGTAGGCACCAGCCATATTGGATTACGTCAGTTATAAAATAACCTGTGATGGGGGGGGAGAACTATTCTACTCCTGAAGGATTTGTACTCGATGATTAATTTAATATTTATTTTTACTTTTGGGTATCAAAATTTACTATCAATATATTTCTACATACACACATAGACATTTATATTTCGATAAAACTGAACATTTAAAAATGATTTGTACACTGTTTTTTTTTATATTTCTAAGCATTTATTAATATACCGGGTGGCCATAATTAAACTGACAGTGCTCACAGTGTTCTGTAGCGCGATCTATTTGCAAGAATGACGCCACATTTTGTAGGAAGATTAAACAATACGGGGGACGAAGGATTCCGAGAAAAAACAAAATCGTTCTCACCGCTAGGGGAATATTTGGCGCTGTGTAATAGAAAATAGAGTGTTTATAAATGCAAACCAATACGGAAATTACCTTCTGGCACTGTACCAATGGATGTAACGTGAAATTTGATAAAGAACTTCTTCTTCTGCTCAGCGTACGTGATATTGCAGATCACGAGACTTTATAGGTGTTTATGTAGATTTTACGCTTTTTTAAAAGTGTTGCCATTTTGCACTTGAACTAAATCAGAAAATGTGCATGATAAAAGGTAATTTTATTCCGTATTAATTTGCATTTGTTAACACTCTATTTTATATAACACAGCGCCAAATATTCACCTAATGGTAACTTTTTGAACTCATTTGTTTTTTCGCGGAATCTTTCGTCCCCCGTCTTGTTTAATCTTCCTACAAAATGTGGCGTCATTCTCGCAAATAGATCAAGCTACAGAACACTGTGAGCACTGTCAATTTAATTATGGACACCCGGTATATCAGATATAGCTAAGCAAAATACAGAGAATTCCTCAGTACAGCCAACCGATAACCGAATGTGTAGGGCACTCCTTCGGTTCAAGAGTTTGTGTGTTCGAAATGTGCTGCAAGAAGGGATCTTCGTATATTCGTTCGAAACCAGCTTTATTCAGTAGCCCCCACTTTCATTAGTCCATGTGTTGCAAAACAGTTTACCGAAGCGCTCCTATCCTAATTGATGTGCGCATTTTATTAACCAAAGATAGAATTTATTTATATGTATCATCCCTCTTTTCAGATGTAAATTACTGAATTAATTTGTTTGATTTTTAAAAGCACCCTTTTATATAGTTTTCGGGACACTAAGAGAAACATAATGTCATACATAATGACAGTTTTGTTAATTTTGCATTTCTTTTGAAAGAAACTGATCAAGTGTTTTCCCTGTTGTATAGTATACGTCTACTTGTGGATTAGTAATGTATAAAGAAGGATAGATGCAAAAAGTCATCGTGACGAGTTTTCTGTCTCATCAGAAAGACCAAGCATTAGTCCTTTACCACTCAGGTTAACCTCATGGCATTTTTCCGATATTATTCCGGATGTTATTCTGTAAAAAAAATCGAATCCAACGAGACAGTGTACTCTCTGCTCCCGTAAAAGAGATTCCAGAGCTGAGAAAAGAGATACCAGTGTACAGAATGTCACGTATCACTTTCTGTTGTTCTATGTTTCAGAAACTATCATACAAAGACAAATATTTAACATTTTCTTTTCCGAGATAGCTCAGGATAATAAAAGAATGTTAAAACTAAATGATTTTCCACCTGTAAAAAATTATATATTTAACTTAAAACCTACAAATTTTGTTTCTTTCATTTCCTCTTATTTAACAACAACAAAAAAAAAATGGGATGATTTTTTGCATTTTTTTTTTCAAAAAAATTTGTAAGGGAAGCGGTTAATAGAAGTTATAAATATAGTTTAATGCTTATGAAATATAAAAATACTTTATCTCTCGATAATAATAATAATAATATATCTAATCGGTTAAGTATCCATTACATGAATATCGTCTTAATGTAAACAGTACAAATATTTTAAAACTGATGAAATTAAAAAAATAATTCTACTGTCTTTATTGTAATAATGCGTATCTGCTTGAATTAACTTTAACAGTTGATGCATAAAAAATATTCTTAAATAATTGAGTATTTAATTAATCATAAAGAGATAATTTTTTAAGATTTTATATTTAAAGTGCATAGATGATATCTAATCTAAAAATATCTGTAACTGAAACAAATTATCATATTTGATTATAAAATTTTAAAAATTTAAATATCAAGTTAGTTGATAATTCATAAATATTTATAATTTTATTCTAAATTCGGATAACTCTTCAATTTTATCGAGAATAAATATCCCAAAATAACTGTTTAAAAACTTCATTCAAAATATGCTGAATAAGATAAACAATAACTAGATAATGATTAAATATTTTTTTACCTGTGACGGGAGCATCTGGAGTTATATTAATTTCCCAGGACAGTTTTATCGTTCTAGAAGTCGTATAGTATGATATGATGGATGGGGTCCCAGGTGCATCTGTAAATATATATATATATATACCTAGGTCACAATAAAGTATTTTATCAAATATGCTTTATCAATGACCATCAATCACTTATCCATTTTTAACCACAAAATGAAAGTCTTTATTAAGTATTTTGTGTTAGCCTTTATCGTTTTTGTTACAAATGTGTATTTTTTATTGAGGATAAATTTTCATACTGATTGCCGTCCAGTTGCGTCTATAAATATATTTATACTTGGGTATTTTATCACACATGCTTTATTAATCCTGTTAATCTCGCCCCTCTTTGACCATAAAATGACAATCTTTACAAGTTTGTTTTATAGCCTTTATTGCTTTTATTAGAAACAAGAATGTTTTCAACAAAATATATTTCCACATTGACCTAAAAAAATTATGACTGAAATCTATTAGTGTAACTTCGTAAATAACACTGCATGCAAGGCTTATGGATAGATATATCGTAGAATAAACTTAAAATTAGTGTTTGAAATTTGCCAAATTATAAAGAATATATAATTATTCCAGAAAAAGATTGATAAAAGAAAATATAAGATCTTTAGCCAGAGGGGAAGAGGTTTGAATGGTTCAAGCCCTCCCCTAAATTATTAATTTTATTGCATTGCATTCTAATACTGAAATAAATGTAATTTTTTTAACTACAAACTTAATTTAAAATTTAATCCTTTATTGTGCATGAAATTATATATATATATATATATATATATATATATATATATATATATATATATATATATATATATATATATATATATGATTCATGTAAAATTCACAAGTTATATAACTCTAGTTTTAAACTACTGCTTGTTTGTTTTTGTACTTTTTTTATACATTAAAAGCTTTAAATCGTTCTATTTTTCCTCCTTTATATTTTTATACACCGTCCTTTGATAACCGCCAGAAATGTAATAATAACTTGCAGAAATTAACATTTTTAACTATGTGTTTTAACGGTATTATTTATGTGTACTTGGGAATAAAATTTTTAAATAAGTTCATCAGATGTAAATTCTGGGCATTTTTACCCAAAAGTTGAACTTTTAATTTTTGTATATGATTGTAATTGACTAAACTATACTGTAAAGTATATTATTTTCCTGTAATGCATGCATAATGTTATAAACACATTTAAGAAAGTAAATGGGAGGCATTTTAGCAAATTTAAAATTTTTGCAATAACGTTTCATTAAAGTAATAAAATAATAAATAGAATTTTTATTAGAATATCCTTAAGACTATTTTGGACTAAAAAAAAAGAAGAATTTTGGCTACGTTTTTGGTCACAAACGGCAGCAAGTCGTCTAATGTGGAGGAGATGGGATATATAGTACCTGTTCCTAATATTCAGGGTTATTTGTGAAATGAGCAGTGAAGGAGTCAAACTTACCAAATTCCATCGTCCTGACATCCGTTTCTTCAGATGGTGGGCCAGCCCCCCTGCTGTTGAAGGGTTGCACAATGACGATGTACTCGGTGTACCTGTTCAATCCGTGAAGTTCGAAGCTCTGTATTGCGTACGATGCGAGTGGCACTGACTTGAAGGTGAAAGGGTCAGTGCCACCCCTTACTTTGTAGCCGACGTAGAAGCCGTCGACACTACTGGATCCATGCCCTTCAATCGGTCTCTGAAAGGAGTAGAAGACGTAGTGTGACTAGTACAGTACTAACTCACATTCCAAAATTTGTATATCTCCGGACCTGAAGAATGAAGGATTGCTAAAGTATAAAATTCTGTCAAATATGAAAGAAAGGCAGAGGGAATTTTATTGTTCATCCCTTAAATAAAAGAGTTGTACAAGCAACGCATAGAAATAAATGTATATCAAGGATTCTTGTCTGAAATGAAGATTTTACTTCAGTGCTATACAGTAAGGACTTTTCATTATAAAAAAGCTTGAATGTTAGCCAACCAGGTAGTACCAGTGTTTAGGTTTTGGTATAAGTGTACTAATGTAAAATACAACTGGGTCTCATAAATGTAGTTTCTAGGAAATGCATTTAACACTTCGTTGGACGCACTGCATCTCACAAATACAGAGCTATGATCAGGGCCTGATTAAAGCACGGGCCGACTGGGTCTAGGCTCTGGGCTCCCTAATTTTAGGGGACCAATAAAATTTGGTACATTAATTTTTAATAATTTAATTACGAAAATTTGAAAATTATTTGTTAATTCTCCATGTAATATTTCAGGAAACCTTATTCAGAAATAAAATAAAAACAGCTAAAATGTTGAAAATTTTATCTAAAACACACTCCAGTTTAATTATTTATATCACTCCAGTGACTTATTTTATTCGTTACTTACTCCATGGACTGTACTACAAAAGTATGTAAACATAAAAAAAAATTAATTTAAACTTTCCACCAAAAATATTCCTTTGTATCATATATATATATATATGTGTGTGTGTGTATGTGTTATATATATATATATATATATATATATATATATATATATATATATATATATTATATATGTATGTATATATATATATAAATAATATATATATATATAATATATATTCTTTTATAGAGGAAAGTAGGGGGGGGGCGAAAGACTACAAGACCCTGGGTCCAACTTTGCCTTGATCGGGACCTGGCTATGATATTCCTTTTTTTTTTTTTTTTTTTTTTGAATAAATAGGTAAATATGATATTGACCAGAATAATATCTGCCTTTCCGTTTACGTGGTAGCCTGAAAAGTAGCCTGAAATAGTGTGGCAGAGTTTGTTCGTGTTTGAGGAACATTTTGCTGAATTGTAACTATGAATAATAATGCTTCCGGTAATGTTTAAGGTTTGTTTTACTCTGAAACTTTGTTTTTTCGCCTGGATTTGTTTAGGCAAATAAAAAAAGAATTTTTAATGTAAATAATGATAAATATCTCACTATAATATTTAACGGAAGATCTGGACTCAAAATTTTGATAAAAACTCAGAGTCAAAAGCCGAAGTTACAAAAGAAACCTGCACTTCACTGAAACAGAAAAGCAGCTTTGCACACCCAGAAAACAAGAAATCTAGAATAAAACAATAGGAGTGCTGAAATAACGATGAAAGTTTTTTGCAAAAAACATGCATTGATGTTTTGTAGAAAATGAACCATTGCTATACCAATTGTAAATCTAAATAAAAATTATTTTAATATCAAATATAACTTCATTTAATATGATTAACAATTAATAAACACTAAAATAACTATAATAAACCCTTAACGTATGCATTTATTGTTTTGTCATTTTATTTCATATACGTAGTTCTTTTCAAACTACTTTTTTGGATTAGAACTGTGATTTGATAGATAACCCAAACAAGAGCATGCCTAGGCGGTAAGCGACTGCCTACGGCGCGGTAAAATTCGAAAACAGTAAAATCTCCTGATCAAAATCACAAAAATAAATGAACAAAGGAAGGGGGAAGATTTCTATCCCGTAAGTCAATAGCTGTAGGTACTCTACTAAGAATTTCTTAACCTTATTTCAAATTTACATGAAACAGTTTACATGCAAAAATATGGCCGACGGTTATCCCATTTTATTTTAGCTCATTTTTACTGTTTCAGAAAGTGGACGAATTAGAAAGCTTCTGCTCTACGGTACTATATTCCTTATTCCACTGATAGCATAAAAGTTTATAGGCGTTTTAAATCAGCTTTAAGCAGTAAGTCTTGGTTTTATTAGACCTCGTGTAGCAAAACAGCAAGCCGCAGGGCTCAAAACAAACAAACAAAAATCATTTTTACTCTTTACGGAATCATTACTCTTTAAAAAGCTTTCCTGGCAAATTTCTCGAATTTGAAAGGATTCAATTACAGTATTCATTAAACTGAAAATGTAATTTTTTAAAATTATAATTAAGATAGAATAAATGTTTCTTCACATTCAAAATGTGATGGCATCCAACTGTGATGGCATCTGAATGTGATAGGATGATTTAATAATTTTTGGAGTAAAATAAGTAAAAGTATTTTTTTCCACTCACCTGCCAAGTGACGTTAATTGCTCTAGAGGACAAAGGAATCGCCTTTACGGACACTGGGGCCTCTCTTGGCGCTGTAAAACAGATAAGAAAGATTGATTTTAAAGAAGATTTCAACATTTTATAAGGCCATTTTTTTCTAGCAATAGTATATTAAAATACTCTTAGAATTTACGTTTATTTAAGAAAATAAATTCATTTAGATCATAAGTTCCCAATGGACGCAGTAACGCCCCTAAGTGGGCTGATCTTTTTTTCCATAGGCGTTTTAGAGGGGCTAGAGGAATATAGGAGCTTTGAAGGTGAAGTCAGTTTTAGTATGTGAGACGTTGTGATAAAATAGAAACTCTAAATAATCTTCAAGATTTAGAAAAATAAACATTTAATAGAGTTTAAACAAAACAACAAGCGATCTTCTGTGGCACACTATATACGACGGGAAATCCCCGGCAGAGATGAAGTAGAAGTTGTAGTAGTTACAAACGTGGCGTTTTATGATGACAAATAGTTGTCTCTACAGTCATTTAAAATTCATCCCAAGCGTGCTATTGGTTTTGAAGCTTTGATCTGCATGAATTTATTACTATAATCAGTGAAATTGAAGGCTTATTGAATTCTAGAAACCGTATGCCACTTTCACTGGAGTTTGACAATTTTGAGGTACTATCCCCAATACTCTTTTTGCTAGGCAGAGCCACTACTGCTCTGCCTTAACCTCAGTTGGTTAATATTAGTCCCAATGGACTTTCTAAGTGGCAGGAAACTACAAAATTGAGTCCAAAAATCTGGAAGTCGTGGAAAAATGACTATCTAAACAACTTGCAAGAAAATACCAAGAGAAGATACAATAAAAATGAGGTTAAAGAGGTTTTATGCTTGTTTTAATTAAGGATGCGAATCTTCCCTCTACAAAATGGTTCCTTTGCAAAATAAATGAGATATTCTATGGAAGAGATAACAGGGTTGAAGTGGTGAACTTAAGTTTACCTGATGGTAAGATTTTGAAAAGAAATATTCGTTGAGGGGGGTGGGGGTTAATATCTATAAAAATTATCAATAAATCAATAGAATTGTTGCCATAATAAATGTTACTATAATATTTATATTAATAAATTTTATATTATTTTCAATTTAATTTTCATGAATTTCACCATGGGAATCCGCTTGGTCCCCTCCCCCATGTTGGAGTACAGAAATTTAATTGCGATATTTCCATTGTATTTGGCTGAAAGTTTAAAAATATATATCATTTATATAAAATAACCAATAAATCAATCGAATTATATTGTATTTGTCATAATACTGTATATTATGACAAATTGTATTTTGAAATGTAATTGTATTGTATATTATGAAAATAATATACAAATACAATATAGTATTAAACATATTGTATATCATTTTTAGTTATAATTATCGTGAATTTCACTACGGGTCACCGTTTGGCCACTCCTTGGCTAAAAAACAAAATTTCATTTGCAATTCCTTCATTGTATTTGGCTGAAAGTTTACAGTCCAAAATTAGGAACAGTAATGGGAGAATGGATTTCCGAATCATTTTAACGAAATTGAAAAAAAACATTGACAAAATGTTAAAACACCACTAGCCTTAACTCTCTAATTATTTTTTTTATTGATTTTATGCTTATTTTAAGTTTTTAATAAGAACTGATTTACTAAATTTTATTACCTTTTTAATTAACTTCTAATTTGTGTTTTTAATAGACAGGCAGATAAGATAGATATAATAATATGATATAATACTTAATTATTTGCTATAACTATCTATTATTGAAGAGGAGGCGTTCGAATATTTTTCTTGTAAAAGGTATTGGAATCCAGAAAAGGTAGAAATTATCATATTAAATTAATTTTAACTTCTTTTTCAGAAAGAAGAATTCTTGTCACAGACCACTGGGTATTATTAAAAGGTAAGAAATTTCATGTCTGTTTTTTTTCCTTTTATTCTGAACTACATTATAAAGCATAGTTTACAAATAAAGCAAACTAGAAAGGAAAATGGTATCCTAATGTTGTCTTAATCGGCTTGACTTTATTGTTAAACCATGTTAGGAAATCAAGAGATGGATTTTTGTTACTTCTAAAGTCATTCATAAATTGTACTTCCTGCAAACAGCCACTTACACGAAGATCGTGTATAGGGTGTTTGCCGGTTCGGCCAGTCCCTCCAGAAAAACTCTTTAAATAAGACAGTTTCCTAAAGCACACCTCTATGATTGTATCATTTGCTCATCACTGGGGATACGACTGTCAGTCAAGAAGACCAGTAAAAACCTTACTACTTGGAGACTTGGAGGGAGAAATATCCTCAGGTGTTCTTCACTGGTTACACGACAAATTAGCCACCCCCCCTCCAAATGGGAACCTCCCCTAAAAACCTTTTTAGGGGAAGGAGTGATTGTTGACCCGATTGACAATAGTGAGGGAAAACGTGATTGGTTACCATTTTAAGAGGAGTCGGTCAGGAAATGGAAGATCTTAAAGAAAGTGGTAAAATGGAGTAGCCAAATTTAAAATGCAGAATTTGGTAAGTGTATTTACCACAGGCTTAGAGAGGATTAATAAATATGCACAGTAATCTACCACCTTTCTGTTACTAAAAGAAGCAATACAGTATTTTTTTATGTTAAAGGCAATATGTTATTCTCTAAATAGTCTCTATTTGCAAAGATTCAAGAATTAATATATAGATAACTAGGTATTAAAACCTTTTAATACTTGCTTTAGAAAAATGATCTTGCGAAAAAATTCTACAGTCTCGTAATTTGATAGTCTCTTATTTAAACATTTTTAAGTAATGAATTAAACTAGAAGGATGTTTATTAAATACACTTTTTTCTAGAAAATAAAGTTTACATTTTATTTTAAATTTTTGGACACGCAGACGTAAAATTTCATAGTAACCTACATATATATGATCTGCTTATGTTTAGCTTCTTGTTTTATATGTTTAAGAAAATTTTAAAGTCCTTTATCCATTTATAACATAAATATATCTTTAAATCCTATCTTTGGTACCGTTCGTAGAGCAGAAACCTTGTACTGACTTCATAAATCTCTGGAGAAAGATGTTAATTTATGACTGAGAAAGGAGCAGTTTGTAGCAATGTATATGTTTTTATATCAAATAAGCATTTTTCTCTTCGAAAACCGAGCATGTAAGTTAAAATAATTCATTTATTAATCTATGAAATTAAAGATGAAAGGCGCTATTTTTCAAAATATCAGTGTTTAATATTTTTAATAATTATGATATTATTTACACTTGTTTTATGTACTTTAAGTTAAAGAAAACATGTATATTGACTTTATGACTGATTTTAACGCCGTCATTCATCAAAACATCAAAGCTTAATATTTCCGATATTTATGATACCGTTTATGCTTGCTTCACTTACATAAAATTAAAAAAAAAAACATATATAGAAGAATTTTAGCGTGGAGCAAATATTATGTCTTATACAATATCTGATCATTGAAAAATAAGGTATAATTCATAAAATTCTATCACATTTTGTTCATTTTCTACTTTTGTTTGCTATTTCTATTGAAACCCAGTTTAAGGATACAAAGCTATGACGCTATGTTGAAAACGTTTATAGACGTTTTTCAACAAGATTTATGATTATTTTACTTTTTATTAAGGTACAGAAAAGAATAGTGTAAAATAATACATATTCTACGTTAACTTTATCTACGTAAAGTTATATATACATACCGAAATGACAACGAAATATTTTAAACTATCTTTTTATATCGAATACATGAGAATCGAAAAATATAAAAAAGGACAATATCATAAAAAAATTGAAATATGTTAATTTTTTAATAGATTGCATTTAATAATTTTTTCAATATTATTTTTAAATAAGCATAAAAATATTATTTTATTTTCCCAATTGTTTAGTTACACATTTAAAGGTCTTCAAATTGATAAAACTGTTGGTATGACTAGAATATAAAAGTTTAGCTATGAATATAACAAATACATTCTATTACTATATTTGTTGCATGATTTGTACTTGGCTTTAATTTCCTTCTTTCTATATTCCCTCCTATTTACTTTTATATGTGGCATTGAAAATTTTTTGTTTTTAGTTTACTTCGAGAATAAACGCAATCTTGATACAAATGTAATTAATGCCGTAATGAAAATGCCAGAATAAAAATCAAACATATATGGAATTTTTAATCAGTGGTTATAAATTCTTATGTTCTCTTCATGCATCAAAACATAAAGTAATATATACAGTAAAATCCTTGATTTTGTATTAAACATTTTTTTTTGTCCAAGTATTTAAAAGAAAACTGTAATCCATAAAAGAAAATTCACAATGTGTTAATTATTTTCGTAAATTACATTTATCACTTTCTATTAAGAAATTAAATCTTGAAAAAAAAATCGATAAAATTGTTCTACCTATTTTCCAATCATTATCTTGCTTGAAGAAATATATACAGTAAAATCCTTGATTTTGTACTAAACATTTTTTTTTTGTTCAAGTATTTAAAAGAAAACTGTAATCCATAAAAGACATTTCACAATAAGATTATCTTTTTTGTAAAATACATTTATCATTTTCTACTAAGAATAAGAAATTAAATCTTAGAACAATTTTATCGATATTTTTTTTCACCTATTTTTCAATCGTTATCTTGCTTAAAGCAATATATAAAGTAAAATCCTTGATTTTGTACTAAACATTTTTTTTTTGTTCAAGTATTTAAAAGAAAACTGTAATCCATAAAAGACATTTCACAATAAGATAATCTTTTTTGTAAAATACATTTATCATTTTCTACTAAGAAACTAAATCTTAGAACAATTTTATCGATATTTTTTTCACCTATTTTCCAATCATTATCTTGTTTAAAGCAATATATAAAGTAAAATGCTTGATTTTGTACTAAACATTTTTTTTCCAAGTATTTAAAAGAAAACTGTAATCCATAAAAGACATTTCACAATAAGATAATCTTTTTTGTAAATTATATTTATCATTTTCTACTAAGAAATTAAATCTTAGAACAATATTATCGATATTTTTTTCACCTATTTTCCAATCGTTATCTTGCTTAAAGTAATATATAAAGTAAAATCCTTGATTTTGTACTAAACAGTTTTTTTGTTTAAGAATTCAAAAGAAAGCTGTAATCCATAAAAGACATTTCACAATAAGATAATATTTTTTTACAAATTACATTTATCATTTTCTACTAAGAAATTAAATCTTGAAAAAACATCGATAAAATTGTTCTACCTATTTTCCAATCATTATCTTCTCATTAAAAAAACCTTTTGGGAAATTCATAAAAGAAGTATTTATTTTAAAATTGATCACATACAAGAATTAATGTTTCTATCACTAGACTATCACTAGATCGGATTTCTTTATTATCCTCTTGTGAATATACGCATTATTTGCAGATAATGAACCCTTTGGTTATCTTTAGTAATCATTTATAGCCCACTGTCAACAATATCTCTCTCATATTTGCAAAATATTTGTTAACATTTCGAAAGTTTTCATAAATATTTTATTTTATTAAATCTTAGTCAGAAACAAATGATCATTCCTAATTTATTTTTGAATAAAACTGTAATATTCTTAAACTGAAAAAAATTAATAAATACCTTTTTTATTGAGCTTTGTAGTACAAAACTGCTTAAAATTTAATTTTAATTCATGTTACATTAAGTAATGGAAGTTTAGTATTAATTACTTTCTTAAAAAAACCAAAGAATTTTTAGAGTTTTATTAATGCTAATCTGAAAGGGTAACAGATAATGTACCAGTGTATGTATGCATGTATGTATATACATGTAGACGTGTATGTATGTATAGATGTGTATGTGTAACAGATAATATAGTCGAATAATTCCTTTAGATACGTTGCCCAGGCTAACAAGTCTTAGATCTTAAATTTTAATTTATAAATCTGTATAAGCCTTGGCTTAAGTAAAATTACGATGGTTATCATTTTAGCATAAATTCTACGGGCGACAGAATATAAAAAAGTCTTTTTGTGTGAAGTTTGTTGAATTTTACGGAAAGTAAATATTCTAAGTGTTGCGAAAGAAGATCTTTATATTGCAGATGTGTTAAAGTAAAAAAGCAAATGTTATACTAACGATAGGGATTTCACAAGTCTTGAACTGGAGTATAATTACGATCACATTTGGTCAGAGTCTGGATGTACAGAAGTAGCATCCAGTTATGGTAAAAGAATAAATGTTTTGAAATTTCAAATTTTGAAGACGGAGATGTGGACATGTTACAACATGGGGAGTATATATAAAACATGACATGGAGTAGTATATACAAAAGAACAAGTTTCGGAAAATTCCTGACTTCAAGTTTTTAAACAACAAAATAATACTTCAATACCTAATCAATATCACACACAACCGTCCTATGATACTTTAAATAAATACAAAACATTCAAAGCATTGAGTTATCCAATAATCTATGAATATGGGTATGTGTGTGGAAATGTAGCATGAAAGGGTGGGGATTAGTCCGTTGTACTTCTTTTAAGACACTTAGGTAACTCATGATGAATAACTGCATAATGTTAATTTTTCTCTCGGACATTTTACTTATACAAATAGTGTTATTCTTCTTCTATAAAAATAAAAGTACATATTGGTTAAAAATTAAAATTCAGAATCAAATAACAAAAATTACTCTTTAAAAAATATTTTTAAAGCGTTTTTTTTTTAGCCATTCAAAAGTAATAAATTTAATAATTAATTTTTTGCGTGTTTACTAAACAGATGTATGTTTTAAAATTGTTATAATTAGATGTATCTAAATGTCGTCAGATTTCACTTAGTGATGTTCAAAGTTGCTGTTTTGGTTTTAGGGCAGAGGAAGAATTTGGGTTTGAAAATGTAGAGTCAAATTTAAAATACTTGACCAAAAATCTTAGTTAAATTATTTACATTTCATCAATACATTTTTCTTACATTCAACTTTATCAATTAATTTTCGAAAGAATTATATTGTAAATAATTTACTTTTTTACTGCATGTTTTTCTGTCTATATCATATAGAACTTGTATACCATTTTTCTTAAATTACGAAATAAATACTATATAACTGTGGCTTGGAATTTTATAAAAAAAAATATACAGAGATATCCGTTTAAGAAGTTTTCCAAGGGCCTAACTGATTAAAACTTCTTAAGCGGGAAAACTTCTTAAACAGGAAATCAGGCAATAAGCATTATTTATGTGTATGTATGAGTGTGTACATTATACATACATATATATATACATATATATATATATATTTGCGTGTATATATATATATATATATATATATATATATATATATTTGTATATCTATTTGTATATATAAATATAAATACGGTAAAACCCACTTAAGAAGTTTTCTAATTGAATAAAAAGAAAAAACTTCTTAAACGAAATTAATTTTTTAAAAACAAAATAATCACATTGATAATGAGGAGAGATTTTTTTCTTTATAAAATAATATATAAACGATAGGTTTGGTTTTTCTCAAAAATTTATATTTTTTGTATACTTAAAAAAATCCGCTAATAAAGGAAAACAACATAATTACCTTCGAATATCTTTAATTTAGCTCAGAAATTTTGCTTTAAACACCACTGGAATCGATTTTACAGAAAAAAATCTATTATAAATTTTTGTTTTTGTTTTTTATCGGAAATTTGTAATTGATAACAGTCCAGCTGTCTTAAGCTTTTAAAAACTTCTTGAGGCACATTTTAAATAAAAATGACAACAATCGTTTTCAGTCATAAACATTGACCTTTACAAATAAAGAGAGGAGAAAAAAGAGTAATCGAAAGGGAGCTATAAACGCGTTCTGTAACTAAACTTAGAAATGAAAGAAACTTTTTAAGCAGGAAAGAGTTTAGAGCGAAATTTTATAAACGGGTTATTTTAACATTGTATGAATAGGGAGAAAAATGGGTACTGAAAATATAAACTTCTTAGGCGGGAAAACTTCTTAAGCGAGAACTTCTTAAACGGGTTTTACTGTATATAATTTAAAGGCGGCACTGTTTGATTTCATATGTGCCTACCTTTGTTTTATTCTATGGCCCAATATATGTCCTTACTACATCTCAGTAAGTAACATAGCTGAAAAGAAATATCTTTGATTTATTTCAAATAAAGCTAATATCTAACTTTTTTCCGCGTGAAGTGAAATTTCTTTTTCACCCGCATAAAAGAACAGAAAAATCTCTATACCTACGTTCTTCCAATGTTGTGACGGCTACTTCAGCTCCGTATTGACTTTCGCCAAGAGCGTTTTCGCATTTAACTCGGAAGAAATACCTGGTCTTGGGACTCAGACCACGTATGGTCAGAGTCGTTTCCTCACCAGGTGCCGTGAGAGGCCCGCCACTGGCTTTGTCTGAAATTTCAAACGAGTATTAGTATAAAAATAAAACTTTTTTTTTGTAAAAAACTTTAAAATAAAGTAATTGTTTCAGATTGAAACTTTTATATCCACCCTTCTATCTCTTTGCTCTTTTATGTGTTTATTTTTCGCTCGTTGTCATTTTTGTGCTATTGACAGAAGCTGAAGGGCTCGGCCCATATGGTCCAGTTGCCACACCACCTTCGAGCAGATGGAGGAACGAACATGTGGCCAAAACTCTTAGGTCAAGCACTTCCTTTTCAGTTTCCCATTCTCTTACCTTAACCATTTGGCATACAAATAAAACGGAATCTGATGTGGAGAAAAATACTGTTTATTTCTGGCTCATCTGAACAATTTTGTGCAAGTTAAGAAAGAGAACATTTCATTTTGAAATTTGCATTTCTGTGTAACATTTAATGATATTTAGAAATACTAATGTACTAATGTACAACAATTAAGTAGCATAATAAAATTATGATTTAATACAATGTTGCAGGACGTTTATCGGAGACACCTATTGACGTCTCGGAGACGTGAAAGTCTACTTTGGCACATGAGATGACTGACGTCTCCCAAACGTCATTGTACGTAAATGGGTTAATATTAAAGAGTATGTTAAGATTATTCCCTGAAACAATGGCAAATTTTCTGGGATTAGCTTAATTATGATAAATTGAAATCTATCATTTTTTCGTCAGGGGCCTGTACCTTCAGGTTAGGGACTAACTATTCATTCAATGTAAAATACCTATAATTTAGAAATCCCAAAAAGTAAATATAAGACTAAATCGAAACAGACAACTTGTTATGAATATGGATTTGAGGTATGGAACATGGGATATTCAAACTATAAACTTCCAGGCATTGTTAAAAGTATCAAATCAAGTCGAATAAGGTACCTTGACCACTTACTTATGTAAGAGAATAAAAACCTGACTAAGCTATTAACTATCAACAGGCACCAGGAAACGAGAAAGATTTTTACTTAGATGACTGGATGTTTTGGTAGATTTAAAATCATTAAAAGTTACTAAGAGGAAACACATAGCATGTGATAGATTTCGATGAGAAAACTCGTTGAGACAACCCTTTGTTGATCTAGCCTGCTGTGCCAAGAAGTGAAAGATAAGCTATTATTTGTAGCTGGTCTTCAATTTAATTCCCGAAGAATGACTCTATTTTCACTCGTCTCCGCATTGAGCATACTTCATTTACCCACCATTACCTACTGTTTGAGGAACCTTCTGCCACTTATAAATATTGCAGTGTCCCTATCATTGTAAAACACATTCAAGTAGGGTGTCCAAATTTGAACATAGGATGGATCCCCAAACCTTCCGATACAATGCAAATGTACAATGCAATGTACAATAAAATACAATGCAAACGTCGGTCGAATATTATGAACTACTGGAAGGACACTAGATGTTTTTGCCGTTACAGTGCTTATATGCGTACTCGTGTTTTACATGTAATATATTTTATGAGTTTTAAATCAATATAGTATATATATTACAAGCTACATTTTTTTACAATAAAGCTACCTGAATATTACACTCAAAAGCTACGAATAAAGAGAAAACGTTTCAATAAATCCCTGCACTTGAAATAAAAAGTTATCTGGGTAAAAGTTATATTTTAATTAAACTAGCAATGATTATATCTAGAAATCTCAAGAAAGGTCATATCATTTGAGATATTAAGTTAAAAAAAGGTTAAATTTTAAACCATATTAAATTAGGAATCCGAGTGTTAAATATCTATATTCAGTATCTCCGAGTAATCATAAGTACAAAAGAAAGAATAAAGATCAAAAGGAATTTTTTTATCTGTTCAAAAGAATTTTTAAGAGTATAAATATGTGGTTAAAATATCTAAGCAATTTTTTTTAAACTGATGAAATTTTTTTTAATCATAGTCTATATATATATATATATATATATATATATATATGTACTTACGTATGAATACATTTAAAAGTATAAAAAACTATTTAATTTAACCCTCTAAGCGGTTCGCACGTATAATTCCGACAAACCGATGATGTCTTCAAAGCGGTTGTCACGTACAATTTTCGACCTCCAAAAACGTTCCGAAAATGGATGTAAAATACATTTCTGCCAGTGTTTAAGGTAGGAGGGTCAGGTCGATGGTTCAGATATTGCATCCATCTTTGACTGACATTTATTGAGGGATACACCCCTATTCCCTGAGACACAAAGACTCTGATAGCTTTTCATGGCTTTGTAAATCTCTATTTCGAAGTATTTCGTTTGCGGTAATAGATACATCTCTAAATGCACCACTTAAATATATTGGATAACTTTCGTAAAAAAAATATAAATAATTCTCTTAAAGAATATTTTTATTTGTACTTTTAGAATCCATTATTTCTTATGGGATGATCTTCGAGAGACTTAAAGAGCTTTATGTGTATTAAAAATTATAACCGGAAGTAAAGGGACAATAACGAGGGTGGGTTTCTCGTATTCCATTCTAATCGACAAAGGGTGAAGAAAAAAAAATCATAGAACGCTTTGGCCATTGACACAATAAACCTTTAGCGTGTTTTTGGAGTTTTTTATTAATCGGTGTGTTCCACTCGGAGGGTTAAAGCATTGTTAAATATAGAAGTGTATTTGTCATATGATTATCATCTCTTGATGGCTGTTTCTTATAAAATTTTATTTTAAACTTCAATCTCTAATTAAAATTACATGAAAATACCTTACCTTCCAACTGCCTCCAGGCGGCTGTATATCTCAGAATTGGTGAATTTCCATCAAACGGTCGATTCCATGTGAGACGAACCGATCGACTTCCGACATCATGAACCTCGAGGTTTTGAGGAGCGTCTGGAACATCTAGAAATAAAAGAGGAGAAATATAAAAGTTTTCTCCTTCTTTGTATCACTTCCCTTTATATGGCTTTCAGAAGCGTAAAGACAAATTTATATTGAAAAGGATGTATTTTTTACAAATTGAGATGCAAATAGAATGTCTCTTGTCAGGAGTAACCTTGTGTGTGACATTCTTGGGGTCAAGTTAGAGATATTACACAGGAGAGAAGGGGAGTTTTGTACTTAAGAGTAAATTATTCATTATCATTTTCTCATAAGCCAACACGTTCCAGTGAGACGAAACCCAGACCTAAATATTTATATTGCACATGTTTTAGGTGTACAGGAATATTTTTTTAGGAATCTACCAGGGCATGAAACTTGGAACTCCACACTTTACAGCAATAGATCATCTGTTTCCAACTAGATTACTCTTAAATATTTCTACTGTGAAACATCTTACTGTTTATCCATTATTTAAGTAAGGATTCATCTACTATGAAACTAGATTATTCTTGATAAAATTTCAGTGGACTGTATATCACGATGGAATATTGAAGGTGTTGATGGTACCCTGCTGGATATTTCCTTTAATTTTTATTATCTTGAGGAGGAGGAATTTTTGTTCCTGTTCACAAACTTCTCTTTATCCTATACTGCTTTTTCTTTAAGTATTCAGGATATGTTTCAGGTACCTGCTAGAGCTCGAATACTGGGACTAGTTCTACATGGTAAACCATAGGCTACTATACCGGGTTTCCAGGTTCTATTATGGAAGACACACCAAATATCTCCTTTTAGCACACAGACACATGCTGGATAAATTTGTGGTTTGGGATGTTCCTGGAAGGTCGGCAGATGAGAGAATAATAGGAAATTATGTAAAAAAGGCTTTTCTTCTCAAGGATGACCAAAATTGAGGAACATCTCCATCGTGATATCTAAGACTTTTAAACTCATTAGGATAGATGTCAAAAAGCGAGGAATCAAGCATTCGAGAAATTCGTTTATACTTCATCGGGATAAGAAATTATAAACTGAATGGGTTACCTTTTCAATCGTATGATATGACTTTTAAGGTAATATCACACGCCAAACTGTCCATGTTGAAAAATCAACGGATTCAGTTCATGATTCTTTTCACGATGAAGAATGTTTAGATTTCTCTTGTAATAGGTGACGAACGATGGCCGATTGGTTAGGGTGCTGACCTTTGTAACCGGAGTTCATGGGTTATAGTCCCACAGTGCCATGGATGTTCGTATTTCGAAATTGGCTTTAATTTGTAGGTTCCGGTCTCGTTAGCCTTTGTGTTGCAAAAAGTAGACCGTATCACCCCAAACCAAACCAAACGAAATCTCTTGAAATAGGGAAACACTTCGAATAATTTATTTTGGTTCAGATCGACGCTTGATAAGGCTTTTACTTCATAGAAATCCTTTCGTTATTACACGAGATTTTTGTACATTTCTTTTTATCGCAAAAAGGAATTCTAAACTGAATCTGTTGCTTTTTTAGTACGTACGGGTCAAAGTTTGATAAGACCTTTAGAGATATTAAATTTAAGATCTTAAGCGGCAATAGTTGGTAATACCTTATATTTTGTAAAGCTGTTAATACTCTTCTTTGTAATTAAACTACTGTTCAGTCTAAGAAAACAATCAATTTGTAAGAGGTATCGAGAGAAATTATAAACCCTTAAAAACATTAATTTCTTTAATGAACGATTCTGCAAAAAACTCTAATGAGATGTTAAGTGAAATATATATTTCGTAATTAATTGTATTATGAGATAAGAATGGAATAAATTAAGTATCGCCTTGTATAGGTTTTCAGAGTTTATAAAAAAACATTTTGTGTTGCATGAAAAAATTTCTACAATTTAATTAGGAAAAAATACATATCTTTCTAAGGCACAGTGGTTTACGACCTAAAAAAATTTTTTTTAATGGATAAAATAGTTTAAAAATTTTTCTAACATTCTATTAAACAAGTTAAATACTTGTCTTTAATCTGCATAAAATGTATCTCTTCCTATGAAATTCCTCAGATAACAGTCTATGTTAGTATTTAATATGTGATATGTATTTTAAATCTAGAAACTTATTCAAAATTAATTAATAAAATGTATGCTAAGAATAATACGAGGCTCATCCAGAAAGTAAGTTTCCCTATTTTAAATAGGGATTTAAATTTTAATAGAAAAAGAAGAAGAACTCACACTTTCATGGACATATTTATTGGCAACAAGTACAGCAATTTTTCAGCTATTTTTCAACATAGCCACCACCAGAATTGAGACACTTGTCGTATTGTGGGATCAACCTCTGTTTTGGAACTCTGCCGGCTGCGAATGGAACCAGCCTTCCTGTCCCAGAACACTGTGCACGTTCCTTTCCGTACCGACAGCGTCTGTTTGAATTGGGTCCTGACCGAACACCCACTATGATGCCAATGCATTGACTGCTGTTTGGTTTCCGGGGTAAAGCGCGAAATCAAAGTCTCATTCCCGTGACGATGCTGTCGAGGAACTCGTCGCCGTCGTCGTGATACCGTAGCAGAAATGTCAGTGCTACTACTAAGAGTCGAATTTTTTGTTCGGGTGTCAGTTTCGGCTCATAGACCTTACAGAGTTGATGATGGATTTCAATTAGCGCAGTGCTTTGTGTATTCAAGATCACCGACCGAACCTTGCAGGCGACGGGAGAAGGAATTAGAGTTTCCATTTCGGACCACTGTTACCTCGCTACTGGCACGAATCGAGATTTGTTCAGCTGGCATATGATTAATACTTCATAGATATGTTACATACGCGCAAGTAATACGGCTAATTACTTTAAATGGGAAAACATAGGGAAACTTACTTTCTGGATGTGCCTGGTGGTATAAACGAGAGAATGATTTAAAATGTGTTACTTTACATGTAATTGTTTAGATCAGAAATTATATTACAATCAAATATTCTTCATGAATAATATTTTAAATATAAACCTTTATTAATTTGAATTTGAAAAATGTATGCTAACAACAATAGTATAAACAATAGCAAATGTCATAAAATACGTCATTTTCTGTGTAATTGCTTAGAATCGAATTCTGTCGTTATTAAATATTCTTCATGATACGCATTAAATCTATAAACGTTTTCATTCTTGATTTGTATATATTTTGCTAAGAATAACTAGTGAATGTTAAAGTGAGACTTACAAAATATAATATTTCAAAAATAATAAAAATGTAATATTTTGAAACTATTTTTAATACCTAAGTTTAATGGTGTAAGAATTAAAAACAATTTAATTTTTTATATCATAAAATACGTTCCTTTGTATGTAATTGCTTAGAATCGAAATTCTGTTGTTATTAAACATTCATGATGCATATTTTAAATCTATAAACTTTTTCATTCTTGATTTGTATATATTTTGCTAAGAATAACTAGTGAATGTTAAAGTGAGACTTACAAAATATAATATTTCAAAAATAATAAAAATGTAATATTTTGAAACTATTTTTAATACCTAAGTTTAATGGTGTAAGAATTAAAAACAATTTTTTATATCATAAAATACGTTCCTTTGTATGTAATTGCTTAGAATCGAAATTCTGTTGTTATTAAACATTCATGATGCATATTTTAAATCTATAAACTTTTTCATTTTTGATTTGTATATATTTTGCTAAGAATAGCGAGTGAACTAAGATTAAAGTGAGACTTAAAAGTATAATATTTTAAAAATAATATAAATGTATTATTTTGAAACTGTTTTTTAATACATCAGTTTAATAGTGTAAGAATTAAAAACAACTTAATTTTTTTAAACAGCAAAAAGACCCGAGGTAATCAGAAGTAAATTTAATTTTTAAAGTATCTAAATTTTCTTTTAACAAAATTAAACATTCTTCATGACATACATTTTAAATCTACAAACATTTTCAGTTTTGATTCGTAAACATTTTGCTAGAGAATGTCAAAGTGAGATTTATAAAATATAATATGTTAAAATTAATATAAATGCAATATTTTAAAATTATTTTTTAATACCTCTGAGAAATCCTTGAAATTTTATAGTATAAGAATTAAAACACTTTAATTTTTTAAACTGCAAAAAAAGCCTTAGGTAATCAGAAGTAAATTTAAATTTTAAAGTAACTAAATTTTCTTTTAACAAAATTAAATATTTTTCATGACATATATTTTAAATATGCAAATGCTTTCAGTTTTGATTTGTAAACATTTTGCTAGAGAATATCAAAGTGAGATTTACAAAATATAATATGTTAAAATTAATATAAATGCAATATTTTGAAATTATTTTTTAATACCTCTGAGAAATCCTTGAACTATTATTGTTCAAGAATTAAAACACTTTATTTTTTTTAAACAGCAAAAAAAGTCTTAGATAATCTTAAGTAAATTTAAATTTTAAGATAAGAAATAAAAAACAACATACAAACCATTTATTTATTATTTATTTACTAATATTTATTATTATTTATTATTTATTTATTTCAATTTAATATTTATTTTTTATATTTATATAATAATATTTATATAATATTATATTTATATAATATTTACTTTTTATATTTATTATTATTTATTTATCATTTATTTATTTATTATTTATTATTACAAATAAATTTTTAAAATAAAAAATAATATCGAAATACTAAAGCAACCCGACTTTAAAGAAGAAACTAGCTAAATTAAAATACCTGAAGTAAAAATCCTTATCAAATTTGATTAGTTTTACAATACCTCCAAGTTTTTTATCACTTCATTAAATTCTGAACAGTAGCTGCTACAACTCTGAAACCTTAGCTCGGAAGCAATCCGTTGTGTTTGTTCCCATCGTTATTAACGCCTGACTTTGGGATGACAGATTAGCCTTTCTGGCGATAATGTCGAAACTAGAATTACACTTGATGGAGTAACCTGATGAAACCAATGTCACGCCTATATAATCTCTCAGGCGCTAGAAAATATATTCCAGAATTAAACAGGGTATTTACTACTCAGTATAAATTTGGTTCCGAGGACTAACTTATTGCCCATGAATATTAATTATTTTTAGTTTAGTAAGTTTTAGTCTAACATAAAGCGACGTAAAAGGAATAATGAATGAAATTAAATAAATTTTGAATCACACATAAAGTTAAGTTAGACAATTTCAAGTTTGAAATCAAATTTGGCAGTTTTAGTGTTTACCATTGTTTTTGTTGTTAACAGAATGTCAGTTAAAATAATTTAAGTGAATTATTTTCAATTCTTATACAACTAGCATATAGCCCGTCATATGATTTGATCAGTAAAATTTTTAATTTTACCGATTTGTAAAGTACGCTATGATACAGGTTAAAAAAAGGGTCTGGTTTATGACTGAGAATAATCTGGTACACGCTCAATAATTTATCTTCTTACATCTCTAAAGTTTCCCGACACTGTGGATGCAGTTAGAATCACGTTGAGTTTATTTAGTCCACCTGTGTGGTTAAGTATAAAACACAAACACACAAAGAACAAACTTCTTAATTTTCAAAAATATATAACTTAAACGCTAGATATTTATTAGTCCATGAAATAAACTCCTAGATTTTTATGAAAAGAATTTTCTGTTCATACCGGTGATAAAATTTTCATTGCAACAAAAAAGAATCTATGATTATTTTTGATTAAATGTAAAATTATCACATATGTACCTAATCTATTATTTAAGTCAAATATAAAAGAAAACTATTTATTTAATATCTAAGTTCAGTGATAAAATGTAAGAAAACAATACAGATAATATGTAAATAATTTAAAATAAGAAATGATTAAATTAGATGGTTAAAGGAATGTCGTCATAATGCTAGAATATGTTATTCTTACCTATTTATTATGTGATAAATTGATAAACTTAATCGCCTGCTCTTAATCGGGGAAAGAGGGCTTGAAATAATGGCGTTAAACGCTCGAAAAAGGGGGAAAGGGTGGATGTCGAACGTTTTACAGATGACAGTATTTTTCGCTATGATATGAAGCATACCTATACGAATTTATTTTAGAATCGGATCGACAGTTTAGGAGAAGTTAACTTTACTCCCTTTGAATTTTATAATCCTAACTCATCAAGAATCCAATATGGGTGCGTCTATCCATTCCAGGTCAAACCGCTTCATACATCCCAGGACAGACGGACAGATAACTTAGGCTATTATTATATAGGGGATGTTATTACTTTCAATATTAGACAATGTTTATTTCCTGGATAGAAAAAAATTCTGATGCTCAAATCACTTGGTATATGTACATGAAATTGATATCAAACAGCTCTAAGCTGTAGTTTTTGATGCTATAATTATTCGAAGTAAAATTCAAAACCTGTGCTATAATAAGAATAAAAAGAATTTTGTCTCAGTTCTTGAAATCGGTTATAATAAATAATTATAATTTTGTTAGTTAACGAGCTCATGTATGGTAATATACCATTATACATACAAAATTCTCATGCACACATACACACATAGGCAAATATGTGTGTATATGTGTAATCGACGGGGACCAAACCGGCCCCAAAATTTACACTTGAAAACTTCTTTTGAAATTGCCCCTATTATCTTTTTCAGCCCGGGCAAACTGGGCTGCCGAGAATACTGCTAAACGTCTGTTCGAAAGAAACACATCAGTCGTCGTGTCCAAACGTAATCTTTATTTCATCTTTTCAAAATAGCACAAAATCCAGAGGCATTTGAACCAGACGGTGTCAGAACGCTCTCTCTAAATGTCAACCTTTTTGGAGAGACGACCAAATAGCGTGTGTGGTTTAGTGTCGTGGGAAAATAATGAGGAAACTGTTAATTGCTTAAAGAGAGTAACCTTTGACTAGAGACATCTACTAAAGTGTGGAGTTCCAGATGACTATTATTGCTGATCGTTACAGATTTTTCCTGGGATAGTTATTACTTGCTAATTAAAATGCCAGCTATAACATCTTTTGCTTTAAGAATCAAAGAAAGAATTTCGGGGTTATGCTGAAGGAATGAAAACATCCTCGTTTAAATTGCATGGCTGGGAAAATATGATTAACATAGAGAGAAGAAATTAAGATTTAAAATAATGAATGTTGAAAAGGGATAATTTTTAATAGACTTTAGGGCTTAGATATTGATATTATTACACACACACATACGTATGTATGTATGTATGTGTATATATATATATATATATATATATATATATATATGTCTCGCTATAGGACGAGAAATCCACACTTTTTTCATCGAGAAAAGGAATTATCCGTTGATTTTTCAATGCTTACAGATTGGCACGTTGTAAGATTGGAAACCGGAAATTTATGAGTAAAGCTGGAAACGGCACCGGTAGAATATTCGATAGATTAGTTTACTACTTATTACATTACTTTTACAGATAAATTTGTAAAGAAGAAAGGAGAAAAAAATCGTTTAGTACTTACCTTGCACGGTGAGTTGATAGTTCATCGAATCTTCTCCGAAGTCATTTGTAGCTGTGCAAGTAAAAGAAGCCGAATCTTCCCTTTCAATTTTCTCAATTATTAGCTGGGCTCCTTCCCCACCTCTCAGTAACTCAGTTGTCTGACTGTACCTGTTGACACAACCAAAAAAGAAAGAGATATTGTAAACCTCACAATAATTAAATATTTTCACACAAGTCCTTTTGAAGAATAGGGTGCCCCTTGACAAATTTGAGGAAATTATTGGAAATGTTTACTAAGCCCAAAGGTATATCATCAGAACAACATTGTATTTTTTGCTGTTTATGCGACTCTAATTGATGTAGATTGCGCCATTGTAATAGAATGATATACATTTTCTTAATTAACCAAAACCACTGAGAAAGCGGACATTTACATTTATGGGCAATTAATCCCCTAAAAGTTTAACAAAGCCAACAGCTCCAAATTTTTAAAAATGAGCCATAGTGAACGTTTAATGGTTCATTATATCTTATATTTTTAAGCATTACATGCATTTAATATATAAGAAATGGGTTTCACAAGAAGAGCTGGATAAAAATATGAATTAAAATATAGATACAGATTGTTTGGAGACGTCATGATCAGGAGGAAATGTTAGGCTACCATGTTCAGAGCTTTATCGCCAAGTTGGCGGGGGAACCCTGTTCTTCATTCAAGCCTTACACACACTGGACGCAGGTTTCTGTTAGCTATGCGTGCAAATATACAGCTTTAGTCGTTCTAGAGTTTAAATTATAGACGGTTGTTTCATTAACAGAATCTTTAAACAACTTAATTTACCTACTTATATATTGTCTATTCAAAATGCTATTTCCTGACCAAATTGCTTTGAAAGAATTCAAATTAAATAAAAATATAAATGAACTATTTTAACATAAGAAAAAACTATAATTCTGTTACTCCACATGTAAAAGAATATATTTCCGATTTCATTCAGTTTTGCAGAATTATACATACTACCTTTCTACCAAACAATTCTTTCATAATCAGTACATACATTTTCCTACATTTCCCTACATTTTCAATAAAAATTTAAGGCATTTTCCAAACTTATCTCAAATTATTTTTTTTCTCAAACCTGTCTATCTCGAATTTTTGTAAGAAACACAACATTCCAGTTTAGAGCCTTATTGCGTTGAACCCCGCACAAGTTCCCATTTTCCGGAAATACACTTCTAGTTTTCTTTCTCGGGGGGTTATTTGGTCAGTGACTGGGTGAGAATTGTACTAAAAATGAGTTCTCTGCTCTAGAATAATAAGGGAGGGGGGTTAATAGAAAGAAATCGAAGAGTAACCGGCCGAGGAAACTGATGAAAACCCGAAGGAATGGATGATTCTCAGAGAGAAACTGAATACTGACACTTCACTTAAAGATTTTATACAAGTAGATGAATCAGTGGTAACGAGCGGAACATTATTCAGAAATTTGAGAAAACGTTCGTGGAGCTTCTGAGGATGAAGAGGATCATGACAAAGAGGACAGCTCCGATGTAGAAAGAGTTGTTACGCCAAAAGAAGAAGAAGAAAAAAAAAAGCCATTAAAACACTAAGAATTTTTCTTGAATCCCAAGAAAATATTGATCAGGATTGTTTCGCCACTGTGTGAAAACTACAAAAACATGTCCAGTCTAAAAAAGTGTTGCATCATAAACTCCTAATGGATTACTTTCTGTAAGGCATGTAAATAAAACTAAAATTACTTCAAATTTTCAATATTTTCTATTGTGTAAAGAAATTTTCTTAGTCTGTTTTCATAAAACCTGCGTATATCGAAAACTGTTTATCTCGAATTTCTTTTTTACTCCCAAGAGATTCGAGATACACAGGTTTGACTGTGTGTGTGTGTGTGTATATATATATATATATATATATATATATATATATATATATATATATATATAATATGCTAGATGATATTAGGACCTTTTGGTATCCAGAAGCAGAAATTTGTTTCAGATAACAGTAAAATAGGAGACGTATCAAAAGTTCCCATCATTTTTTTTTTAAATTATAACAATACTAGCATATAGTCCGTCATATGACGGGTGTGAGAGTGCAGCTATGTTTGACAAAATTTTTAATATTCCAGAATTGTACAGTACCCTATGAGGCAGGTAGAAAAATGGTTTGTTTTTTGAATGATAATTATATGGTACACGCTCAATAATTTGTAAACTTCATACGCCTCTATAGTCTTCCGATACTGGGAATGCAGTTTAGAATCACGTTGAATTCATTTAGAAACATAATTGCAAGTTTTCTTAGTTATGTCGAAATTAATGTTAAGTTCTTCCCAATTTTTTTTTGGCACAGTAATAAAAGGAAGTAAATTATTGACATTATGATTTCAACTACAACCAAGAAGGTAGGTTGAACTTGTTGTAAATTCGGGTGATAAAATTTTCATTGCAACAAAATATAATCGATGATTCAATTTAAAGCTATCATATATGTACCTAATCTATTTTTTAAGCCCAATATAAAAGAAAATTATTTAAGTAATATCTGAGCTCTGTAATAAAAAGTAAGAAAATAATGTAGAAGGCATTTAAATAATTTAAAAAAGAAATATTTAAATGAGATGGTTAAAGGAATGACGTCATAATGCTAGAAAAAAAGATATATTTAAATATTTATTATGTGATTAATTGATAAATTTAATCTCCTGCTCTAAACCGGGAAAAATAGGGCTTGAAATAATAGCATTAAACGCTCGAAAAGGAAGGAAGGGGTGGATTTCGAACGTTTTAAAGACGACAGTATTTTTAGATGTGATATGAAGCATATTTATACCAATTTATTTTATAATCGAATTGGTAGTTTTGGAGAAGATAAACTTTACATGCTTTGAATTTTGCTAAGCCTAACTCATCAAGAATCAAATATGGATGCCTCTATCCAATCTAGGTCCAACCGCTTCATAAATTCGAAGAGAGACGGACAAATAACTTAGGCTATTATTATATAGAACATTACTTTCCGTAATCATTTTGGAACATATTCAATAAAGTAGATATCGATGTTCAAGATCAATGATATTTTGTTTATCCAGATATCATTGTTTATCTTGTTTTGTTTATCAAAAGTTTTGAATCCCGTTGATGGCACGTTTCTAAGTTGTCATTCAGAATCCACATAAAGTTTGGTGTAACGGTATATGTAGCAAAATTTATGCTGTAGCTTTTCAAAGAAACAAACTTAATTATTTATAGTTCACTTTTAATCAAAATAACATTGTCTTATTGAATTGCTGTAATAAGCACAAGTAACAGAATTTACTACTGTGGCTCTTCAAACAGACTTACTTATTTACAGATTCTTTTTAATCAAAATAACATTTCCTTATTAAATTGTTCGCAATGAATTCAAATTAAAAAAAAAAATCTTAAAATGAAATGAACTATGCTAACATAACAAATACCGTGAAAAGATCAGAGTCAATAAATATTTAATATCTACGCAAACATTCGTATAAACGGTTTCAAAGCTTTTTATTCCTCTCTTAAATTTTTAAATTACAAGATAAGATTTTGAAATCTTTACGTCCCCTTTCTCCTGCATATTCTGTAATCACGTTTATTTGATAATGGAAAATTAATTCCATTAACAATATTGAAATATCGTGCATGAGAATTTTATGCTGATTGAAATTAAATTCCACTATAAGGCATTTTTCATTGGAATGCATAATTTATGGCGAAGAAAATCTGAGATTCATTCGTTTTGCACTGAAATAATGAAGCATTTTTAATGCGTACAAATGCATTAAATAAGTCAAATATTCTACGTTCAAATAAAAAGAAAATCTTACGGGGATACCACATGACAAACTTCTACACCTATTAAGGCATACACCATATTGTTCGGTAAATTGAAACTGAAATTAAGTTCCATTTCCCCAGGTAACAGCGTTTCACATAGTAAAGCTGCAATATAACGTTGATCGAAAGTATTAAGACATTGTATGCGGGGCACGTACTAGTACGTTTTCTGACGATTGATACTTGAATTTGAGACACGTACTAGTACGTTTTCTGATGATTGATAATTGAACACGGGACACGTATTGGTAAGTTTTCTCATGATTGATAATTGAACGCGGAACATGTACTAGTATGTTTTCTGACGATTGATACTTGAACGTAGGACACGTACTAGTACGTTTTCGGATGATTGATACTTGAACATGGGACACATATTAATACATTTTCTGACGATTGATACTTGAACATGGTACACGCATTGGTAAATTTTCTGATGATTGATAATTGAACGCGGAACATGTACTAGTACGTTTTCTGACGATTGATACTTGAGCGTAGGACACGTACTAGTACGTTTTCGGACGATTGATACTTCAACGTGGGGAACATACTAGTACGTTTACTGACTATTGTTATTTGAGCGTGGGTCACGTAGTAATACTTTTTCGGGCGATTGATAATTGAACACGGGACACGTACTAGTACGTTTTCTGACAATTGATGCTTACGAGCGGGTCACGTACTAGTACGGGTTAGTGTAACAACATGGTTTGTTTGTGGGTACAAAAATAACGGTTTATACAGGAAAATGAAGCCGAATGTTCTTGGGTACTACATATATTCTGGAAAAATTGAGACAAATAAAAACTAGTTTTTACATCAGTCGATGCGGAACCACAGAACGGGAAAAAATTAAAACTGTATACTACTATTTCTATTTGAGTTTTCATATTTACGATACTATTATAAATTTATCTACTAAAAATATATTTTTTGTTTACAAAATTTTAAAGTTTGTTATTTATATATTTCTATTTCTATATTTGATTATATATTTCAATATAAATACGAAAAGTTGGTTAAAAATTTAAATAATTTTCGATGTATTGAGATTTAACTGAATAACGAAATTTAAACGCAAAACGTCCTCTACCGGTACAATTCCGCTGAGAAATGTACCCTCACGCAATATGTTAATATATGCTATAATGAAAAATTATTCTGTATGCAAAAAATTTGCACGTTTACACACTTTAGGTTCAGCAAATTTAAATTAAAATTAAGCTTCATTTCTTAAGATTATATTGATGACGTAGTAGAGCTTAAAAACTGCCATCTGACCTCCACCGGAAACATTAGTCTCTGCTATACTGAGATTCTTTCGTTATTTACAAATTATTCGTTATGAAACGAAATTTTCCTTGATTTCAATGTTTTATTTAATATACTTCAAAATTAATAAAAACGTATAAATTCGGGCCGAATAGTAGGGGGCTGCCCTACCGAAAAGGAATTCACGGGATCTATTCCCGCTATTAGCATGGATGTTTGTAGCCGTTCGGAATTAGCTTTCAGAAGCAGGTCCCGGTCTCATTATCTCTCGTATGCAAAACAGTAGACCGTAACGATAAAAACCGAACCATTCGATTCTTTGCAAACTGTTTTATTTTCGCTTTTATTTTGTTTAAAATTGGGTTCTTTAAACATTCTTCCAGCTTTCTAAAAACATTCTTGCCCCGTCATGTGATTACAGCAACATGTTTCTTTTCATTATTGCAGATCGGTAGAGTTAATGTGAGTTTTAATGAAGTTTCCGGTTGTTTATATATATATATATATATATATATATATATATAAACTTGATGGTTTTCAATTAAAATGGCTTGGTTTTTGAGCACTACTATCTACTTTTTGCAACACGAAGGCTAATAGGGCTAGTACCTACTGTTTAAAGCCAATTCCGAACGGCTACAAACATACATGCCCCAAGGGATTTGAACCCACTAACTCCAGTACCGATGGTCAGCACCTTAACCATTCAGCTATTGTTCGGCCAATTGAAAATGGAGGTGCATAAATATGTTCTATAATAGTCTTAAATGTAAAATTTCTATACAAATATAATAAATGAAATCTCTGAAAATGTGAATATAAATTGTTTTATAGTAGTTTTTATCTCTTCAACATTTAATTATATATATATATATATATATATATATATATATATATATATATATATATATATATATATATATAGTATCTGTGTGTATATATCAGTAAAAGTAAAATATCCTTTTTATGCTAATAGATATATTTATTACGATGAATCGTAAATGAAGAGATTAAGATGATTGGACATATTATTAACAAAAAAATAAATTTAAACGTTTGTTTACTTATTAGTCCTTTGATTCAATTAATGAAACAAAAAATACATTTTTACGGAAGAAAACACGCTAAACAATAAACCAGTGTCTAGACAGTGGATTAGTATATTTGTCTGTACTTTTCATTTTCCTATTCACGGATGAATACGGAATATAAAAACGGAAACCGTTCAAAATAAAAACGATTTTTAACAAGTATTTTGTACAAGAAATCATTCTAAAGACTTAAAAAATGCCGAAATATAACATAAGAAAGGAGGTAAAATATTGCTTCTTTCATTGTAGCTTTTGAAAAAGTAATTAATTAGAAATGTTTTTGAACAGAATAAAGAATATAAATACAAATGCAATATTAAGAGTTTCACTTTTTAATGTACTTGTAAAAAAGTATTAAGTTAATTAAATTTTACTCTCTTACATAACTAAATGAATGTTTATATGTGTGTGTCTCTAAACACGATTGCTTGGAGACGATGACATATAGGTTAATGTATAAGATTTACTATATGAAATTTTCGTGATAGTGTATAAACATATATTTACAAAATTGTCTATGTATATATAAATATTTGTGTGTGAATATAATATATATATATATATATTCCCATTCATACAAACTACATAAAATGTACAGTATATATTTCTGTGTGTGTATGTGCACTCAAGAGCCAAAACATTATGACCAACACTATATTTTGCAATGAACTCGCCTCGATGACGTGGAAGGCACGTGATCAGGTGGAAGTTGTATTTAACTGCTGAAGGAGAGTCTGAAGAATCATTCTTTCAATTACTTCTGTGTGTGATGGGAAAGGCTGCGGATCTAAGCGATTTTGATAGAGGGCAGATTGTAATGGCTCGAAGGCTCGGAATAATTATTTTCGAAACTGCACGACTCGTAGGTTGTTCGTGATCTACAGTTGTTATTACTTATGCAAAGTGAATGAATGTCGACGAAACCAGCAGTAGACAACATGATGTTGGACGTCCACATGCTATCAAAGGAAAAGGTCGTAACCGTTGCTTAAACATCTGGTACAATCTGTCTCCGGCTATCTACCAAGGACTTGTGGCATCCATGCCAAGGCGGGTGAGCGCCAAAAGTGGGCCAACTCGTTATTGACAGGTGGTCATAATGTTTTGGCCCTTGAGTGTATATAGATGTATATAGTTGGTGAGGCGATTTAGATCCTTTTTAAATAACTGAATTAATGTGTAAAGAAAAGTACGTTACTCTGAGAGCTTCGGTAGCTCAGTCGGCAAAAGCAAAGCTCTCGTAAATGTGGGGTTGCGGGTTTGAAAAACGAGCCTGCCTAAGATTGTGCCCGCCGTGTTTTTTTAAAGGTGATTGGAGCACGTAAAATAGGTTCGTGGTCACAATGTCCTCCAAGTTCTCAATCGATGCCTCTGGGGATGTCAGGTCAAGCCTATAGGTCTTCTGCTTGGTCCCGTAATCAAAATTTCGAGGGCCGAAGGATGCCCGAATTCTTAGGGTTCTGGCGTTCGGAACCGGAGTTCCTGGGTTCGAATCCCACTATGGCATGGATGTTCGCAGCCATTGGGAATCAGCTTTAAGAAGTAGGTCCAGGTCTTATTATCCCTGGTGTTGCATAAATTAGACCGTAGTGCTCTAAAACCAAACCAAACCAAAATTTCGAGGACCCACTTAAGTATAATTCGTACTCTCCCCCTTGTGTTTCTCGTTGAAACTGAAGGCACACTCCTTAGCCTTAAATCGAGTAGCGTATAGCTTAATCATGCTTGGTTCGACTAATTGGTATAAGACAATAACAACAACGGGATTCTGATTCCAGACATAGATTAGAATCATGTCTTCCTTTAATACATTTACTTAGAATGTATGTACCTTTGTGATTATTCGTGAGTTCTGTTATGAGTTCCTAAGGGAACAATTTGGTGGTTGAAGCGGTCGGGAGTGCCCAGATTGAAGTTGTTAGGTTTTCTTTACATTTGTGGTTTGTTAGCGGGGAAGTGCCAAAGGAAGAGACAATGAATCAAAAAGTACAATTATGATGACTGGAATAAGAATAGCAGAGGAGGATTGGAAATGGGAGGAAAACAAATAGAAAGGAGAAAAGCAGAAGGGCAAGAAGAGGTGACAGTCGAGATTCTGAGGGTCAAGTTAGAATCTTCGGTCCGACAGAGACACTACCAAAATGCTGATCCGGACACCTTCTAAACTACTCTTTAGTCCGCAACATTAAACCCGTGCCTCGCCAGATCTACGAAGGAATCTGAACTTTTAGTCACCAACATTGAACCCGTGCCTCACCAGATCTACGAAGGAATCCGAACTTTTGGTTAGCAACACTGAGCCCGTGCTTCGCTAGATCTACGAAGGAATCCGAACTTTTGGTCCACAACATTGAACCCGTGTCTCACCAGATCAACGAAAGAATCCAAACTTTTGGTCCACAACATTGAACCCGTGTCTCACCAGATCTACAAAGGAATCCGAACTTTTGGTCCACAA
>CM063511.1:15283939-15313939 GCA_032207245.1 Pardosa pseudoannulata
CATTTGACGAAATATGCATTAGTTCTCAAAGAAGTATAGATTTTTACTTTTTTTCTTTCCTTTTACTATTAAGTCATTAAACTCTATCCCAGGGTCAGTTCAGTTTTGTATTCAAATGATATTAAAATTTCTCCATTCAATCACTTTGATTGTAGAAAATTTGAGATTGAACAATATTTGATCTTCAAAGAATATCTTCCTCCGTTTTCTAATATAATGAGATTAAATCTCGCAGAATTTTCTAAACACGCTACATTTCCAGAACTTATCAATATTTCAGTGTCATCGAGTTACGACAACTTTCTCCCGAAGGAGGGAAAAACTATTATTACATTTTCAAAAACAATTTAAAATGGAAAGAATTTTATGTACAAAGAAGAATTAGGTTCTCTTTTCAAAAATTCATTATGATGTTTACCTTAGAGTTGAAATTTTTATTAACATCAGTTTTGTGTTGTTCTCCAGTGTCGGTAGTTCCCAAAATGTGCATATTGATAAAAACATATTAGAAACTTATTAATATTTAATGTATATGATCTTATGATCATAAATATTGAGGCGTGCGTTTGTTTTCTTATAGGGATATGATTATATGATCATAAATTTACAAATACAATATCACATATGAAAGTAGAAATTGTTATTTTTAGAATAATTCTACGGGTATAGTTTTCTTTATATTTTTTATAATGATTTTCTAAATCTGATAAAGAAAATCATTATATATATTGTGATATGCTCATAATCATTATTGTATGCTCTTCTGTATAAAACATCTGTTTAAAAACATGTAAGATTCCTTAATTGTACCAGTTTTTGTATGAATATCTTTAAAATCTCAAAGCAATAAATATCTTATAATAATTTATAAAGTATCGAAACATAGTAAATTAAGAGTAACTGTAAATGTACTAAAAATAGCGAAATACAGTAAAGAGTAACTGTAGTAAAATATGTTTGAGCATGTATTTCATTTCAAAACAAGGTAACAAAATATATTAAAATAGTATTTGAAGATATTTCCTTTTAAAAAACAAAATTTATGAATGAGAATATTATCTTGAACGCTCTCACGGATTTTAAAATATTTAAAAGTAAAATTGAAAATATCCTTATATCGAATTATTTTTCTGCGACTAATTCTCAACATATTAAAAGTCGCACTGAAAATATATTAATAGAACTGGCATCCTAGCTTTAGTTAGAGAGAACTATATTTTCATTTTTGAATTATTTACTCCTTCGGTTTTTTTTTTTTTTTTGCTTCAGACAATCGAATATTAAGTTAAACCACTAGCAAGTGTTTGAATTTCCTAATTGATTTTCACTACTATCCTTAAGATGAAAGAAATTTTAATGAATAAATTGGTTAGAAAATTTTTATATAATTATTTTTTATAAAATATTCAATATCAAAAGATTTTTTTAACATTTATAAATAAAGTTTTATTTACTATTCATCTCTCAGACAATATTAAAGAATTTTAAGTATCTTGACGTAAAATCGTCCCATAGGACGTAAAAATATTACGTGTCAAATATAATACGTAAATTTGTTGATATATATGTATGTATATATATATATATGTATATGTATATGTATATATATATATATATATATATATATATATATATATATATATATATATATATATATATATATATTTATTTATGTATATGTATGTATATATATATATATATATATATATATATATATATATATATATATATATATATATATATATATATATATATATATATGTATGTATATATATATATGTATGTATACATATATATATATATATATATATATATATATATATATATATATATATATATATATATATATATATATATAAACGCAGAAATAGATATTTTCCAATGGTCTGTCCATTTTCGAGTTTTCGTGAGATGTCCCAATATCTTCGATACCTATCTCGACGTACAGAACAACTGGACATCTAGACAAGTATGAGAAAATTGTGAAAGTTGAATAACATATGTTCAATGAGAAATATTGTTCATTTGAATAAATTTTTGGTACTTTGATGTTAGAAAGCAAAGGTTTCATAAAGGCCATTATTACATAAATATGTTTTTTTAATTATGTGAAATTTAAAAGCTCTAAATTTATTATTAGTTTTTAAAAAATTTATCAAAAATGTAAAAACACTAAAACACATTAAGACTTTTTAAAACAAAACTAATTTATGATTATACTTTTGATATCTTAAAAAGCGTAATTATTTTACAACTTTTAAATATTCTTGCTTTGTTTTATGTATAACTATTCATTTAATGTGAAGTTTAAAACACTTTATACTGCATATGCTTCTTAAGACAAATTGATTTCATTGCAAAACTGATGATTACAGGAAATTTAAATAGTGTTCAAAATAAAAATAAACATTTTATACCTTTAAAAATATTTTACAAACTAAATAATTAACTCTAAAAAATGCCCAAAATATATTGCGTCTGATATATATATATATAAGTTATAATAATATTATCCGCAGTTTTATAGGTATATCAGTTATAAGTCTTTAAATTTATATATCTTTAGATTGAAGGAAATAATGTGTAATTACCTGGGTTTTGTGAGAGGATCCAGTATAACTCCATTTTTTCTCCACGTGAATGCTATGGGTGTGTCACCAAAAGAATTGCAAGCTAGAAATACCTTGTCACCCCTTCGAGCAGTTTGAACACTAAATTTCGTGTCAAACTTAGGAGCACCTGGAAGATTTAAGAAAATATAGGATACATAAATCAATATTAATATGTACACACATGTATATATATATATATATATATATTGAATATATATGATTATATATGAATATATATATATATATATATATATATATATATGTGTGTGTGTGTGAATATATATGAATATATATATATATATATATATATATATATATATATATATATATTTATATATATATAAATTATTAGACTTAAGATATCTCTGTAGTTTTCTCATTTTCTTTATCTCAATTCTTTCGAATCTATTTTCACATCCACAAATTATCTTATCTAAAGTTGTGATCACGATTTGCATTCTTCGAACCCATTTCCCAAAGTTAACTATGAAATACATGCAAATGTTTCTATCAAGTCTTTTTTATATTACATTCAGATATTTAAGGTTTTTAATTTGTGAATTTTAAACAATACTGATATATGTTAATTCATATATTTTATATATTACTTTAAATATCAAATTGATTAGTTTGATGATATTTAATATATTGGTTATAATAATGTAGTGCAATGATGTTTTATAATTTTTAAACTACAGATATCTATGTAGAAAATATACTTAAATTCCAATGAAACTAATTATATTTGTAATTTCATTAACTAAGTAAATTTATGCTGAAAATGCTGAAGCATATTTGGGGAACTGTTTACGGATAAAAATCTTATAAAAGATTAATTTCATTACTACCATTATTTAACATTTTGTCAAAATTAGACTTAAATCTTTTTCAATATAAACTGATTATTTATGAAAATTAAAATTTTCAACTAAATTTGATAATAATAAACTAAAATAGATCAAAAATTATTTAATTTTTTAACCAACTTTTCTATTTTATATTGAAATATATAAACAAATATATAAATAGAAATATATAAATAACATTCATATGATTTTTGTAAACAAAAATATATTTTTTGTGGACAAATTTATAATAGTATCGTAAATATGCAAAATCGAATAGAAATAGTAGTAAATAGTTTTAGTTTTTTCCCGTTCTGTGGTTCCGCATCGACTATGTAGAAATTAGTTTTTATTTGTCTAAAATTTTTAAGAATCCATGTAGTAGACAAGAACATTCGGCTCTGTTTTCCTGTATATACCCGTATTTTTGCAAACACAAACAAACCATGTCGTGACACTAACCCGTACTAGTACGTGAACCGCGCTCAAGTATCAATCTTCAGAAAATGTACTAGTACGTGTCCCGCATACAATGTATTAAAAGATTATAATTGATTTATATTTTTAAATGAACACTTAAAAAATTCTAACAAGTGTTAAATATAACAAGTGTAAAGTACTACCCAAAATAGTAGAAATAATATAGGATTATATCAAAAATATATGCAAACAATATACTTCTAGTATGGAAATATACATTTAAGCTAAAAATCAAAGAACATGAAAATGCAAGGAATGGGAGTACTTGAATTTTATATTATACCTCCGATAAAAAATTATGTATTAAATATTTTTAATAATTTAAAAATAACAGACGATAATAATTTAAAATCGGTCTCTTATTCATTGTACAGTTGTGTCATTTCGTGAAACAAATATAAGAGAAATATATACTTTTAAATTTTGCAAATTTTAAAAACTGACTGATATGTCGTTAATTAAAATGAAAGATATTTTACTAGTTTAAATATAGTTATTTGTTAATGACTGAAGTTAAAAAAAAGGGTTACTTGAAAAGCCTGCATCACTCGGTATCCAAAATCCACACAAAGTAACCAGATACGCTAGTTATCGCAGTTGCCATAGTAACACGCGTAACGCTAATCGCGTAAGGACAAAAGCATCAAAAGCTGTGGAGATGATTCGATTCAAAGAAATTCCCAAAAATCACGTAATCCTTATTTTTTATAATTAAATTTCTAAAAGGTGGGGCATACTTGAAATACAAATTTCAAAACATTCGGACACTCCTTCTCTTTTTGCCCTTTAAAAATCATGAGTGCTAGACGGTCTTGTATTCTTCCACATAAGTATATGTCTTATACCTAGAATTTTTTTTACAATTATTATTTCATCATATACTTGAACGATATTCGCTTACTCTAAAAAAATGAGAATTATGTTCAGAAAAGAAATTTTACGCTCTTTAATGCTTTTTGATGTAGAATTAATAGCTTAATGTTTCATTTTTCGAATTCAGTCCAAATGTTAAAATTATCTAATTCAGAACCAAGTTATTCGATGTTGAATAATACTTCTTTGGAAAATTTTGGGTTCCAAAATATAACTATAGACTTTATTTTTCAAATGTTACTTTCAGTTTCGAAATCGATATCTAAAATAAAATTTATATATTGCACCAAAACGAACCTTTATAGTATATATATATATATATATATATATATATATATATATATATATATATATATATATATATATATATATATATATATATATATATATATATATATATATATATATATATATATATATATATATATATATATATATATATATATATATATATATATATATATATATATATATATATATAAACACATGTGTACACACATATATATATATACATATACATATACATATATATATATATATATATATATATATATATATATATATATATATATATATATATATATATATATATATATATATATATATATATATACACATGTGTACACACACACACATATATATATATACATATACATATATATATATATATATATATATATATATATATATATATATATATATACATATACATATACATATATATATATATATATATATACATATATATATATATATATATATATATATATATATATATATATATATATATATATATATATATATATATATATATATATATATATATATATATATATATATATAATTATTCTAACGGGCAGTTATGACCACCCTACAGTCGTGGAACCTCTCGATGAGAACAGAAATAAGACACTGGAAAAATTAATTTAACTTCGTTTATTTATCGGAATATCGAAATTGTCTAAACACTCGATAGTACATCAATTTGCCGAAACTGTGAAAAAACTCCACCGAAACTTTAGAAGACTGAATAAAGTTACTCGCAAAACGCCCGCTCCCGGTACAATTAAGCGGCGAAATGTACCCGCACACAATGTGTTAATAGGATTGAATTAAATGGACAGTAATATTTCTGTTAAAGATACTTTAATTTTTTTTTATTTTCTTCAAAAAATGGCAGTCTAGATCCATGCGTGTATTGCGTGATTACTTAAAGGAATATGAATAAAGCAAAATAAAGTAATATATAATTAGCCTTCTGAGATATAGAGATGACTATGAATGCAAATGAAGTCTTGAACAAGCTGGCCTTACAAGCTGAAAGAATTAACTTATTACTACAAAAAGGTAGGTATAAATGTAGTTATACTGATTATGCTATTCTGTTTTCATTTTTTTTGTCATATAAAGCATGTAACTTTGGAAAACTTTAAAGACCTTTATAAAGTAAAACCATGTGTCATATTTCCTTTTTTAATACTTTTTAAACTCCTGATTATTCATAAAGCTACTTTTTTTAAAACTATTCTTGAAAATGCCGCAGCGGAAATTAAATATAATCCAGAATTATTATATATTTATTAAAATAATCATGTTATACACACTTAAATACGGAATGTTACAATTTTCTTGTTTGAATACAAGAGTAGTAACATATTGCAGTAGAGGTATGTCACTAATGATATTCGTGTCATAACGATATCAGAAATCGTCATTATGACGCGATAGAAAGGGGAATTTATTGTGCCAAATTCCTATGTCTGGTGACTTTTGACGTAATTATAATGCGGAATTAACCTGTGACATATCTCGACCTCAATACGGTAGCCTTCTGAAATGACTTCAATGGGCCATATACGAGGAAATTTCTCTGAAATTTTTGAGATACGCCTAGACAAGAATTTACAAAATAAAAATAACGGGTTAATTTTAAAATACAAAGTTTTTTAACTCAGCAGACATTTTTTTACTGACTGACTTCGACTTGTCTAGCATAGAATAAATTTTAAACCGAAGACGTAACTACGACGTAAGTCTACGTAAAAACGACGTCTACTAACTTGGACGTCACTTTCAATTAGAAGAAGAGATTGATGTGTTTCTATAAATGCAGTTTTCATCTATTCCAAGAAATGAATGGTTTGAGGCATTTAATCTGGAAAATTCGTCTACAAAAGTGCCTTGATGCTTTAGGAGACCATTTTGAACACAAATAAAATTTTGTAAGTATAACTTTAAAAACCTAGTTGTATCTCAAAAATTTCAGAGTGAGCCTCGTAATACCACATATTGCGTAGTCTTTGTCCATTAGAAACAGCAATAGCATTTTTGAGATTTCGTTTTGGCAGACTAGGTGATGCAAATTGTATAAGGTAATGAAATATAGTTGCTACATACTATTGTATAAAAAGAGTAAAACAAATTATCTGTAGTGATTCTTTTTAAGAGAATTTTACTTCTTTTAAGTTCTTTTAGCACTACTTGTCTTAATTCGTACATACATTAACATGATCATCTGAAAATTTTCGACTTTTGCCCTAAATAAAAAAGTAGTCTGGACTGAGATCTACGCTACTTAAATCATATTTGGCCTTGTACCGAGACACTTGAATTTTTGAACAAGGACGTACTTCTAAGAGGTGTCCGGTGGCTTTAGAACGTTTTCGAAATGTTCTTAATGTATGCATTGCAATATTTTTAAACTTATTAAAATTTGTGCACTTAACTAGTTTTTACAGCAAATAATGAAAGATATATTTCAACCATGAATAGATTAAAAGCATTCTTTCACAACAGAACTGGTCGCTAGAAGTTGACAAATATAGCATTACGTCCGGCGCACAGAGGCATTACCATGAAAGCAAATAAATACATGAACAAGCTGGCCTTAAAATCTGATTGAATTAATTTATTACTATAAAACAATAGTTATAAAATACTGATTACGCTATTCTGTAATAGAATTTTGTTGTCATATAATACCTTATATGACAACAAAATTGCAACTTTGGTATGCAACTTTGTAATAGTAAAATAAAAGCATCTGTCATACTTCCTTTCATAATATGTTTAAATATTCTTAGTTATTTATAGAGTTTAAAATTGCCTGGTAAATTGAGGATTTTTAATTAAATTAGATCCAATATTTAACAAATAAGTTTAAAGCTACTGAAAAGGATAAATTAAAAGACACATTGTTTTTGTAAATAAACTTTACAAGATGCAAGGAAATTACGAGGTATTTATATATGAAAAGCTATGCATCTATGCACTTTAAGTGTGAGCATACTGAATATTTTTATGATGTGTAAAGTTATTGTACTTTGGATTATGACTTTGCAACCTCCCACCAAAAATGTTCCTGCAACATCCAAAATTCCAATATAACTTTTAGAAACAAAAATTGCAAAACTAACTTTCATTTGAAAGCAATGATTTATTCCTTACGTATTTTAATTGACTCATTTTTGAGTGACACTGACTATTTCCGCTTATCTCAATGTAACAAGAAAAAGATCAAACATAAATGATTGCATCTCACCAATTTAGGCAAAGAATACTATTTCTGAAAGATAAGTGTTGCAAAGAATGGGTCTTGAAGAATTTAATGGAGGGGGTAATCACTTTTAGAAATTTGGCTATTCTATTCGAATTTGAACATATTTACTCAGATTGATATACAAAAAAAAAGGAAAACATGCAAACTTTGGGCTGTTGGGCTGAGAAACGTAACACAATTAAAATTCTAGTGAGTGGATCTTAAAGAGTTTTAAGGAATGCTACAGACATGGCCCCAGCTGGTTCTTCGTAATTTATAAACAGTGTCTAAGGATAATACTTCCAGATTTGGCCTGAACATGGCAGAACTTATAACTAGTTAGAGCCTCGAATTGACAATTCTCCGCTTATGAGATTGTTCCCCTGACAGTGAGACTGAGCTAAAGCAGCTAGATCTTAGCACATACACATCAGAAACGAATAAAAATCGAATCGATAGATGAAAATGCGAGAAGCTTTAAATATTAAATTTTTAGTCTTTTTAGAAAAATATTTAAAAATTATGAAAAAATTATTCTTTTTTAGTTACACAGTTAGAGAGAAGAAATTTGAATTTTCGCCAATAAAACAACATACCTACTAAAGTTTAAACCTACTAAAAGCTTAAATGTAAAGACTCATTACGTTTGTAAATATATAAGATACAATGAAATTACGAGGTATTTATGTATGCAAAGCTATGTATCTATGTATTTTAAGTCTTTTAGTACTGATTTTTATATGATATGTAAAATTCATTGTATTTTGCATTATGACTTTGCGACCTCCCCCAAAAAATGTTCAAGCAACATCCACAATTCCAATATGACTTTTAGAAACAAAAATAGCAAAACTTTTATTTGAAAGCAATAATTTATCCCGTACTTATTTTAATTGACTCATTATTGCCTGACACTGACTATTTCCGCTTATCTGAATGCAATAAGAAAAAGATCAGACATAAATGATTGCATCTCACCAATTTAGGCAAAGAATACGATTTTTGGAAGATAAGTGTTGCAGAGAATGGGTCTTCAAGAATTTAATGGAGGTGGTAATCACTTTTAGAAATTTGTATTTCCGTTTGAAGACAAAATAGATTGATCCATATGTATATATACAGTTGAAGGACATTTTCGTTGCCTCGGAGCTTCTTTTATATGTGTCCTGGTGATAAATGACACTTACCGAGAAATTAGGATAAGTAGATTTCGATCTTTTTGACTTTACTGTTATCGATACTTTAAATGTTTTCCTATGCATTTCAAGTGCTTTCAGAAAATTAATCTTGAGAGCTTTAAACGTTTATCAATATTAGTAAGCTTTTTTTTTTGTTAGGTAATTACAAAATAGTTCAGTGAAGAATTTTAAAGAAAACAAAGTTATTAATTTAGAGTCACAGCATTGTTTCTTATCTGAAGTGCACATTGTTGCCCGGGTTAAGATAAGGTTTGATATTTTATTTAGATTTAAATTTTAGCTAATGAATAATATAATAATATAATAATAATTTTATTCAACTAATATAATAAATTATTTAACTAATTTTAATTAATTTTAAGTAAATTTAACAATATTGTTATGAAATAAGATAAAACGTTCATGAATATCAAAAATATACAAGAACTGGAAATTAAAGTGGTATCTTTAAAAAATGCAAATATTTTTATTTTCATAAAATGTTATGCTTTAGTAATTATATTTCGATTATAGGTAATTACTAATTTGATCGATTTATTATTATAATTACAAATAAGTGGCGCAAAATTTTATGAAGGTCTAAAAACTACCAATTTTTTGCTTTTAAAAGAAACATTATTTTTCACAAACAAACAAAAAATGTCAGCTTTTGCAAGAACAAGCTTTTTACTGGCCTTGCAAGGTGAAAAGGTATTTAAACTAAACTAAACTCTTCGGCGCAGCAGCCCCTAGGAGGCCAAAGCCTACGGTGTCAATCTCCTATTCGAGACCTAGGGCCCTGGGGTGCGTAGCATATGTTCCGGTTAGGTGGTCAACCTTACGCGGAACCCCCAGTGTTTAGTTGTCAAGCATGCTTGTTTCTTAGTTTGACTAACCACTGAAGGGATATAAGACTGGAATAGGTATTTATCTCCTAGAATATTTTGATGACATAACAATTTACAATTATATTGTGAGCTTAGCTAAGAGAGAGAAATATTTAAGTATAAACAATTTTTATTTTTTGGGAAAATGTGTTAAACCTTTGAGTAAAGCCACTTATTGCCTATTTTTCCCAACGTAAATGGTAATTAGACAGATATTTGTATGCCAATCATGACAGTGAAACAGTTATTCATTTAGAACAATCCAGATGACACATGAAGCTTAACTCTTCGTTCCCACAATAGCCCTCGATAATCGAGACCTTGGAGTCCCGTAATAATGGTAGCCGTTTGAAAAACATTGTCCTCACCTCCTGTAGAATCGTGACTGCTAAATACCGTTTGTAATGCTTATCGCAGTGAACAAAGGACTCGATGTAAACATCCGATATTAGGTTTTTTCCCTGAGGTTCCTACAAAACGTTGAGAAAGACTACTTGTTCCTGTAGATCATTGAGCATGGAAACCGGAGGAGAACTAAAATCTAGTGTGTGGGTCTTAAAGAGTTTAGCCATACTACGGACATGAGTAACCTTGTCCCAGCTGGATCTTCGTAATTTAGAAACAGTGTATAAGCATAATACTCCCAGACTTGGGCTGAACACAGCCGAACTTATGGTTAGTTGGAGCCTCTAACTCCCAATTATTCGAATTTCTTCTATACCAGTTCGAACACCATTTTCTTCTAAGACCAAGACGCCATGTTTGGTATATGTTCGACCGAGTGGGGTCCCTTTGTCATAATGGCCAACTAGCATTTTTATTTCCTATTTACACCTTTGTTTGTATTCGAAATAAACAAAATTCAGCAGGAGGAATTTTTTTTTCAATTTTGTATTTTCTCACGAGTATTCCACTAATACGTGCGGCTGGCATAGACGCGCCGTCTGTCTTCACCTTCACATTATGATGCCTTTGACTACACTTCTTAAATGTAAAGATAGTCTGGGGTAAGTGAAATTTTATTTTGTCCCATCATTAATGAGTGCCAGTAATTCTGCTAGATAATATAAAATTGATTTTGGTTAATTGATGCTATGTATTATATGTAAAAATGAATAATTAAGTAATTAGTTGATGATAAAATAAAGTGAAAGTGTTTATGTTTGTGTTAAATGATGAATACTGTGTATAATATAATTGTGTATGTATAAAGGAGAGGTTTTAGATATATGTTATTTGTGTTTAATTTAATATAACGTTTGGCACTCTATTGTTTATTAATAGGAAATAAAAATGATAGGCCGTTATGCCAAAGGGACTACACTAGGTCGATGATATGCCAAACATGGCGTCTTGGTCTTAAAATGGTGTAAGAACGCCGCAGAAGATTTTGAGTTTCACACTCCTTCTTCCTTGCTCTCTCTCTGAGCGGTCAGCAGATCTCCCGAAAAAATTCATTGGACAGCATTGTCTTTGCCGAATATGGCTACTCCGCGCTTAGCAACCCCTCTTGACCAATGGGGTCGAAGGAGGGTCACTCACTTCGCTTTCGCCTGTTGGTCAGTTTCGAGCTGGTGTTGTTAAACTATAACTCTTTGTTACACCCCTGACATTGAGACTAATCTACAAAAACTAGCTCATAGCATATACACATTAGAAATGGTAAAAAAAGCGAGTCATTTGGATAAAAATTCGCGAAATTATAAATATTAAATGTTTAGTTTTTTTAAATATGTAAACGTTATGAAAAAATTATTTTTATTAGTTACTTTGAAGGATCCAGGTCACCAAAACAATTATTGGTTGCGGTTTAAAATAAATTGCTACTTTTTAAAAGCAAAAATGAACACACAAACTATCACCAGCTTATTTTTTATCCTAGAACAATTGTTACATTCATTTTATCACAACAAAACTAAGTAGTTGCCAAAAAACTAAAACAAAATACAAAACAGACGATATTAAAAATGAAATGAATTAATTAAAATACATGGAGTTTTATGTACATAGAGTAAAATGTATAAATACACATGTTAAGTATTTATGAGCCATTACATATCTTTTGAAGAGAACGATCCTTGACTACTTTAAAATCGAGAGAGGAAATTTGACTTTCCCTCTATACAACAACATACCGAAAAGAAAAAAATACGAAAGTAAGAAGGAAAATTAAAAAAAATTATTTTGCTTTAAATGTTTTGAAGTTGATCTTTAAAAAAATTTTCTAAAATCCAGTGGATTTTATAAACGTTCAAAACTCTTGGTAGACATCTTCGTACCTGCCATTTTATCAAGCATTACCGAAAAGTACAGTTTAAAGGATGAAGAAATGAGCATCTGGAGATTTTAATTAATATCTCCCTTAAAGTCCAATAAAAATTTTAAGTATTCAGAGATCTTCCTTTTGTCAAGAAGATCTAATGTGCAAAATATAAACGAGTTCTGAACAAAACTATTGATGAAATTACGGGACATACAAATTGGTGAGCATTGCCGAAAAGTACAGTTTGTAGGGTTAACAAAAAATTATGCTTTGGAATTTTTAATTTATTTCTCCAATTAAGTCTAATAAAGTTTTAAAGTTGTAAGTAATTTTATTCTTGTTATGCAGATCTAGTGTGCAAAATATCGAATTCCGAAAGAAACTGTGTATTAAGTTACGTGGCATACAAATCGCCGGAAAAAAACACTTTACTGGATGAAGAAATTAGCACTCTAGAGATTTCAATTAATTTATCCATTACAGTACCATAAACTTTTAAAGTAGTCATGGATCGTTCTCTTCAGAAGATCTGTAGTGGCTCATAAATTTTTAACATGCGTATTTATACATTTTACTCTATGTACATAAAACTCCACGTATTTTAATTAATTTATTTCATTTTTTAATATCGTCTGTTTTGTTTACTGTTTTAGTTTTTTGGCAACTACTTTTTTTTGTCGTGATAAAATGAACCTAAAAATTGTTCTCGGATAAAAAATAAGCTGGCGATGTTTTGTGTGTTCTTTTTGCTTTTAAAAAGTAGTAATTTATTTTAAAGATCTACCAATAAATTTTTTAGTGACCTGGATCTTTCAAATTTCGGAAAAGTGACTGAAAAAAGTGATGGAATTACGGGAATTGAAGCCTTTTCATCCTTAGATCTACTGCGAAAAATGTCGCCAAGTTCCACACAAAACTGTCGATGAAGTAATCACAATGCATACAAATCGTTGAGCATCTCTGAAAAGTAGACTTTAAAAGGTGAAGAAATCAGCACTCTGGAAATTTTAATTAATTCTCCATTAATGGTTCATGAAAAAATAAAAGTAGTCAGTGATCTTCCTATTGTTCAGAAGATCTAGTCTGAAAAATATCATTGAGTTCCGGATAAAACTGTCGATAAAGTTATGGGTCATACAAATAGGCACAAAGAATTTTACAGTTAGAGGTACGTACGTATAATATTTAAATTTTACTAAAATAATTTAAATGAATAAGTAGATAAAAAGACTCAAAGTTATTTTTACAATTTCTTAAATAATATAAAGCTGACTCTAAAATGAGAGGTTTTATACATCTTTTAGAAATATTAATAAAAATATATAATCATAAAATAAAAAATAATTTGCATATTCCTAATATATTGTGTAAAATAAGTTATTTTCAGACTTTTAATACCTTACTTAAAAATATTAACTTTAAGGTGACATAGCTCTGTCAGCTGAAGGAAATCTGATTGAAATCTTGATATTTCCATGCAAACTAGAGATAGGGATTATAGCAGGATTATAAAATGATTCAGTAAAGAATGAAAATTCAATCTTACTACGCATCTCTTTTATGTATAATATAGCAATTTTAATTTATAGGTTATCATATTTCAGATAAAATTTAGTTATTATAAATATTAATGTCCAGTTTTTATTTATATTATATATTTCAGGTTAAATTTAGTTATTATAAATATTAAGTCCAGATTTTATATATAGGTTTTCATATTTCAGGTAAAATTTAGTTACTATAAATATTAATGTCCTATTTATTTATTTCATATTTCAGGTAAAATTTAGTTATTATAAATATTAATGTCATATTTATTTATTTCATATTTCAGGTAAAATTTAGTTTTTATAAATATTAAGTCCAGTTTTTATTTATAGGTTATCATATTTCAGGTAAAATTTAATTATAAATATTAATGTCCTGTTTTTATTTATATTATATATTTCAGGTTAAATTTAGTTATTATAAATATTTAGTCCCGATTATATATATAGGTTTTCATATTTCAGATAAAATTTAGTTTTTATAAATATTAATGTCATATTTACTTATTTCATATTTCAGGTAAAATTTAGTTTTTTTTAATATTAATGTCATATTTATTTATTTCATATTTCAGGTAAAATTTAGTTTTTATAAATATTAAGTACAGTTTTTATATATAGGTTATCATATTTCAGGTAAAATTTAATTATAAATATTAATGTCCTGTTTTTATTTATAAGTTATCATTTTTCAGGTAAAATTTAGTTATAAATATTAAGTTCAGTTTTTATTTATAGGTTATCATATTTCAGGTAAAATTTAGTTATTATAAATATTAAGTACAGTTTTTATATATAGGTTATCCTATTTCAGGTAAAATTTAATTATAAATATTAATGTTCTGTTTTTATTTATAAGTTATCATTTTTCAGGTAAAATTTAGTTATTATACATATTAATGACCAGTTTTTACTTATAGGTTATCATATTTCAGGTAAAATTTAGTTATTATAAATATTAAGTTCAGTTTTTATTTATAGGTTATCATATTTCAAGTAAAAGTTAATTATTATAAATATTAATGTGCAGTTTTTATTTATAGGTTATCATATTTCAGGTAAAATTTAATTATAAATATTAATGTCCTGTTTTTATTTATAAGTTATCATTTTTCAGGTAAAATTTAGTTATTATACATATTAATGACCAGTTTTTACTTACAGGTTATCATATTTCAGGTAAAATTTAGTTATTATACATATTAATGACCAGTTTTTACTTACAGGTTATCATATTTCAGGTAAAATTTAGTTATTATAAATATTAAGCACAGTTTTTTTATATAGTTTTTCATATTTCAGGTAAAATTTAGTTAATATAAATATTAATGTCCAGTTTTTTTACATGTTATCATATTTCAGGTAAAATTTAATTATAAATATTAATGTCCAGTTTTTATTTATAAGTTATCATTTTTCAGGGAAAATTTAGTTATTATACATATCAATTACCAGTTTTTAGTTATAGGTTATCATATTTCAGGAAAAATTTAGTTAATATAAATATTAATACCCATTTTTTATTATAGGTTATTATATTTCAGGTAAAACTTAGATATTATAAATATTAATGGATAGTGTTAATATAAAATTACTACAAATATTCATTTTTTTCCTGAAAGGTGTCTATAGCATATCGGACAAGACTAACAAATTACGGGATTTGAAATATTTAATTAAACTAACTGTAATAATAATGTTATGCTATAAGATAAAGAGTAGATAAATTCATAAGGAAATTATAATTGAAACTTAACATTAAATGTTTTTCAAATATTATTAAAATTCAAGCTTTATTATATTCTTAAAATATCTTTTTTAGTAATTGTATTTTCTGGTTATTATCCTACGGTTATGATTATTATAAAAACTATTTTGAATTTTTTCTTAGGTATCTTCCAAAATTCATCGAGATAGAAATTTCGAGTTTTCATCTAAATTTTCTAAATATACTATCTATTATTAATGCTTATCATCCTTTATTATACATAATATATAGAATATTTATATATATATATATACATTTTATTATTTAATATTATAAATATTCTATATATAATTTATATATTTATAATATATATTTATAAATTTTCTTTATCATTAGATTTTATATACAGATATATATATTATAATAGCTTTATACTTTATATATATATTACATCTTATATATATATAAAATATAACATATATATATATATATATATATATATTTTATATATATATATATATATTTATATTATATATTTTATTTATATATATATATATATATATTTTATATATATATATATATATATATACATATATTTATATACATATATATATATATATATATATATATATATATATGTGTGTATATATATATATGTGTATATATGTATATGTATATATATATATGTATATATGTATATATATGTAATCAGTCCAGGGACCAACTAGACCCGAACTTTACACTTGAAAACTCATTTTAAAATTGCCCCTATTATTTTCCTCAGCCCGGGCATGCTGGGCTGCCAAGTGGACCGTTAACCGTCCGTTAGAAAGAAGCACATCATTCGTCGTGGCCGAACTTAACTTTTTATTTCATCCTATAAAAATTGCACAGAATCCAGAGACGTCTGAACCACACGGTGTCAGAACGCTCTAAGTAATTGTAATGCCAATCTTCTGCGAGAGACGGCTAAAACCCGTGTGTGGGAAAAATGCTGAAGCACATCTTATTTTCTTATAGAAAGTAACCTTTGACTGGAGCCATCTGCAAAGTGTGGCGTGTCAGAGGAGCATTACTGCTGATCGTTACAAATTTTCATGGGAAAGTTATAACTTCCTCATTAAAATGCCAGCTATATCATTTTCTGTTTTGGGAATCATAGAAAGAATTTCGGGGTTCGGCTGAAGGAATGAAAACATCCTCGTTTAAATTGGATGGCTGGGAAATATGGTTAATATAAAGAGAAGAAATTAAGATCTAGAATAATGAATGGGGAAAAGGGATAATTTTGGAATACGCTTTAGGGCTTAGATATTGATATTATTACATATATATATATATATATATATATATATATATATATATATATATATATATATATATATATATATATATATATACATATATACATATATATATATATATATATACATATATATAATATATATATATATATATATATACATATATATATATACATATATATATATATATATATATATATATATATATATATATATATATATATATATATATATATATATATATATATATATACATATATATAATATATATATATATATATATATATATATATATATATATATATATATATATATATATATATATATATATATATATATATATATATATATATATATATATATATATATATATATATATATATATATATATATATATATATATATATGTATATATATATATATATATAGAACACGGTGAAATTAATCCGCCGGTCACAAAAGAAAATTTAACCCATATATTTTTAATTGTCTGGGCCAACTGAGCAATGAGTGAACCTAATTATTTTACAGTCACTTCTCCATTCAACTGACAATAAATACCACGGTGGATATTTTCTTAATTTTAGACTAGGTTAAAGACATCTTTCTCCTACAAGAGCAGAGCAATGAATGATACATGAAAGCACTCTTCTATTACAAATTCGGTCCTATAGCGAGAGATGAGACAAATTCTTTTCCCAAGAGAGAACAGCTTAGTCAGAAAGGAAATTAGATCATTTGAAAAGTTAACTATGTTATTGGGACAGCTGGGAAATATGTTGAGTGGATAGAAAACTAGCATTTATTTCAGAGTTAGCTATGAGGCACTGCTAAAAAGAATTTTAACTCATCGAATAATCCTTTAAATAATATATTTTGGGGATTGGAAAATATATACGAAAGAATGAGAATGGGACGAGATATTTAAAATTTTAAAGAGACAGTTTCACGGTAATAATTTTGATATGTTACATACATGCGCATAACTTCTTGAAAGTATTTTCTTTTATGATTTTCGGATGTCAGGTACATTGGTTTGGTAAATAATCCAACAGGTTTGAAGAGTTACATTATTGTGTTTAGATATAAAAATAAATAAATTTCTCATTAATAGTTTCTCATTTTTTATTTTTATGAATGTTATCCAGTGGTATTCAAAACATTGTATACGGGACACGTACTAGAAAGTTTTCTGATGATTGATACTTGACCGCGGGTGACGTACTAGTACGGGGTAGTGCAACAACGTGGTTTGTGGGTAAAAAAATAACGGTATATACAGGAAAACGAAGCCGAATGTTTTTGTCTACTAGATAGATCATGGAAAAAATTAGACAAATAAAAACTAGTTTTTATATTATTAGTTTTATGATTGCTCTTTTCATTTTTTTGTAATGTAAAAATGTTTATATATAACATAATTTGAAAAAATTAAAACTATATACTACTATTTCTATTTGATTTTTCATATTTACGATACTTTTATAAATTTATCCACTAAAAAAATATATTTTTCGTTTGCAAAAATCTTATGGTTGTTATTTATATATTTCTATTTATATATTTGTTTATATATTTCAATATAAAATACGAAAAGTTGGTTAAAAAATTAAATAATTTTCGATCTATTGAGATTTAACTGAATAACTAAATTTACGAGCAAAACACCCATTCCCGGTAAAATTCCGCTGCAAAATGTACTTGCACACAATGTGTTAAACGCCAATAAATCAGTAGTAGGTTGAAAAAATATTATGCATAGTTGTTTAAATTGTTTATTTTTTCTGTATCGTGCAATCTGTACTAACTTTATTTGCATTTAAGGTATTTATCACTATATTTTCTCTCCGGTTATGAATTGGGCGTTAACAAGATAAATTATCTAAAAATAATACAATTTATAGAGTCTTATACTTAAAAAATTATTTTTTAATCGTATGCGGAACATAGACTAAACCCCTATTAATGCTAAGCAATGCGAATTAATGTTTGTATTAAATTATAATGAACTACTATTTTTTCCGTGTACTTTCTCCTTCCCAAACCCTTTCACTTTAATAGAATTTAAAATTATTAACTGTTTTTTTAGTACGTTTAATTAGCTAATGTGTTATTGAGTTTTTTTCTTAAACAGATACTTTAAAAGATGTAATGCCTCACTACTAAAAATATGTACTGTAGGGCTATAGTTCTTTAAAAAGAGTTACTTTATAGCACTAGATTAAGTGATTTTATGCATGTGGAGATATTTATTCCACTTAGTTTAATTGAAGCTAATGTTTTATTTTTCAACGTTCATAACTTTCATTCTGTTTTCGCGTTATCGAAAAAAGCTATTCAATTATTATATTTATTAAAATTCAATGTTGTTTTAATATAGCATGGTATATTTTCAGAGGAATTTAATAGCGATCACACACTTGTAAAAAATTAAATTACATTCACTGTTAAATATTAAAAAAATAGATATAGACGGCGCATCCAGAAAATAAGTGTCCCTATTTAAAAGAAAAAAAGAACTCACACTTTCACGGACATATTTATTGTCTACAAGTACAGCAATGTTTCAGCTATTTTTCAACATATCCACCACCAGAATTGAGACACTTGTCGTATTGTGGGATCCACTTTTGTATCCCTCTGTCGTAGAACTCTGCCGCCTGCGAATGGAACTAGCCTTCCTGTCCCAAAACACCCTGCACACCCCTTTCCTTACCGAAAGCGTCTGTTTGAATTTAGACCTGACCGAAGATACACTATGATGCCAATGCTTTGACTGCTGCTTGGTTTTCGGGATAAAATGATAAATCCAAGTCTCATTGTCCGTGACGATCCTGTTGAGGAACTCGTCGCCGTCATCGCGATACCGTTGCAGAAATGTCAGTGCTGCTCCTAAAGGTTGAATTTTGTGTTCAGGTGTCAGGTCCGGCTCATAGACCTGAAAGCTGACAATGAATTTGAATTCGCGCAATTCTTTTTGCATTCAAGATCACCGACCGAAACTTGCAGGCTTCGGGAGAAGGAATTAGAGTTTCCATTTCGGACCACTGCTACCCTGCTACTGGCACGAATCGGGACTAGTCCAGGTAGCATATGATTAATACGTCATAGATCTCTTACGCTTTTGCAGCAATTGACACGGCTAATTAAGTTTACTTTAAAGGGGAAAACATAGGGAAACTTACTTTCTGGATGAGCCTAGTATCAAGAAACGGTAGAAATAAAAAAAAATATTTTAAAAAATGCATTTTATTACAATAATATTATCTTTAAAATAGTCGTATTACTCAATTAAGTGTGCAATTTTATATTCTAAACTATGAAATATGCATAGCAATAATACGTTTTGAGAGAATGGTTTGAAACTTTGCATAAAGTGGCTTATCTCATATGCTAGCTTTAAAAGAAGAAAAAAAACTACTGTAATATGAAAGAACTTACATGAAGTTATTAAATAATTAAGTCGAATTTTGAACATTGTTAAGAATTCATAACAATTACGAAAATACTTTTTAATTGCACAGTTTGAGAAAGTAAATTCTGAATTAATAACGATGCAACAACGCATTGAAGTGAAGTACTACGAATGTGTACGTACAATTTTAAAATGCACTCCTTAAAGATGTTTCAAAATCTATCTTTCGAAATAAGTTTGTAAAAAAAATTAAAAACCCTTTTTTATTTTTAAATCTTACATTTCGCTACGGAGAAATAATCGGTTTATACGATTCAGTCGATATTTTTAGTCGAACTCCTCCCAAAATAAGCAGATTTTTACCCTACGATCAGAATTTCTATTTGCTTTAAATAATGCTGAGCCCCTATTTTCTTTTCTAAGAAATTAAACCAATCGAACGAAAAATTTCATTTTACTAGTATTTGCATATAATTAACTTCGATTTTTTTTGTACTATGTTTAATTTGCTAATGTGTTATTTAGTCTTATTTTTTAAAGAGATACTTTCAAAAATGTAATGCAACAATACTAAAACATTATACATTATTTGTACAGTTTTATTTTATTAAAATTAGTTACTACTTGATAAAGTAGATTACGTTATTTTATGCATGTGGAATTACTTATTTCACTTAGTTTAATTGATTTTTCGTATATTTTAAAGTTGATTAAAATACTACTTTTCTGTGCTAGTGTAGCGTATATTTATTTATATTTTATATATATTGTTAGTGGAAAGCATAAAAATAGTATTTCAGATGATATTTATCAGAAACTTTTAGAAAATGAAAATCATACTCATGGTTAGATATCTAGAAATGGTACAATTGGAGAATTGGAAAAATTGTGTATAAAATCAATATAAAATATTTATGACACAATCAAATTCCTCAATATCTTGTGCAATTTTATATTATTAAGCATGAAATAGGCATAGAAATAATAATTTATGAAGAAATGTTTTGAGATTTTGAGTGAAGCCGCTTATTGCATATACACGTTCGAAATCATAAATAGAGTCCTTCGGATTCACGAAGCTATTACATGAATCGAACTTTCAGTACATTTTAAAAACTCTTAAAAATTACAGAAACATATTTTTTTTAACTACCCATTTCGAGAGAGGAAATTCTGAATTATCAACGATATAATAACATATAGATTGAAAGAATTAACAAAGCGTGGGGACAGTTTAAAAGTCTGTTTATTAAAAAGGTTTCGAAATTGACGTCTCAGACAAGCGTCTAGAAGTTGAAAAGCTCCTCCCATCATTTGCTCATTGCTCATTTTCATTGCTGATGTCACACACACAAAGCACTGTTAATTTTACGAGAACAAAATTGAAATTGTCTTATGACTTCTAATTTAATTACTTTCTATGCATTAAAAGAAACCAAAACATAAAAATGAGTAGTTTACCAAAGTTGATTTTTTAATTTCTTTGTAGGAAATGTATTATAAACAATGAAAGGAAAAAAAAACCTTGGTTGCTACAAACTAAAATTTTAATGAAATTTGTTTATTTTTTTATCATATTGTTATAAAAAACTATATAACCTTTTTATTATTTAATATCAGCTATACGTCTTATTATGTAATATAGAAGTCCACAAAATCCAGAAAAATAGTTTGAAATACAATATTGTATTTCATGAAGCAATACAAATTTCAAATTGTGCTGTATACTCATAGAGTGATTTAAGTATTGTTAGTATAAAATAAAAACAATAATCTAAGCACGTGATTATCGTAGAAATTCAGCAAAGAGTAAAAGATGAAAATAAGTACTTGAACTTTTGAACACTTGTATCTCTCAGCAGTAGGAGTAGTATATTAGGTAAAGCAGTATTTTACATAATGTACAATCCTACCTTAAAACTATACACAGGCGCTTGGAGTTCGAGCTCGTACCAAATAACTCTTTGTGTACACAGAAAATACGTAGGTTAAAAATGTGGGTCTTGTAACGTCACTGGATCCTCACGTAGAATATGGATGTCGAAGTGATTGTGACACGACGTATCGCTTATAACAATAACAACTTTTATTCTTGACTAAGTAGAAGCTATTTACAAATTTTCTGAATAAGAATTACAAAGCTCAGGTGATCTGATTCGGACCTAAAAGTCCCAGGTTCGAGGCGAACCTAAAAAAACTGCTTTCAGGTGCCAGACAGATATAGCATTGTACAGGAGTAAAACTTAGACTCCTTGAGTCCCACAAAATATGGAGAATGGCTCTCCAGAAAAAAACAAACCGCAATAAGTCGTCGCCTTTGTTCGTTCTCCTCTTTCGTCGGAAATATCTCCGGTGAAAACACGCACAGCCTGACGCCACCTTTCGCCTCTTCCCATTGGGTTTTCTTTCCCACTTAGCCGTCCTTCCAGCCTCCGATTGGTTCTTTCGTTGGCGTCTGATAGTCTGACATTTCGGAGTCATTTCTAATCACCTCGGACTTCTCAAAGCTTGTCAAAGCGAAAACCCTTTGTAGTTTAGTGTCAAGAACCCAGGCAAAAAGTCGCCTGGGCTTTAAGAAAACCTCTTTGTGACGCCAACGGGGTGTAGTTACGTCACAGTCTGTACATCCTCTCTTAGACTGGTAGGCAGACTAAAGAAAGAAATCTTCAACATCAGAAGTGAAAATACTTCCGAGGGTTTATCAAATTTAAGGGGGCTGTTCCAGTGCGGTATCACAGACACCTTAAACATGTCAAATTAAAAAGTCTGAGAGAATGTATCACGCATCAGCGGTTGGGGTTTCTATTCAAAGACAAAGTGCATCCATGCTTCCCTTTTGCTTCGTTAGCTTCTTATGAACTGGAAGAGATATCCATTATAATTACAAATCTTTATTCATGATTTTGAATAAAATCATGTTATTCCAATCCTTCTGTTATCATCTTTTGATATTTTTGTTTTGAATTTCGATATTTAGTATCTCAATACTACAGATAGCGATTTTACAAAAATTTTACCTGTTTCAACAGAATCTTCGTCAAAAAATGTCCTTGAGCATCCTTTGTATGCGTAGTATGTTAATTTCTATTTATAAGTAATCACCATTCAGAGAGAGACACCATTTTCAAAGGCAACGCTCTAGTAACTGGAGAGTTGCGGGTTCAGAACCTGAGCCAGCCTAAGATCTTTCGTGTTCGTTAAAGGTGACTGGGGCACGTAAAATAGGTTCGTGGTCACAATGTCCTCCAAGTTCTCAATCAATACCTCTGGGGGTAGCAGGCCAAGCGTATTTGTCTTCTGCTTGGTCAATGCTTCAAAATTACGTGGATCCACTTGAACGTAAGTCGTACTTTTACCCTTGAGGTATTCTTTAAAAAGATATTCGCACCAATTTGCCTTAATACGAGTAGCGTATGGCTGAATCTTGCTTGGTTTGACCAAGAGGCATAAGACAACAGCAACAAGATCTCAGCGATTTAAATAATGTTTAGTTATTATAAAAAATAAAAAAAACTATCAAAAGAAACTGTTTTACAAAAATTACCCTTTCTTCAGAAATGTTCGTAATATTTTGTATAAAGACAAAATTAAAATACTACGTATTTTTAAATATATTAATTTCAACTAAATATTATGTTATTGTTATACTGTAAGATAAACAGCTGAAAAATTTCAACGAGATAGTGGAATTATAAACTAACCTAGAGTTTTCTTGAAATATTATTGTAATTGTTTTTATATTTTCATAAACCAAGATTTTTGTAGAAATAATTTAGTTATTATTCTTTTTTTGTGAGAGATATTTCTGTATATTAAAGAGACAGGAGTTTAGGAAAAAAAAAAGAAGGTAACTTACAAAAGTATGAAATGTAACTCTGAAGGGAAAGGAAAAACTGCTTTTAGAATATTTATTTTAATAATGTTAATTATTACAATATGTTACGAAATATTGTTGTTGATTATACTTCAAGAGACTTTCGTTAAAAATATTTTAACCAGTATGAATATTTGATGCTCTTGCATAATTCTATTTGTCATATTAATTTGAAATATATTTACTCCTTACCTTAAAGCATATGAAATAATATTAGTTAAAATTGCCATGATTCAAAAGGTATAATCTGTTAACTTCACGCTCAAAGAAACTGATATAGATATATTTATGTAGGATAAATAATTATTTTCGACACTAATTTACTTTTTTGTAAATATTCGCCTTTTTTTTCAATTTTGTTCTAAGTCATAGTAGGTACTCTGCAAATAATTATGGCCACATGATATCTAGAAAAAATGTGTATAATTTTCCAGAAGCTACTTCATGAGTAAATATTGCTTTAAAACTCGTAAAAAATCATTCTTTATTTTAATATTTTACCAGCTTCTTATTCTAAATAATAAATTAAAATCAAAATATAATATTTTTCTAATGTCACTATCGTCTGAAAAACAGGTTTCTAATACTGGCTGAAAAAGCAGATTGCTCTTGATTTTCGAAAAGTATCAGTATAATCTCTTAGCTCATTTTTTTTTTTGATAAAATTTCTCTGTAAACATTCTCTTTAGTTTTTGAGAAATGAATTTGATATCATTGGAGAAAATTTACTTATACAGTGTTCAAGTTGGCTTCAAACTGGTTTCCGTAAAAATTCTGAAGTGATTCACCGGAAAATTACCATCAAATAGGAAAATGATCTTCAGGACATTCTTCTACGAAATTTTAACAATTTCCAGAAACACAGGAAAAACAATCCTATGAAAACTAAACTCATTTTCCACTTCCTTAAAAAAATTTAGTAACACCCGAAAAGCATAGATAACTTTGAAAATAAGCAACTTTTCACTTTTTCCTGGAGAAACTCAAACTTAAGTAGAAGTTGTTTATGTAATTACTGTCACATCATCAGTGCTATATATGCTCTTCTAAAGCAGGCCTTTATTTACTATTCCTCACTTAAAAGAAAATGGCCCTGATACCAACTTTGTGCGTCTGTTATATGATATTTAACATCGAATAAAGATTTTATTTCACTAAAAAATGGTTTGAAATTATTAGGAAGGGTCCCAAAATTGTGCTATTTAATAATATTATCTACCTATATATATATATATATATATATATATATATATATATATATATATATATATATATATATAATATCCAAGCCCATTGATATCCCATTGTGGTATGAAGGTTCGTAGCCTTTCAGAATCGACTTTAAGCTGTAGGTCCCTGTCTCAATAGCACTCGTGTTGAAAAAAGTAGACCGTAGTGCTCCAAACTAAACCAAAACAAAAACTAATTCTAAAAGAAATCCTTCAAAATTTTGCATCTACACATTGTTATTTTTTGTGATCTGAACTTTTATTTTCACCCAAATGAAAATCAAGGACGTGAATGAGATTACATTCCTCAGCTAGTTCCTAAAACTATTAACTAAATTAACAACTGCTACGTGTTAACTATCTTGCACTCTCTGAACCAGCAGCCATTTCCGATAGAAAAAAACTGAGGACCTCTGTAGTCTTTATGCTATTGCTTGCAATTTCGCAGTTACAATGATATTTACAAGGCACAGTAGATCATCTGCTTAACCTTAATCTTGTGGAACATAGCTACGTGATATTCCACTTCTTATGAGGCATTTTCTAGATAATGAAATTCAAGTTTTGCGATTGCCTGTGTTAGAAATAAAGTTAAACTCTCCAACTTTATCGGGAAAATAATGCTAGTAATTTTTTATGCCTGATCTTAGAATCAGAGCAAGTTATCTTCCACAACTCTTCTGCCTTAAAGTTATTGGACAAGTATGTTAATATATATATATATATATATATATATATATATATATATATATATATATATATATATATATATATATATATATATATATATATATATATATATATATATATATATATATATATATATATATATATATATATATATATATATATATATATATATATATATATATATATATATATATATATATAATGGGCGTGTGTGTATGGAGAAAAATATGGAAATTATTACCACTAAAATAGCAATTCGAAACTCTCCCTCTTTTCATTTCCTGTTTTTTTTCTGGACTCAAAATTTCAGCTAAAGTAGTATTCTGCAACTTAATTCACTTTCACTCATCTCAAAAAATGTCGCTGAAATAAATGCTAAACTTCTGTCTTCTTGCCATATATTACAGTTTACAGGATTCACTCGTGCCTCACAAAGTTGCTGATTTAGACTAAATCTCAGAGGAACAAAATAATGTGACTTGTTCGTTCTGGGGCTGATATCGGCGACAAATTTGTATACTGCATTCTATGTGGATCTCTTGCACTTTAACCTCTTAATGGACAGTTTTCTTTTAAAAAGGCCGGCCAAAAAAATGATTTTTCTAATGTAAAAAACACAATTTAAAACGTTGTCGTACCAAGAAAATTACGAAAATAATCAAAATTTTATTGCAATTTTCGATTTCGATAACACTTCAGAAAATAGTCGAATATAGCTTACAATCTTATGTAAATGATAAATATCAATAAAACAATTTTTATTTATTTATTTATTTTTTGCTTTCACATTGTTATTTTCAATTCTCGATTGCATTCGAGTGTGAAAAATTGTAGCAACATAAAGTACAACGGAGCTTGAATTATCTAGAGTGTGCACAGTTTGACCAGTTTAGCGACCTCGAGTTAACTCGAGCGTGCACGCTAAGGGGTTAAAGACAATCGGTTTACCGACGCATTTTTGATTCTCAATAAATGTGCAGTTCCCCGACTCTTTAGACGTCGTTTATCTGATTTTACGACTGTATTTCTACTTAAACATTATTTTTCTTCAGCCAGCCTGGGCAAATTAAATAGTAGGGGATAATCGAGAATTAGATTTTTATTCTATTTGTAGAATTGTCCTTACTGTTGTCATTTGCTGAAAAAATCCTTGTGACTCTCTCTCTCTCTCACACACACACATATGTATATATATATATATATATATATATATATATATATATATATATATATATATATATATATATATATATATATATATATATATATATATATATATATATATATATATATATATATATTATGCATGTGTATATTTGGTGTTTTAATAAAATGACAGGTCAGTAATTCATCTCTTTAAAGTTTAATATACATCAACAAATTTATTGCATTTTAGTTATACTGGTAAAAAAAATCTGTTTCGAGAGATAAGTTGACTGAAATAATGACACAGCAGAATATTTACTTACTCCTATTAACGAAGGATAAAGTTATAAAGATATGAAAAACGACAAATTTCGACTTATTCAGATTTATTTACACGCCGATGATGTAAGAATTCATAAAAAATCTTGAGAGAAACACGAGTGTACTTACTGTGGACTGTTAGTCTGACGACTGTACTGAGCCCCAATCCTACTCCGTTATTGGCTTCGCACAAGTAAGAAGCTTCGTCTGACGGTTCAACGCTTCTGAAGTTCAGTGATCCATTCACGAGAATGTGCACGTGGGAGCTGCTCACAATGGTTTTGAAATCTTCAGGAGGAGTGCCTGAAAAATAAACATTCACTTAATCTATTATTAGATAATTAATGATATGTTGCAATTATACAAACGTAATTTACTTTCATTTATTATACACACACATATATATATATATATATATGTATATATATATATATATATATATATATGTATATATATATATATATATATATATATATATATATATATATATATATATATATATATATATATATATATATATATATATATATATGTATGCAATCCAGAAATTATAAAACTCTTGGACAAGGAGAAGTCTAATCAGGTAGCAGTAATACCGATGCAATGTAGGCAGTCGGCCTACATTGAAGAGAACTACACAAGTCTAATTAAAGCTTTATTTTAAAGCTGCTAAAAAAGGACATCTTTACTAGTCGACAAGTAAAGACACATGTGTGTGTGTGTGTGTGTGTGTGTGTGTGTGAGTATGTGTGTATGCATACATATAATAGTCTTAAAATCACTATGCCTCTTATAATAACGTCTGTTATTATTAACAAGTTAAGCATCCATGTCTTTTATGCCTACGTTTGTGGTTCTTATTTTTCATGAAATATTAGAAAATGCCTTTTGTAAATAAATTCAAGTACCTCAGTTTTCTATTAGAAACATTGGTTTTATCAGCATTTAATTTAACCTGTCTTTTCGTTTTATTATTCCGAAGTAGCTAACTATTGAATTTATTATATCATGTGTTCCACTTGATGGTTTGTCTGTATCTGAAAGAGAATATTTCTCTACTAAAAGACATAATCTTCTCTACTAAAAGACATAATACAAAAACTAAAGCCAGAAATTTAACTGTGTATTCCTAATTTTATAATTACTAATAAGTTGTTTATTTTACCCATGAAAAACAAATATAGGCTAGTTCTCATACAAAATTCCGTTTGATCTCTAATTTTAAAAGGATTGAATATGTGCATATAGGTAAAGTTATGGAAGGGAGAACTCACTTGTTGACATTTTCCACCGCACATGTGGTTGTGGCACACCATCCGCTTGACAGTCCAGTCTTGCTGCACGTCCGGCTACCGCGGATGTATCCCTTGGTTCCAGAACCCATCGTGGACGGACTGCAAGAATATACATAAAATTGAATAATTAAGACATTTTTAAACTCATGAATATACATGGTGTTTGTGTAAGTGTACATAAACATACATAATCATTCACAAGTAAGAGAGTTAAAGCCCCATCACACTTTAATATTATACGCATTGAAAAAGCAACAGATTTAACTTAGTATTCCTTTTCTTGTTCAAGAATGTATGGATTTCTTGGGTGAAAGCATAAAATTTTCACTGTAACACGAGAAATCTGTACATTCTTCACCAGTAAAGGAATCCTAAACTAATGCGTCATAAACTACTCGGCAGCGAGTGAGTGGATAGCTTGGCCAAAGATGAATGCAGATAGTCCAAATTTTCCTCGTCAACCCTCACCTTTTTAGAACATTAATCCATTTTCAAGGCTGAACTTTCGAAGGAGTGGAGAAGCACTCCTAGCCAATCCTGGTAAGCTGGCAAAGAGCATGGCTCTTAGTTTGCACTCACTTGTGACAGAGTCTCTCCAATGGTAATTTGCAGATTTGCAAGTGGTCATACTAAGAGTCTCTAATTTTTCGAGGGCAGCAGTATGTTTGCAGTCTGATAAAAATTTTAAGCTCAGCAAGCTTCTGCTGAACACATCCTTGACTGTTTGAACTTTCCAGAGAAGACATATATTTGTCCCCCCTTCTTGTCCTTAATTTCTTTAAAGTGTGTGAATCA
>CM063511.1:15318939-15321439 GCA_032207245.1 Pardosa pseudoannulata
TTTGTGGGTGTAGACTGAGATATGCTGAAATTCCGGTATTAGTAACAAGTAGCCCGATAATTTATTTTCAATCCATTTCTGCTACAAAAGGCGGAATAATTTTTCATTTTAAACTTTTTCTTTTTTCTTCACAGTTTTTTTTGCTATTATTCATCCTTTTATAGATTAAGCCGATAATGTAAAAAATCAAATCATATTTTGTGTGTCAATAAACTATGCATTTGTATGTTTTTGACAACAACACGCATACATACTGTGTCTGGTTTTCTGTCTGTCTCTCACTCATGTATATATACATGTATGTATGTATGTATATATATATATATATATATAATATATATATATATATATATATATATATATATGTATATATATGTGTATGTATATATATATGTATATATGTATGTATATAAATATGTATATATATATATTTATATATGTATATTATGTAAATATATATACTATATATACATATATATGATATATATATATATATATATATATATATATATATATATATATATGTATATGTGAATGATGATATGAAATTTTTCCTCATCACAAAGGGAAGAAATTACATCTTAAATCAGCATGCTGCCGGGGTGGCCAGAACTAAATATCTTTGAACAAAGAAAATTTACGATCAAAAGAAAGAGAGTTTTTTTGAGATCACTTCTCTCATGATGACTGCCTGCTAAACATGTACATCTAGTTTATATACTTTCCATTACTAATTTTTTAAAAGTACTTACGTACACAGGAAGCTTGTGGGTTCGAAGACACCAAATTAATAGGGAAAACAATATTATTCACATAGTTCACAGATGCCAGAAAATGATAGAAAAGAAAGAAATTTATTTTAAAATAGAGATAGGAACCGAGTGCGGGCGTTTTACTCCTAAACTTAGTTATTCAGTTAAATCTGAATAGATCCAAAATAATTCAATTTTTTAACCAACTTTTCGTATTTTGTATATTGAAACTGTTTATATTGAAATATATAAACAAATATATAAATAGACAAATAAAGAAATACCTAATATATATATATATTATATATATATATATTATATATATAATATAAATAAACATATAACAAATATCCTTTTCTCAATTATAAATATAAAGCTAATTTTAAATCTAAATTGATTTTTTAATCAACTTTCCCGTTCTGTGGTTCCGCATCGACTGATGTAAAAACTAATTTTTATTTGTATAAATTTTTAAAAAAATCTATGTAGTAGACAAGAACATTCGGCTTCGTTTTCCTTCATATACCGTTACTTTTGTACACACAAACAAACCATGTTGTTACACTAACCCGTACTAGTACGTGACCCGCGCTCAAGTATTAATCGTCAGAAAACGTACTAGTACCTTTCCCGCATACAATGTGTTAATTTTGATGTAATTAAAAATTAAAATAAAAAGTTAATTTTAAGTCTAAATTAATTTTTTTAATCAACATTATTGTTCTGTGGTTTCGCATCCTATTAATGAAAAAACTAGTTTTTATTTGTATATTTTTCCCAGAATCTATGTAGTAGACAAGAACATTCGGCTTCGTTTTCCCGTATATACCTTTAGTTTTGTACCCACTAACAAACCATGTTGTTACACTAAACCGTACTAGTACGTGTCCCGCGTTCAAGTATGAATCGTCACAAAATGTACTAGTACGTGTTCCGCATACAATGTGTTAAAAGATTAGAATTGGTGTGCGGGTACATTTCGCAGCGGAATTGTACCGGAAGCGGCCATTTTGCGTGTAAATTTAGTTATTCAGTTAAATCTCAAAAGATCGAAAATTATTTTATTTTTTAACAAACTTTTCGTGTTTTATATTGAAATAGATAAACAAATATATAAATAACAATCATAAGATTTTTTCAAACAAAAAATATATTTCATAGCGGATAAATTTATAATAATATCGTAAATACGAAAAATCAAATAGAAATATAAGTATATAGTCTAAATTTTTCCCGTTTTGTGGTTCCGTATCGACTGATTTAAAAACTAGTTTTTATTTACTAAATTTTTCCAGATTCTATGAAGTATACAAGAACATTCGGCTCCGTTTTCCTGTATATACTGTTATTTTTGTACCCACAAACAATGTTGTTACACTACCCCGTACTTATACTTGACCCGCTCTTAAGTATCAATCGTCAGAAAACGTACTAGTACGTGTCCCGCGCTGAAGTATCAAATGTCCGAAAACATACTAGTACGTGACCCGCTCTCAAGCATAAATCATCAGAGAACGTACTAATACGTGTCCCGCATACAATGTGTTATTTATGGTGTAATTAAAAATCAAAGAGCTTTATAGTATCATATGTTGGTTATTATATATATATATATATATATATATATATATATATATATATATATATATATATATATATATATATTAGGATAATAATCATTGTGATTACTCATTAAATTTCGGAGAAAATTTTAAATCTGATTATCAATATAGCTATTACAAAATGTA
>CM063511.1:15326439-15331439 GCA_032207245.1 Pardosa pseudoannulata
TTTAGAATAAATGTACTCACCTTTAACCATGAGTTTGCTGCTAACTGCTCCTGATCCCACTTCGTTAGTGGCAATGCACGTGTAATTACCATTATGCTTGTAAGCCAAGGTGTTGATGGTCAAAGTGGACACAAATCCGTTACCACCGTATAGAATACTCGCGTCCAAATCTTCTTCGATGAGGGGGTGGCCGTCCTTCAGCCATCTCATTGTTATAGGTGGGTCGCCTGACAGCACGATGCAGGTCACAGCTGTCCGCATGCCCTCGTGAAGGTTGCTTGGGAAGGAGATGTTGGATACTCTTGGCTTAGCTGTGAATAGATATGATTATCATGACTTGTATATTGTTGCATTTGATATATGAATAAAACTTATTTTCTTTTGAGTACAGACCATCAAAAAACTTAACGAATGAGGGAGTAAATTTAAACAGCTCTTGTTTTTTTTAAATATTTCTAGAAATTATATTTTGAAAAGTGTTTGAAATTTTATTAATTATTTTGATAAAGATTGCAATCTAAATTAGATGTGATTCTGTTCTAATTAAATAGAAAAATGTTATTGATTAAATAAAATTAAAAACATAAATATAAAGTAAAACATTCTAAAGAAAAATCATATATCTAAAGGAAAACATTCTAAAAAATATCATATATCTAAAGGAAACGATTCTAAAGAAAAGCATATCTCTAACGGCAAAAAAATTCTATACAAAAACATATATTTTTTTCTGTAAAGATATGTCTTGTTATAGATTTTTTCTATTTATAGACATGTCTTTTATTTAGGTATATGTTTTCAGTTTTATGTAATCAGTAACATTCTTCAATTTAATTTGGAATTTAAACATCAGCGCTTGTAATCTAAATTAGATGTGATTCTGTTCTAATTCAATATAAAAATACTATTGATTAAATAAAATTGAAAACATATCTCTAAAGGAAAACATTCTGAAGAAAAGCATATCTCTTACGAAATATTTTTGTTTATAAAAACATACAATACTTTTTTTAAAGATATGTTTTTTTATAGACTTTTTCTATTTATAGACTTGTCTTTTCTTTAGAGATATGTTTTTAATTTAGTGATATGTGTTTAGTTTTAAGTAATCAGTAACATTCTTCAATTTAATTTGGAATTTAAACAGCAAACCTTACAATCTAAATTAGATGTGATTTTGTTCTAATTAAATAGAAAAATGTTATTGATTAAATAAAATTGAAAACATATCTCTAAAGGAAGACATTCTAAGGAAAAGCATATCTCTAACAAAATATATAGAATACAAAAACATACAATATATTTTCTTTAAAGATATTTTTTTATAGATTTTTTTCTATTTATAGACATGTCTTTATTTAGAGATATGTTTGTATTTAGTTATATGTGTTTAGTTTTATGTAATCAGTAACATTCTTCAATTTAATTTGGAATTTAAACATCACTAAAATTACTAATAAAATTTGGAATACTTTTTCAAAACGAGATCAAAAAACTAAATTGATGGACATTTTCTTTCATTTTTTTTAAAACTAAAGTATTTATATTTTCTTAATTACTTGGCAAATATTTGGCATGCTGTACAGGTTTACAAATAACAAGAAAATTATTTTTTGATATACGAGGTACAGGCAGTATCAATGCCGTAAAATTTCACTTCCGAATTAAGATTGATATCAAACAAAAAAAAATGTTCTCTACCAAGAGTATAACAGTTTCTCTCTACGAAGAGAATAAAAATTAATTTTTGAAAACTGTCTACTTCTATCTTCTCTATTTTTATTAAAAGTGGTAAATACTTAAACAGCCTCTTTGTTTCTCCGTTTCAGACATATTTCGCAGTTTAATGAGATAGAAAAATGAAATTTTCACACAAAATTCTCCCAATTCAAAGGCATTTAATATTTGTTTAGTTTTATTTTTTCTAAATTTAGATTATGCTGTTGTTGTAAGTTTAGAGCATGAAATATAAACAAGCATGTGACCCAGAGGATACTTGTATTAAGAAGAAAGAGAACGCCTTTTGCTAAAAGAGTACCGTAAGTGTAAGTGAACCTCTTTACTCAAGTGGGTCCTCATAATTTAGAATCAGGGGTCAAGCAGAGAAGTCCCAGGCTTGGTCTGATAGCCCCGAAGGTATTGCTTGAGATTTTGGAAGACACTGTGACCTCGAACCTAATTTACGAGTTCCAGTCATCAATGATCATCAAGGCCGATCTTTGATTGGTTCGATCATTGAACCCGCAAGCCTTAAGTTACGAGATCATTACTTTTGCCGACTAATTATAATTTACAAAATATTTAAAGTTTGTTGCAATATCTTCCTAGATTCTAAAACGTTAATATTAGATATAATTGGAAACTCTAAATTTAGAAAATTACAATGCCTTATCTATATTTAGAATACAATACGAAAAAAATTGAAATAATTATATTTTTACTTCTAATTATTGCAGATACCAAAACCTAGTACCGTTTACAGAAAGTTGAAATTCTTATATATTATGTTCCTACTTCTAAAAAAAATGAAATATGTTAAAATTTGAAAATCTAACTACATCATATCTAACAATTTATTCCTTTTTTTGTATGCACGAAAATAAAATCCGTTGAGTTTACTCTAAAAAATAACATGTTTAATTCTAACTATGTCAGATATAAAAATTTAAATTTACGAAAAATGAAAAGTGTTGTAATATTTTTCGAGTTTCTAAAAAGTTAATAGTAGTGAAAATTAGACCATTTAACTGTAGCTAAATTAACAATGCATCATTTTTATTTAATATGAAAGAAATAAAATTAATCGGGTTTACACTAAAAAGTTATACACTTTCTTCTAATTATCCCAGGTATTAAAATATAGTAGAATGTACAATGAATTTAAAATCTATTATAATATAGTCCTATCTTCTAAAACTTTAATATTAGTCTAATTCAGAAAATTTAAGTTTAACGAATTTAACAGTGCGTTATTTATATTTTGTAAATTAGAAAATATACTTCATTGGGTTAACGCTACAAATTTATACACTTACTTCTAATTATCACAGAAAATGTCCTTGAAGCTGGCATTCCTTGGCCATATGTTACCTCGCAGCTATAAAGTCCGTCGTCCACACCTGGTTCCATAACGTCTATTTGCAGAGTTCCGTTAGGATACACTTTCTGCCTCTGATTGATTGGAAGTGTCCGGCCGTCTAAACAAATTAAACAAAATGCATCATAAAAGGACATTTTAGATCTTTTAGAAGGGATACTTTTAATATTAATATACACTACTAGAGTTAGTTATCCAGTTAACGATATTACTCAATCAATCAATCTCTTCCTTCTGTCGTGTAGTCCTCGTTTTTATTTGAGTATTAACCTGTGATCGAATGTATAGTGGTATTTTATTTTGATTGCGTTGTGTAAAAGTATTTTAGTACTAAATTTAACCACAGGTTTTGAGAAACTACAGACATAAGATATGAAAATAAACTAAAAGCTAAATTAAAAGCATCTGAAACCAGCTTAAAAAGTAAATTTATTATAATATATAAACATCTGTGTACACAAAAACTGATTCTATCTTCATAAAATAGGCTTTATCAACACCTTCAAAATTAGGTGCCACTCTAAATTAGTTCTCACAATAATTTTTCATCACTTAAGTAACTATGTAAATATAAGAGAGAGGACCTAATCTCAATTTCAAAATGTGTGTAAAAGGGGGTACCTTTGTGAGTTAATATGTTGTGCCCGGTACACTGCTGGTTGAGGGCTGATCAGGATTGGGTATGTATGGATCTTCCGTCTGTCTGGTCAGGGGCTTCCTTCTGAGTGTTTAGGGTGCGGCCGTAATATTTGATACAGGAACACTTCCCGTCGAACTCTCTCCTCGTCTGGACTATCGAACACCTTCTATTTTTTTACATCTTTCTTATTTTATTAATTTCAACCTTGTCTCCTCTTCCTTCTTATCGTACAATCGGGATAGTTTTATAAATCCAATTGGTCTGCTTGAGAACACCAACGTGGAAAACCTTATCCCTTCTAATTGGGCACTGTCCCTTAGGGACTCATAAATAACTCCACAAAGGTACATTCTTATTTAATATCAAGTAGGGAGACGGGATTCTAACCTGGAACTGGGATCAGAACCCCGCCGAGACCATCGTACAATACAACAATATCCGTAGAATATAATTTTATGGTCCTCTGTCTTTTTACAAAGATGTGATGAGGTCAGATGGTGATCTTGAGCATTTTACTTCTTGTAGGAATGAATCAGTTATATTACTGATCTAAATTACCTAATCACACCACCAAAACCCATTATATTTGCTTATATAGTGTTCTAAAGGCTTGTATTGACGTTGTCGTGTTTCAACAACAGAACCCACAAACATATCAAAATATTCATTAACCCTCTGAGTGCTAAATTTGTAAACTAAGATCTCTTTAAAAATTGCGTATTTTTTTGTTGCATGTTTTAAGTATATATATATATAAATTGGAGAATTGAAATACTAATTTTATACTAATTTAAGATTTTTTATATTGACTTTTATCATGAGAAACTAACCTTTCAGAAAAACTATGTCCAGATGTTATTACATGGAATGTTTATTTTTTAATAAATTTCAATTGAAATACAGTTAATTTCTATTTATACTATCTATAATTCTATTATTTAATATAACTATAGTTCTCTTCTATAATTCTATTTATTACCTAATTAAATGTCTAATAATGTATATAATTTATTCCACTGGTTGAACGGTGAAAAGGCGGAATGTGCTTCTTAATAAAGGAAGAAAAATACATGCCCACAAAAATCGCATGATGAACGAATTTTACTACATTTGAAATGTCCGTGGAAATCGCGGGATGAACAGTCAAAGGGTTAAATAAAGAATAATTTTCGAAAGATATGATATATACAATAACGATATCTTGGTATAGTGCAATTTTTTTAAAACAAGCAACATATCAGGCTTCATCTGTAAATAAAGATG
>CM063511.1:15343939-15348939 GCA_032207245.1 Pardosa pseudoannulata
GTTCATAAAAGCCTTAAGATTTAAAAAAATACTTATTTGGCTACAGATTTCTGATGTAAAGTTCTGATTACTAAAAGTAGAAAATTCTTATCAATCAGTTTAGTGTAAGAATATTTTATAAATAAACTTTTTCCAACAAAATAAAGCATATGCAGGTTTCCGAAGTTGGAATTTATAATTCTGCAGGGTAACTAGGATTTGGTTTCAAAACAAAGGGGAGATAATTAGATTAAAACCCTATCCCTCACAAAATCCCACAATTTCTGTCTAAAAAACATAAAATTTGGTAAAAATATATGAAATTCTATATTAATATATAAAATTAATAAATATATTTAAAACAGCATAAAATTATTTATGTATGTTAGAGCATGAACAATCTTGTGATATGTTTCAGCACATGCATGAAACAATTTGGAGTATATATAGTAAAATAAAATACATAAAAAAATTGAAAAGTTAAAGTTTTTATTTAAAGATTAAATTTTTATTAAGTGTGCTATACCTAAGTATTAAATGCAATACAGTAAAAATCATAATTTCAGGAAGGTGATCGGGAATTGCTTAAAGTTAGTGATTGTCACTACCCACCCCTGTTGGCTGCGACCGTAGTACACTATGTTATTTTAAGTGAATTTGAGAAATTAAACTCTCAGTGAAAAATAATAAAATACTTTAAAACGTTACAGATTGTTTTGGTTTTTATCTGAAGCACTATCGCCCATTTGCACAACCTAATAAAATACTCTAAAAAGAGGAAAGAATTTTATTTGTTAACAGTTTTCCTAAGCATTGTTTTGGTTTTTATCTACAAGACTACTGCCCATTTGCGCAACCTAATAAAATACACTAAAAAGAGGAATTAATTTTTTTGTTAACATTTTTCCTAAGCATTGTTTTGATTTTTATCTGGAGCACTACCACGCATTTTCACAACCTAATAAAATACGCAATAAAGATGAATTAATTTTACTTGTTAGCAGTTACACCAAGGATTGTTTTGGTTTTTATCTGGAGCATTACCGCCCATTTGCGCAACGTAATAAAATACGCTAAAAAGAAGAATTAATTTTATTTGTTAACTGTTTCACTAAGGATTGTTTTGGTTTTTATCTGGAGCACTACCACCCATTTGCACAACGTAATAAAATACGCTAAAAAGAGGAATTAATTTTATTTGTTAACTGTTTCACTAAGGATTGTTTTGGTTTTTATCTGGAGCACTACCACCCATTTGCACAACGTAATAAAATACGCTAAAAAGAGGAATTAATTTTATTTGTTAACTGTTTCACTAAGGATAGTTTTGGTTTTTATCTGGAGCACTACCACCCATTTGCGCAACGAAATAAAGTACTCTAAAAACAGGAATGAATTTTATTTGTTTCCCTAAGGATTGTTTTAGTTTTTATCTGGAGCACTACCGCCAATCTTCGCAACGTACGATTAATAAGAATGAGAGATTCTGATTAAAATTGATTCCAAATGGGTTAAAATATCCATGACAACATTAAAATTTGAACCCGCGAATTTTTATGCTACCTTAATATATCGATATACTTCATCGATCATTATAATAAGAAAAGGTACTGTAAAATATGCTTGCTTTAATAAACTACTGCTTACGTGTTATTACTACCTCAAAATGTCACAGTCTACTGCGAGTAAACTCAATTTAAAGTCAAAATTAAAAACTGACTATCCAAAATAGTTTTTACCCATTTGTAGAAATATGCCACACAGTGATTAAAAATATTAATATTCATAAGCCAACATTGTAGTTCTGGTCTAATCAGACGATAAACTTTTATAGCTTCCAATTGATGACATTAAATACTTTTGTTCCATCAGCCTCATGCTCGAATTCCCAAAGCATAAGCCAAAACGTAAAATTATATCGCTAAATATTCTGTGACTCAACCCAGAACTGACTTTTATCTTTTTAAGTAAGGGATAGAAATTTATTTATAATCTAAGAATTGATTTCTGAATCTCTCTCTCTCTCATACACAAACACTTGCACACATATGTATATTACACACACACACACACACACACACACACACACACATATATATATATATATATATATATATATATATATACATATATATATATATATATATATACACACACATATATATATACATATATATATATACATATATATATATATATACATATATATATATATATATATATATATATATATATATATATATATATATACAAATATATATATATATACATATATATACATATATATATATATATATATATATATATATATATATACACACATATATATATATATAGCTATACATATATATATACACTATAACATATAGTATACACACATATATATACATATATATATATATATATATATATATGTGTGTGTGTGTGTGTGCGCGCGTATGTGTGTGTGTGTTTGCAGAAGAACTAAAATTTCTACAGTAGTTTATTTGTATTCCATAAATAATCGGGTATTTTCTAAAATAACACATTTTTCTCAAATATTTGTGAGTACATCTAATCACCTAATTACATTGGTATGTACAGTATTCCCATTTAGTACCTAATTAATCTAAATCTTATATGTCTTTTAAACTATAGCATTATATAATTCGAAATACACCTATTGATATTTAGAGATACAACCCACACTAGATCTTATTTCGGGAAATCAATAGGTTCTATTATAGCATTATCTCTCATATATTCTGATGTTGACAATACTCACTTCTCGAGTGTCATCTTCGGTTGTCTTCACTACAATTATGTCCAATGGTGAAGTTACAAATGCTATGTAATTCATAGATTACGTAACGTCATTTCGATATAATACTGTTGGAAGGTAAATACAAATTTAGTGACGTTAGTATTGTATAATTTCATAATTTAAAGAAAGTAAAACACTTTGTAAGGATTCATGTAAGGATTTATTTATCTCTCTCCCTGTATATATATATATATATATATATATATATATATATATATATATATATATATATATATATATATATATATATTATGCAAATTTGTAAAATTGTTAACACACACATAATATATATGCATGCATACCGCAACTCTCCATGTTTTCCAATTAACCAAGTAATTAATACTCCTTAAGCTTGAAATAGAAAAAATGCGTTTACATGCATACGTATATATATATAAACAAACAAACACACATATGTGTATGTATATATGTATATATGTATGTATGTGAGTTTAAAATATACAATAAGTTTATTTTAACTGTCTTTATTTATTTTTTTTTTTTTGTATTTAAATATTGTAATGAATGTTTGAACAGTGCCGTTAGGTGTTGCCTCAGGTAAATTTCTTTTCAACGTCAATCTGACATAAGATGAAATTATTTTCTATTTCTTCTAAAATTTTAAGTTTTGTCCTTACGTTTTAATACTTGTGTGGACATGATTAAAGTATAATTTTATTTGAACCAGTCTTAAGGAAGCTAAAAGAAGAAACTAACGAAAACATGAAAATTTATTTCCTTAAATAAGATTTAAAAATATTCTAACGATTCAATGATACCAAATAAATTTCTACGTGGGTTCAGCATAAAATGAAACTCATGAAGCGCTGTTAAAACAGATCTGAAATGGATCTTCAAATAATTCTAGCTAGCAATAGCTTCAATGTACCGAATGTTAAAGAAGAATAGCATACTGAAAAGCTTTTTCAAGTGTGCAAATGCAAACTTTCTTACTTTTATTCATGAATGAAAGTTTTTGGTGCCTATATAGAAATTGCATCAAGGAGGGCTTAATTTTGATTGTGAAAGTACATTTCCCCAGACAGTTTTATGTCCTGCATATTGTGATGAGGCGATTTAGATCTGTTATATAATTGATTCATTCATACATGAAGTAAAATGTTCGGGATCTAAATCTGACCTCATCACATCGTTGTAAACAGATAGAGGATCATAAATTTCTTTTCAACGGATATTGTTGTCTTGTACGGTGGTCTCGGGCGGGGTTCTGATTCCAGTCCCAGATTAGAATCCCGTCTCCGTACTTGACATTAAATAAGAATGTACCTTTGTGGAGTATTTATGAGTCCCTAAGGGACAGTGCCCAATTAGAAGGGATAAGGTTTTTCACGTTGGCGGTCTCAGGGCGGGGTTTGGTCAGACCAATGAAATCCTTACAACTTTCCCGATTGGAAGACAAGAAAGAGGAGGGAACAAGGTTGAAACAATAAAATATCAAAAATCTAAAAAGATGAGAGATTGATGCGGAGGTCACAGAGAGATTGATGTGGAGGTCCCAGAGAAGAGATTCTTGAGTCCAGAGGAGAAGGTGCTGGATAGTCCAGCCAAGTCCGACAGGAAGTGTTCCTGCACCAAATAGTACGGCCGCACCCCAGAGACTCAGGAGGAAGCCCCTGACGAGACCAACGGATAATATATAGATTCCCTCTCCTGATCAGCCAAAGATACCCTTCAACCAGAAGTGTTCCGGGCCCAACATTTTAGACCCACAAAGGTACCCCCATTTTGCATACATTTTTGAAATCGAGATTAGGTCCTCTATCTATTTACAAAATTTCTTAAATATATAAAATTTGTCAGAACGAAATTAGAAGAGTTTGAAAAAGCTTACTTATGAAAATTAGCATCATTAAATTAGCATTAGCATTATTTGTACATAGATGTATATATATATGGTAATAAATTTCTTTTTTAACATTAAGCTTGTCTCGGTTGCTGTCAATTTAGCTGTTAGTTTATTTTTATATTTATGTCTGTAGTTTCTCAGAACCTCTGGTTAAATTTAGTACAAAAATACTTAACACAACGCAATTAAAAATAAATCACCACTATACATTTGATCACAGGTTGATACTCAAAAATAAACGAGGACTACACGACACATATGGGTGCCAGATCAACGTTTTGGAGACCATCACTACTTAATATTAAAACGTAATAAGTACACACATAGATACATCATGTCCAGATGACTCTT
>CM063511.1:15358939-15396439 GCA_032207245.1 Pardosa pseudoannulata
GCAGAGAATTCCGCAGTTATTAAACTTTCTTTGCGAGTCTGAAGCTGTTAAACGAATGCTTACAATAGATTTATTTGCTTTTCGCAACTCTCTAACAAGTTAAATGATCTTCACTTATTAAATTTTAATTTTCATAATAGTTAAGTTTTGAAACAATTTCATGCTACGCGGTTTGAACTACTATTGTACTAGATTAATTGCTTAGGGTGATAGGCTAACATGTTTACAATATATTTAAAAATTACTGAATAATTAAAGTAAACTAATAATAAATAGGAAATATGTTTTTAAAAATTTAAATTTCGTACATCTCTATGTATAATCTTTAGTAAGTATACATGTATGTGTGTATGGGCATGTATATTTATGGTCACTATGCATTCCAAAATTGATTGGACCGATCAGGAAGGAATTTTTGCGTGGGTTAAAGCTGGCAAGATATTAAACAAGCCAATTTTGGGTTGAGTAGAAATAGAGATTTAAAAAAAAAAAATCTAAAATGCATTTGGTTATTATATTATTACAATATTAGCTATAATTTCTTTTTAATTATGTGATAAAATAATTAAAATTGTTTAAATAACTTATTTAATATGATAGCGTATTTTAAATATTTGCACATATTTCTATTTTTTTCCAATATTTCAGTCAATTTTTTTAAATCAAGTTTCTATTAAGTCGACACACACTGGATATTTGTTCATGTGTTGTTTATTTGACTATCTATAGAAAATACTACATTGAGAAACTAAAAAAGTGTACAATGCTGGTACGCATTAAATGTTTGTACGAACTTGTTTAATAAATGATAGATTAGGGAAAAAAAAGGAATCTTATACCAGTTTATTAAAAAGTCTTGACATTAAAAAGTTTGGTAGCTGCCCCGACCTTTACCTTTAGAATTGCCACAAATATTCACTTTTAACTCCTGTAAAAACCCTTTTCAATTTATAAAATAAAAAATTACCTAATATACAAAATCCATTTTCTCAGAAATACAACTTGGAATCTATTATTTAAGCCTAACCTATTATTTAAGCCAAATAATATTACAAAATTATTTACGTAAAGAAATCTGGTTAAATTTATGATTTTTTTAAAGTTTCTCTTTATTTCTTCCACTTGTTCTTTATTTTTGTCAAAAATATATAGTGCCACTGTAGCTATATACGTTATTTGATTTACTATGTCTCGTTCACCCTTTGAGGCACACATGCAAACTCATTTATAATGTTTTTAAATATGTATGACGCACTTTTATACTTACATGTGGCTAATTTTAAGTAAAAAATATCCCACCATGCATGATTCCGCTTTAAAAAGTTGGGACACTTTTAATATCACTGTGCCTCAAGGAATTAAAAGACTTGAATCTATTTACCTCTCTTCCACACGATTGTGTCAAATGGGTAGCCTCCGTACGGACAGATGACTGAAAATCTCTCCCCAGAGAGGGCGCTGAGGTTGTTCAGTGGTCTTACAAAGAGCGTCCCAAACACGTTCAGTCTTCTAGAGTGAGATGTTCTTCCGGCGTCGTTGTAGGCTTCGCACGAGTAGACTCCGCTGTCCTTAACGTCTGCGGACGTGATATTGACGTAGCTGAACGCGTCTCCGTGGTTGCTGATGTACGTGCTGACCAGCATGCCCGGACGGGTGGACAGGGGCCAGATGCCGTCTAGCATCCACTTCACCTGAGGAGCCGGATTTCCCGTCGCGACGCACAGTAATGATACGTAGCTGCCGGACCGCACTATTTTCTCTGGGAAGGTGGTCTTGAATTTGGGGGCGACATCTGGTAGGAAAAAAAACAAAATGTGTTAAGACAAAGAGGTGATTAAGAAGCCACACACTTAATCTTCACATAAATATATAATAAGTGAAAGAGGCATTTGATGAAATCTAGATTCATTTACAAATGCAATGAAATTTTCCCTTTTGAAATACTATAACAACTAATTTCCAATAAACTTGTTTAGAATAAATTAAAATAAATTTTTGGGGTAAAACCAAATTTATCCAAAAAATTAATAATTTTCAGTCATGACTAAAACAAGCACAGAAAACGTTTCATATATTAAACATAAATTTTAAAATGTTGTAAATTATTAATGAAATAAAATCTTAGCTAAATATAAAATAATAAAAGTTATACCTTATTTAATTAAAAAAAATTTAATTTAACATATTTCTTGAAGAGAATAAAAGCAATAGAAATTTTTCATTATATGTAGTAATGTATTAGTTTATAAGATTTAGTAATGTGTCAATAATTATTCCTAATATATAAAACTTTTATTCATATTGGAGCTGTGCACGATCTCTCTCTCTCTCTCTCTCTCTCTCTCTCTCTATATATATATATATATATATATATATATATATATATATATATATATATATATATATATATATGGTGTATATCCGATTATATTTGAGGGCCACATATTTTTGTTTAAATTTAATCCACACAATTAATTATTATCAAACCAAACAATGTCCTAATGGTTAGGGCACTTTTCTTCGGTACTGTAGTTCGTGAATTAGAATCCCGCTGGAGCATGAATGTTCGTAACCGTTCAAAATCGGCTTTAAGCAGTAGGTACTGGTCTCATTAGCCCTCGGGTTGTAAAAAAAGTAGAGTATAGAGCTCCAAACTAAACCATTATTATCCTATTTCATGTAATCCTTCGACTTAAAGGCTGAACGATGGCCGAATGGTTAGGGTGCTGGCATTCGGAACCGGAATTTGTGGGTTCGAGTCCCACTATGGCATGGATGTTCGTAACCGTTCGAAATCGGCTTTAATCCTCTAAGCAGTTAGCACGTACAATTCCGCCAAACCGATGATGTCCTCAAAGCGGTTGTCACGTAAAATTTTCGACCTCCAAAAACGTTCCGAAAATGAATGCAATGTGCATTTCTGCCAGTGTTTGAGGTAGGAGGGGCAGGTCGATTGTTTAGAAACTGCATCCCTCTTTGACTGGCATTTATCGAGGGATGCACCCCCACTCCTTGAGCACAAAGACGCTGATAGCTTTTCATGGCTTAGTAAATCTCTATTTCAAAGTATTTCGTTTGCGGTAACAGATGTATCCACTTAAATATCTTGGATAACTTCCGCAAAAAAAATATAAATCCTTCTCTTAAAGAATATTTTTATTTGTACTTTTAGAATCCATTATTTCTTATGGGATGATCTTCGAGACTGAACAAGCTTTATGTGTAATAAAAATTAACTATCTATAATATCTATTTATATATCTATTTATAACCGGAAGTAAAAGGACAATAACGAGGGTGGGGTTCCCGTACTCCAATCTAGTCGAAAAAAGGGTGAGGTAAAAAAATCATAGAACGCTTTGGCCATTGACACAATAAACCTTTAGCGTGTTTTTGGGAGATTTTTTAATTGGTGTGTTCCACTAGGAGAGTTAAGCAGTAGGTCCCGTTCTCATTAGCCCTCGTGTTGCAAAAAGTAGACCGTAGCGCTCCAAACCAAACCAAACCTTCGACGTAAAATTCGCCAGTTAGGTAATAAGGAGCAATGCAATGTTTGTTCAGAATCTTTCTATACAGGGTTTTTACAAAAGAATCATAGTATTAGAAACTTTAGTATTTGGCATGCATAAAGATAGAAAATTATAAATAATATGTCATCATAAATAACAATTCTGAAGTATGACTTCGCAAGTGATACGTAATTTCCATATGACTTCCTTTAATCTCCCGTATAATATTTCTAGCCAAACACGTTGCTTTTACACAAGCATCCATTTTCTTGTGCTACCTACTGATAATTTGATATGCCAGTATATTACCTGTAAAGTATTTTCTCCTAAATTCACATTAAAAAGCTATTGTAGACTGCAAATTAGAGAGCACAAAACCATTTTCCTGCTTAGGCAGTATTTTCATCTTTTTTTTTTTTTTAATTTCAAAACCAGTTTATTTATGAAAGTGTAATCCCATATAAGAAACTTAAAATTTAATATTTTTCTTCACAATAACACATTTAAAAGTTTCTATTTTTACTCATTCAAAATATATAAGTGAGTGTTAATATATTTTCTTCTTGATAATACTGTATAATCTATAGACATATATCATGCTGCTTTTGAGTATATAAAATGATGGAGCAATCATTTTTTTTGTATGACGCTTATACGGAAACTAGAAGTAAAAATAATTAGCTTAACAAATCTTACACTTGAAACCAGGTATCCCATTAATGTGAAGTACCATTATCTACAAATTGAGATCAATCACGACTATAGAACAATTGAAGCGAATTCTGTTTAGGCTGACTATAGGCACCTTGAGGGTGAAATGCAGATTATGCTTCTACTCGAAACTAGAAGCTTAGATTGATGATGGTTGACTGAAAGGAGATAATACGTTTCATTCCATAGAATATACTAGAACGTCTTCAAGATTATTTGAATGGATCTGTAACTTAGTTACATGCTTTTTTCAGGTCTAGTTCTTTCACCCGTAATAAATCAACGAACCTAGAGTAATAAATTATTGCTTAAATGTCAGAATACATTATTTCAAATATCTTAAAAAAAGATTAAAATATCAATTCTTGAAGATAGAAATTTACTAAAAAAAACAGAGCATTTTTGGAAGGAAACTATTAAGTATTTTTTATGAATATTATAAATTATAACTTCCAGACAACATAACTTTTCTTTACAAATGCGGAACTGGCCGAACGATGGGCAATTGGTTAGGGTGCTGACCTTCGGTACCGGAGTTCGTGGGTTTGAATCCCACTGTAATATGGATGTTTGTAGCCGTTCGGAATAGTCTTTAAGCTGTAGGTCCCGGTCTCATTAGCTCTCGTGTTGAAAAAAGTTGACCGTAGCACTCCAAACTAAACCAAATGTTGAACTGTCTCTGTGTGAAATCTACTACAAGTGTTGCCCCAACCTTTAAAAATTTAAGAGGACATAGATAACAAAAATTTCATTTTAACAGCCCCCTTTATATTAGGGATAAAATAAAATGTTCTTGTCCTTTTAAAATGGATTGTTTACAAGATGTCAAATTTAAATGACTTAGTTTGATCGTTCTGTGCACTAAAATTGCAACCAAAATTATGAAATCAAAATTAACAAAACTGCAAATTTAACAAATAATTTATTATCTAAAATCTAAAATTTTATTAGAAATTGAAAATTAAAAAATAGTATTATTTATGTTAAAAATGAGATATATTGCCAGCATATTAATTAAATTTAGTAGAAAAATGATAATTAATGTCGTTTTGATATAAAACATTGTTTTTTAACTTACATATTTCAAAAGTTATTTTACTTGAAATTATTTGAATATTTTTTACTTGTATATAGTTTACGCATTTTTAATGCATTACAAATTAAAATTTTAAATTAAATTTTTAATTCACATTAAAAAACTAAACAATTTTTATAAAGCTAGTTCATCATTATTGATGTAGAAAGTTTTATTCTATACATAGTATTAACCCTTAATTTGACAAGATGTTTTTTCAAGTATTTTTTAATTTTAATTTTTGTTATTTTTCCATGTCTGTATAGACATTAGGATCTCTGTAAAATAAACAAAAAATATATCTCATTTTCCATTTTTGAGATAATGTCCTCTGTGGCGAACACTGACAATTATGTTATAGAGTAGTTATAAATATACATGTCCGGTGTAGCGGTCAGACCTAGCCAAATTAAGGGTTAAGATGAGACCGACAGAGCGTCTAGGCCAGCCAAACGTATAAGTGGAGTACTGGTAGGAAAATACAAAATTAAAAAAAAACTACTTCCTCCTGCTGAATATTTTTTATTGTGAATATAAATAAAGGAGTAAATAGGAAATAAAAATGCTATTTAGGCCATTATGAAAAAGGGACCACACTCGGTCTAAAATATGCCAAACATGGAGTCTTGGTGTAAAAAAGAAATGGTGTAAAAATTGGTGCAGGAGAAATTAAGCTCCACACTCCTTCTTCCTTGCTCTCTCAACGAGGAGGCCTGCAGATCTCTGAAAAAGTTCGTTGGGAAGCGTTGCCTTGGCCTAAGAGGGTTACTCTCCGTTTAGCAACCCCTCTTGACCAATGGGGTCGAAGGAGAGTCATTCACTTCGCTTTCGCCTCTAGGTCAGTTTCGAGCTTGCGTTGTTGAACTGTCACTCTTTGTTACACTCCCTCCCTCGGCATGCGAGCTACTCCGCGGTTTAGCAACCCCTCTTCAATAATGGGGCGAAGGAGAGTCATTCTCTTAGCTTTCGCTTCTAGGTCAGTTTCGCTTTGGCGTCGTTGAACTGTAACTCTTGTTACACAGAGTAAAACTTTTTATTTTTCTGCGGAATAACAGCTACTAAGATGTAAATCTCTAACTGAAAAGTTGATATGTCCCTTAAACAAATCCAGAGTTTCTTTCAATAATAATCATACGTATGCAAAGAAATAATAAACTAAATTTGATACGAACATGAAAGATAGTAATCCTATTTGATACAGATTCTACCTAAAATCTGCATTAACTGCAGTGTTGGAATACATAACATTTCGCAAAATTAACTTTTAAAACCACGCCTTAAAATAACAATTTTCATGTATTTTACTGCACATTTGCAACAGGGTGATTTAAAGAATTGTACGCATGAAATAATACAAAATATACTAGAAGTGTATTAATCTTCAAAGTTAATTTTTTATGCTACAATTATTCTTAGATTCTATTTAAATTCTTTGTAAGGACTCACGTGGAATAATTTAGCTCTTCAAATATGACTCTTTTATTAAAGCCCTCTAAGATATTTAGTTTAAAATATTATTCACAAAAATATTCCAACCATCTAGAATTTATTTCAAAAAGAAAATATTTGATAGAGCTAAAAAATATTTTTGTTCTATAATGAGGGTAAAGTTTTTTCTTCTCCATTTTTTTTCTTTTTGCATTAATTCTATATCATTTGAAATTTTTTGCTTGCATTTGAAAGAGAATTTACTTTAGAGACAAGGTGGTTCAGTTAGTTAAATAATTTGATATTTTTAGTGCTCTAATTTAAAAATAAATTAAACAGAATATTCTAAAGCAGTCACATTTTCTCTAACTATTGGAAAGCATTGTGCTATTTTAAGGTCTTATCGATCCTTATATAAATGAAAAACTTTATTTTGTACTTTAAAAATGATTAAAAAGCATGTATAAGGAACTTATGTAACTTAACTTATGTAAAATTTAACTATTGGAATTATCGCACAGAATATATATTTTCGAAAAAGAAAGGGGAAAATATTTTTAATTAATATGTTTTTTATATTTTATAACTTAATTATATACGGATATATTCTTTAATTCTTAAAATGGTTTTATTGTTTGATATTTATTTCTTATATTAGGTTGTTCGGAAAGTAATTTCCTTTTTTGTGTGTGTGTGTGTGAAAATGAAAGTCAGTTTTCGTATAATAAATAAATACTTTATTAAATTATATATTGGCCATTCTGGTCCAACACCTTTTGCCATCTTTCTGGTAGTAGCATAATTCTACGCTCATAAAATTTTTTATCTTTGCTGGCAAAAAACTTCTTTATCAGCTTCAACCGGCCTTCCCGAACGTGGTGCATCTTCGACATGAAAATTGCCGGATCGAAATTTAGCGAACCAGTTCTGGCACTGGCGTACTGTCAACACACCGTCTCCATACACATCGGTCAATTTCTTTCTGGTTTGAACAGCATTTTTACCCTTTCTGTAGTAAAACAGTAAGATATGTCGAAAATGCTGCTTATCGCTCTCCATATTTAAAAGGGCACCAACCAAAAACTACTACGTAGAATTAATTGGAATTTTGCACACATAAGCCTTGCTATATGAGCTCTCAAAGCATATAAAAATTATACGGCTTAAATGTTAATTTGTTTGCAAAAAAAATACAATTAAATCCTTTGTCGGGAAAAAACGAAATTACTTTCCGAACAACCAATAAATATGAGGGCTGTTCAATAAGATTATATTTATAGAGAAACAGATTGTTTAATATTTGATGTATACGAAGTTTTCTATTATCTGAGGATGAGACAAACAATTTTTCTAAGGTTTCTCCAGTGGAATACATATTTTTGTCTATATATGGTGTAATAAATGAAACTGACAAAGTTAGATAAATTTTTCTATATAACGCTCCTGCCATTTTGTTAAGTTATAAGACAAGTAAGGAGTATATTATATTTTGAATAAAATATAATAGAAGTGTTAAACTATTATTGAGAGTTAAAAAGTTATTTTAATGTTAAATATTCATAGATATTTGAGGGAATTTTTCAATGGTTTAAATTCCTAAACCATCCATCGATGAGAGATTCCTGAAGGTGTTTGTTTTTGGCATCAGAGTTCTTAGATTCTAATTCAATTTCTCTCGGGAATGGTCATTGCTGTTTGGAGTCAGATTTAAGCATTAGTTTCTGGTTTCATTAGCTTTCGTATATGAAAAAATGAGACCACACTGCTGCAAACAACAAAGCGAGCCTACAATCCTCCCACATGTACACTACTGGCTAACTCCACTTCTAAATTAGATGTGAAAGACCATTGAGAAATGTTTTAAAATAGATTTCATAGATTTTACTGGTTTATAGATTTTAAAATACCGGAATAATAGAGGAAGAACTATGGACTTCTGCTGACGAAAGAGCCAGTAACAGTTTGAGATCACACTGCCTGGAGAATTTGTTTTAATATCTGTAAGCAAGAGTTACACTTCGACAACGACAGCGCGAAACTGACCTAGAGGCGAAAGTGAAGTGAGTGACCCTCCTTCGACCCCATTGGTCAAGAGGGATTGCTAGCCTCAAAGTAGCCATCTTCGGCACAGGCAACTCTGTCCAATGAATTTTTTCGAGAGATCTGCGGGCTCTCTCAGAGCAAGGAAGAAGGAGTCCAGCTCAAAATATTCTGCGGCAGTTCTAAGATCGTAACGAGGAAATAGCCGTGCATTATAGAATTATGTCTTTATATAATAATAATAAAAGTTTGAGATGCAAATAGAATGGAAATTTGAAAAGAGGATTGGATTGTGGAGTGCTACGGTCTACTTTTTGCAACAAGTAATGTAACCATCTACAGTTTAAAGCCATGAACGGCTACACATCCTGCCACAGTGGGATTGACTATGAAAAGTGAAAGTCCAGCATCCATTCGGCCATCGTTCGGCAAATTTAAAAGACACCACATTATTCCTAGTTTGTAACTACCAATGCTTATCAGGCATGTTGATAGAATACAAAGAGTTAAGACACCAGATACAAATAAGACTTAGCATTTTGCAGACTTTTTTTACTTATACTTTTATTTCTTTTTCTACAATCTGGTGATGCACATAAAAATATTTAATCTCAATATTGATGCGAAGAGAAGGGAGATTGGAGTGCTACGGTACTTTTTGTTACAACAAAGACGAATACCAGTATCAGACACCCCTCCTGAACGTACGAAACACTAACATGCCCTTGTTCGGTACATGTAACTCCGTTACATACACTCCATCGGCAAATTTTTTTACAGACTTTTTTAAATTTATACTTTCATTCATTTTTCTACAATCTGGTGACGCACATAAAAAGATTTAACCTCAATATAGAGCTGACGGAGTATAGATTCCAATATATCCAATCTCAATATGAGTATTACTTAAGAAATTTGATCTCTTTCCTGAGATAAAAAAAAATTTTAATCTCCTCTGAGCTGAAAAAAAAACGAAGAAAAAAACGAAGGGTCCACCGAATCTGCTGAGTAAAGTATCCGAAAAACTCTTGTTACCAAGGCCAAAGACGACTGACCGGTATCAGACACCCCTCCTGTCCAATGGGGTCGAAAGGGGGGGGTCACTAACATTGCCCTTGTCCCTCGGTCAACAGTGTAACTCACTTTACATATATTGACACTAAATTTTTACAGATTTTATATTTTTATTCCTTTTTTACAATCTGGTCATAAAAGTTTAACAAATATAGAGCTAGTATAGAGTTCCAGATTCCAATCTCAATATGAAGTAATTGGACTGTGGAAGAAATTCCCGCTGATGCCGCTTTCCTGAGATGACCAAAGAACTCAGATTTTTCTGCCTCTGCTGAATCCGACTTCCGAAGTAAAATGTGAAGGGGCTATCGAATCTGCTGATGAAGTATCCGAAAAACTCTTGTTGTCAAGGCCAAAGACGACTGACAGATGTCAGGCACCCCTCCTGTCCAATGGAGTCGAAGAGGGGGGCATGTTGTCCAGGAATCGCCTTGTTCTCTTCAACCACAGTGTACTGCCGTTGTTTGTGACACTAAAAGCTGTTTAAGTATATTTTATATTTTTAAACCCGTCAAGTTTTAAAATATTGGTGCTAGTGTAATATGTTTCCAGATATGTCCTTAAATATAAATTTTCTAGTATCACAGAGTTGCCCTTAGATTCAAGCGCACCATTTTGATTTGTTTCTGATGTACTGTTTAGAAATATGATCCCTCTCCCTTCCTCTGAGCAAAAACCCTCATTGGTTGGACGGAGTTGTGCGTGCAATATTTGGAACTCGAAAAAATCAAAAATCACGCTTACCCCCAATTATGAGTTGAGCAGATCCTTGAGACACTTTGAATTCTCTGACGGCGAAACATTGGTACATTCCTGCGTCCTGCCCGAAGTGGGATCTGCAGACAGGAATCGGAAAGATATCCTTTTGTTGAATCGCATGTTCTTCTTCCACACCACAGTGTCCACCGGTCCGCCGTTGAGTTGAGGTTCTTTGCAGTTATTTTGGCGTTTTTTTAATGACTTTTGGCACACGAAAGAAAACACAGAAAGAAAAAGACAGTAGTTAGAAGTAGTTCAAACAGTACAATTAAAATTTAAACTTTTATAACATGTAAGATTTTAATATATCTGTCACTAAACGGATTTCCATGGCCAAAAAGTTTTTGTGTTTTCTACTATTTTATATTATGGAAAAACCACCTACCTATTTTTTTTCTTTTAATTGTAATTTTTTTTCGTTGTCATTCTCTGCTTACTGTAAAATGTTTGATTATCAGAACCAGTAATTTAGTTTATTTGTATTTACTATAAACTAAAACTACCAAAATGAAATTTTTAATGTTAATATTTTGATTTTAATTTATGAAAAATTTAATACAATGTAAAGTAATAATTATCATAGAATTTAAATAATGTATAAATAATATACACATGAATATTTAATATATTATTTAAATAATATAAATAGTTATTTTGTTATATGTAATTTTTATATTATATATAATACTTTATTTATTACTTATACTTTATATTTTATTTTTTCTGTTATTTTTCGGTTCTGTAGGCTGTAAGAGGAAAAGGAATAATTAATAAATTATATAAAATTATATTTACTAATATGAAATTTTTGTATTAATTATTTATTAATAATTTATAAATAATAGTATTTTATATATATAGAAATAAATTATATATATATATATTATATATATATTATATATATATATATATATATATATATATAATATATATATTATTTTTTTGTTTATGTAAGTAATATAATATTTTTTTTAATAATAAAAAAAAAAAGAATGACGATAATAATCAAACTTTCTATCATTTATGTTTGATTATGCGTGTCATGATAAAGTAACAAACTGAAGACGAATTTGGACGATATCTATACATTCAATCTGTCTGTAAATATAGTTCTTATGTTTTTATGGCATTAAATAAAAGTGCAAGTATGCATATACATACATACATACATATGTATATATATATATATATAATATATATATATATATATATATATATATATATATATGAGAGAGAGAGAGACAGATAGATAGATAGATAGATAGATAGATAGATAGATAGATAGTTAGATAACAATTTATGAGTGTGTGTATATAAATATATATATATATATTTCTCTATATGACAGGTCAAAAATCATAAGGAATATAGAAAATACTTGAGAATAGGAATTACAAATTTATCCCTACGATGTATTTCCAACAATAGGTACGATTTGTCCAAAAGGTATAGCAGAAAGAAAAAGAACCCAGAAATTCGCTACTGAAATAACTTTTCTTTTTTTTAATTCAGAACATAAGAACAGTTATTCTGATTTCAAACTTTCTACGCTCTTCATGTCAGGTCTAAACTGAAACTTTGTACAGCTATAAAAAGAGCTTGCTCAAGGAATCAGGTCTAATACAGATTTTTAAAAGTGTTTATCTTGCATTTAAGTCTTCACTTGAAATATCGTGAAACTATTCCAGTTTTTTTTCGACTATGAATAAACGTCTACACTAAATTAAATTTATAAGTGAAAGTTGGAGTTTTATATAATTTCGTGTAAATTTCATAAAACTATACTCATACAATTATATATATATATATATATATATATATATATATATATATATAATATTAAAATCCCTTATTTGCATATTTTAATATTAATTTAATAAATTCTGTTCACAAATTCGTTATTGGGGTTTGGGCGGTAATTCTGATTTTTCCCTCCAGATACGTTAAAGACTTAATCCAGCCTCTGTCTGGACTATTTTGACCAAAAGTAAATGCGTTCTATTTAGACATGGGTATTTTTATCAAATGATCAAATGTGCTTAGGGATTATTTTTGGTCTTTTTACCCGAGACAGCTCTACTTAAAAAATGTGGGTATACGATGTTCCGAAGACTTTGACTGTTGTATGGATTTGATATATCGTCACCAGAAATAAAATGTGTTGTTCTTTTTTATGAATATAGACCATAATTCATATATATATATATATATATATATATATATATATATATATATATATATATATATATATATATATATATATATATATATATATATATATAAATATAAATATAAAAAGAGAGAAATAAGTCGTATTTCTTATACGTCGCTGGAAAAACATATCACAGTTTTTTGTTGTAAGAGTGATTGATGCTCATTTGTGAGATTTGTAGAAAGAAAAATTAAAAGAACTTGTACTTTAAAATTCTGCTTATTTTTTATGTTAAATGTTTTTTAAATTAAAAATCAAAACATTGTGTTCAAATGCATCTTACTAAAAATACTTTGGAAAAAAGTTATTGCTTTAGAACACAGGTATTATGTAACTATGTAAATAACTTTCCTTATATCGATGAGGTTATTTTCATGAAATATTCCTATCTTTGTGTAATATAAATTTGCAATAAAAATTAAAGCATGCTTTTTATGTAAAACCCAAAGAATTAAAAAAATTTGTTCTATAATATTCTATCGCTTCCATTTCCGTAGGATCCATTTTGTCGAATATCTCTTGGTATAAAGGAATATATAAAAATTCCTGAACTTCTGAGAAAATCTGTTATAGATTGAAACTGGAGGAAGTGGTGAGTGTCTTTGACCATGGATTTTATTAGAACTTTTTTATTATGTGACGTTTATCAAACATGAAATAGAAACATCAGCTTTTAATCTCATTCCCTCTTAGAATTTCAAATATTCAATAGCTTAAACTGGAATTATAAATATTCGAAATTCAAAAGCTGCTTGAATGATTTATTCAAATCATTTAACTTCCTTTTGAAAACAACAGATATCCATAAAACTCACTCCTAATTAATGACCATTTCATATATTTCTCGTACAAATTGCATAGTTCCTCGCATTTTTGTATTGAAAACAAACCCTATTGCCTTTTCTGCTTCGTTTGCATGTCTTTATCTTGACTCCTTGCCAAATGTTTGTGCGATAAACATGTTTCCCAATATGGCATCGGGCATTATTTAAATCTTTGTTCGCTTTGTGAATTATTTTTCGGTTCTATTAGTTACACTTTACATCCTAGCTATCAGTGGCAAAAATTATTAATTGCTCCCAGCTTTAATTTTGTATTTCTTTCTTGGGTTCCATTCAGTTGCCATTATTTTGTCACTTCAAATAGAAGAGGATATTATTTCGGATAAAATTAATTCATTTTAAAACGTTAAAAGTTGAGTTTTTTCTTCTGCTTCCGCTGAATTATCTTTTGTTGGGATGCCATTCAACTCTGGAGAGTTCAATAGCAACTTCAGCTGTTAATCTAGGATAAGCTATTGTTTAAACTAATGGTTTGAATGATATGAAAGACTGCGTCTTAATTTTTAGTGTGAAAGATTACTATGGAGGAACATTTCACTTAAAATGGGTCGGAATGTTGAATACTTTAATTTAATTTAAATTTATGCGTTATTTCCTTACGAAAAACATACCATAAAATTACTGTCTATACGGCAATTCACTCTTGAAATATTAAAATTAATTATAGGGTAATTTATAGGAGACAAAGAACTTTATGCAGAATCAAAGTTGAAAATTTTTAAAAATATATATTTTGGGTTTCATATTGAAAATTCTATATAGATGAAGATTGGGGAATTTTTATTTTATCTTTTAAAAATTTTTAATTCTTATATTAATTTAAAAATGTTGAAATTTGAATTCACTATTAGGAAATCCCACGTTGGTGGGAGGTGCTGTTTTACACCCGTCTTGATTTAAATTATAATTATTTTTGATTCAAACTTTTGCCTCAAAAGAATAATTAACTGTATAAATGAATGCCATAAATATTTATACAAAATATACAAAAATGTACCAATAATTAGCAAGTGTGCCCGTACTTCGCTACAGTGAACTTAGTACATTACTTTTAAACAAAGATGTTTTTTTTTCGTGCATAACGAATGATACGTTTTTTATTTGCCTACGAGAGTCACTGAAATTTGTACTTTTTGTTGTTAAAATATTGTTGATAAACATTTCATTGTAACGTAAAAATTAACCAAGAATTAAATTAATAATTAGTTCTTATATAAAAATGCTATAGATTGCATCACATAGAAATGAAAATGCATCACTTTATATCTAAATTTCCAGGTCAAATCGGATTGATACTACGCAGATGTTTAAATAATATAAAATAAGAAATGAATAAATGGAATATTTAAAGTAATGACGTCATAATGATAGAAAATTATCACTGTTTTATTATGTGTTAAATTTAAAAATTTAATCTCATGCTTTTAACCGAGGAAAACTGCGTTTAAAACAATTACTTGGGATGACGTCACATTGCTAGAAATATTGCTTCTTTCACTTAGTTATGATGCGATAAATTAAAAAGTTAATCGTTTGCGTTTAACCGGGGAAAATAATGCTTGGAATAATGACATGAAAAGCTCGAAAAAGGGGGAAGGAATGGATTTCGAACGTTAAAAAGTTTCAAAAACCTTCCTAATATACCTAATAATTTCCCAAATTTTCACGGCGATTGGATGTACGGTTTTTGAGTCTATCGAGTACAGACAGACACAAATTCATTTATATATATATATATATATATATATATATATATATATATATATATATATATATATATATATATATAGATGATAGAGCAGAAAATTATACCTTTTAATTACATTTGTTGGAACATATGTTTTATGCAGAAATAAATAAATTTAAATTTAGAATATGCATAAATATCTGATAAAAAATAATATTTCTTTTAAGAAGTCTTTGAATCTTTGTGTAAAATATATAATAAAGTATAAACACAAAACATATATGAATATTTTATAAAGTTTTGGATATTAACCAATAAAATGAACATTTATTGCTTTATTTCACACACAATAGATGGTCATTTGATAATTGTTGTACACAGAAGTAATTGGTAATAGACTGATTAGCCGTAGTATCTAATCAAATGACAATAGTTTTAGATTGGATTTACGCATAGCAGATTATCAGGTATATTGAAACACATACAAGCAGCCGCATATGTGAACTCTAGCAGCATTGACTACCTCAAATATTCATTGCAGTGAATAACCGATATCTGGTCTAAGAGCGTGTATCAATTATAATAGTATATGAAGCATCAGTGTAGACCTATTAATAGATTTTGTAGGTTATTGGTGTCTTTCAAATGAGATTAACTTCAATGGATTGTGGATTGGGTAAATGGCAGACTGAAGAATAATGGGTATTTCATTAGTTTTTAGAATCTAGGGAGATGGAGAGTACACATTTTACTGTAGATACAATGACAAAATATACCAGGACTTTACAAATGAGCTGAAGAACCAAACTTCAGAAAGAAAAATCCTCATCTAAACAAACTAACCAAGTCTTTGACGATAATGTAAAAGATCCACTTATTATCTTATGTATTAAGTCTTGAAATTTAGACTCATTTTGTAAAATGCAAATCCATATTTAATTTTTCTAGAATTAATTAGGCAACGACCCCTTAATATACCAAATTAAATTATTATTTAATGAATCAGGGGCGTAAAGTACAAGAACAGAAAAGACATGCACTTATTGTGGTAATCGGGGCTGCATTTAAACATTGTCCAGAAACATTGTACAATGGAGTTGAATGATACTTTTTGACAGTCACATAACAGTGACTCCTAGCAAAACACTTCAGAATTATGTTTGTGTCAGCTATTGTGAAACAGCTAAAATAGGAAAAATAGGCTCAAACAATGAAAAAGTCCATTAACTTCTCATTTGATCCCCCTAAAGAGTATGGAACTAAAATACAAGTCATTGATTTATTCATGGTTATCTAAAAATAACTATGCAGTTAAAGCTCGCTTCTTCTTTTGGATTACGAATGAGAATTAAAATCGGGACTTATAATTTAATTAAAGTCATATAATCACTATTCAGATATTTTTATATATTGTATTCAATTCCAACAATGAGTATTTTATCAGTTTTCAGAATCTAGGGATATGGGGAGTACACATTTTAATGTAGATACAATGATAAAATATACCAGGACTTTACAAATGAACTGAAGAACCAAACTTCAGATAAAAAAATCCTCATCTAAGCTTATCAACAAAGCCTTCGATGGTAATATAAAAGAACCTCTTATTATCTTATATATCAAGTCTTGAAATTTTAGACTCATTATGTAAAATGCAAATCTATATTTAATTTCTCTAGAATTAATTCGACAAAGACCCATTAATATACCAAATTAAATTATTATTCTGACGAATCAGAGGTGTAAAGTACAAGAACAGAAAAAGACATGCACTCAATGTAGTAATCGGGGCTGCATTTAAACATTGTCCAGATTGAGTACAAAGGAGTTGAGATTTTTGCGGTCATATACTAGTGACTCTTATCAAAACGATTCAGAATTATGTTTATGTCAGCTATTCTGGAACAGCTATAATAGGAAAAAAGGACTCAAACAGTGAGAAGTTTCATTAACTTCTTTGATCCCTCTAAAGAGTATGGATCTAAAATACAAGTCATTGATTTATTAATGGTAAAATAAAAATAACCATGCAATTAAAGCTCATTTATTGGTTTAGATTACGAATAGGAAATAAAACCAAGACTTATAATTTAACTAAAGGCATAAAATCCTTATTCAGATAGTTTTATATATTGTATTCAATTTCTTATCAGAGGTTCATAATCATATGAAAAAATTATTTATGCATAAAACAATATATTCCAAGAAGTTTAAAGCAGAAGCATAATTTTGTTTTACATCTTTAAAGTTATGTTTTTGTACTTTCATTACAATCATTCATAATTATTCTTCTACGATGAGAGTTGATGTTCGAGCTAAAAATAATTTAAATCAGTATGGTGCAGAAACCCGTCTTCGACCTAAAATGTCTATTTCCAATGGTGAATACCAATTTTACACTTTCCCAGTTTAAAAATTAAAACATTTTTCAAAGACAAATAAATTTAAATATTCATAATTTTTATATAACTTTCAATAATAGAACTGATATATATATATATATATATATATATATATATATATATATATATATATATATATATATATATATATATATATGACATGGTCCAGAGTTAAGGCGAATGGAAAACAGTATTTCTTGATAATAATAAGTTTATTAAATCATCGTTTTATTTAAAAGCAAAACTTGGGCCATTTTCATTTGTTCTTGGCGGAGCTAACAGTGGAAAGGTGTTGACAGCTCCATGTCCATGAGCTAACTGACTCATATCGGTTCGCTTAATCGTCAAATACTTCAAATATCTTTCCGCTTGACCGGATGATCCCAAAATCTTACGCGAGCGTGAGTCTTTTTCATTCATTTTATTATTATATAAGAGTTCCCTTGTTAAAATCGCTTATAAGTCTCTTAATATCAAACTACCCCCTTTTTAGACCTGATATATATATATATATATATATATATATATATATATATATATATATATATATATATATATATATAACGGGAAGGAAAATATATATTATCAAAGCTATCGTCGGTTTACTGATTGGGTACTGAAGCCTGTTTCAAAATCTTGCAATGTGAAAATGATGTCACTTTGCTCTATGAAGTCGAAAAGTACAGGCAGGCCATCGTCTAAAAATAATTGGTTTTTTTATTCTTTAATTTTTCCTACTTAAATATTTCTTGCATTACGATCTCAAGGATCAATGTTTTTCTATCCTTTCCCTCTTCATGTTTGTTATTTTTCTCGATTGTTGTAAATTTAATTTAAATGTTAGAAATTTCAGGATTTTTGTGTTAGATCCATAGATTGTTGTTCAGCCACCGTCCTGAAGGTCCAAGAGAAAAAGGGATATGTTTAATTTCGATTTCTTAATACATATTAATGCATGTTTGATATGAGGGTAGTCAAAGTTATATGAGGGTAGTAAAAAAAAATGAAAAACTATTAAAATCAATAAGCATAAAAACTTCTCTTACCCTCAACGACGATTTCTACGTCCATCTTATCGTCTCCCATAGTGTTGCTGACGTAACAGGTGTATTTCCCGGAGCTGGAAGATGAGATCTTTTCGAACAATAAGATACCACTCTCTTGCCTTATGGCACCACCGATCCCTGGAACAGCCATCTCTTCCCCGAAGTGCCTTCTCCACCTGTAGTTGGGCACGGGGTAACCCTGGGCGATGCACGCTACTGTGGCACGTTCCCCTGCACGGAATAGCAGTCGGCTGACACGCCTCGTTATCCTGGGTGGCTGGGGATGGTGAGGCTCTATCATGAAAGGAAAAACAAACATCATGAATGTTCACTAAATTTAACCCTTAATTTGGCTAAGTCCGCTACAACGAACAATCAAATAAATAAAATCTGGCGGGTTTATGAAAACTTCTATACGGCTTAAATATCTAACAAAAACTTTAAAATATATTTTTATTATGGAAATCCAGAGGAATTTTACAGAAATCCTAAAGTTTAAACAGACATGGGAAAATAACAGAAATTAAAAATATTTGAAAAAACATCTTGTCAAATTAAGGGTTGAGTAAATCGTAGAGATTAATACTACACGAAAAAAATTTAATTGGTTTACACATAAACAAGTAGTTAAACTTGTTATATCTTTGATCAGTTTTGCCTTGGTCAGTTCTGATGATCTTCTCTGAAAGCAAAAATTCACGAGGTTCTGAAGCAAATGAAGTGAAATTAACTGACTTAACAGAATACGAATACGCCAATTAGTGATCAGTACACAATAAAAATAGGATTAAAATTTAAAAATAGCCATTTTATAGTACATATAAACATATGTGACTATACACATGGTTAAAATAAACAATATTTCAAAACATATTTGATTATTTAAAACAAGATTCCGAAAGTATTGGCGACTTTATGATTAAAACTCTGCTACTAGATGACATTCTGGGAGTCATTAATTGCACTATTCTTGGTCACTTGATGCTCTCTTTTGTTAAATAATTTCTTTACATAATATATTACATATTTTCACTTGTTTTACATATTTCCGTTTGAGCAGACAGATGGTAGTGACGACTTTTATATAAAATCAATTCTTTAAGCATTCTTTTTTGCTCTTTCATGACAGGTGGATGAATGCATGGTGGATGTCCGTATGTTGGTTACCCTCCACCAATTTTCTCAGCAACTCAAGAAAATTTGCTGTTTTACTGTGTTTCCTCGAACTATTTCACTGAGCAGGCAAAAGGTGTCCTATCATCAGGTAGGCTATACTTTATCCATATGTACATCTTCTTATGTTTGTGTGTGTGTAAAAGTGAGAGAGAGATGGCGAGTCTTACTGAGTGAGTTAATAGGAGAAAGAGAATGATAGAAAGAGAATATATCTATACAGAAACTTAAATATATAACTCAAGTCGGTCTTATAAAAATACAGAGGTTCCATGAAAAGCACAGTTTCTAAGAAGTTTCTAATAGTATAATCCGATTCTGTACCTTGCCCTTTATTGATAGTACAATATAATATAAGAAATCTATCTATAAGAAATCTTATACTATCTTATTAAAACCTTATTATATTAGAGACACTATTAATTCTCAATTAAAGTTAAGTATAATACAGAATTACAGACTTTCTTACAAACACATGCTAGCTAAAACATTCTAACATGCTTCTAACAGAATAATTTGATTTTGCTTCCTTACAATTTATTGATAGTGCAACAATAGTATGAGAAATCATGTTTATCATACCAAATTACTAAAATCTATGTTATAATGAGAATAATATTAATTCTCAATCAATGCAAAGAAACTCATAATTCCGTACCTTCCATTTAAGCACCGTTTCTAACATATTTCTACTAGTATACTTTGATTCTGCTATTTACACTTTCTTGTAATATGATAAATCTAATTAATCATAATAAATGATTAAATAAGGCGATAATACTAATTCTCTGTGTAAATAAAAAATGAAGAAAATTTTTACATGCAATCTATTATGAGGTATACTTTCTGTTTCAGCAACAATTTGTTTATGGCTAGAATGAAGCTTCACTGTTAAAAACTACGCTGTTAAAATATAGAAATACACTTTATTTGACTCATCTGTTGTGATAGGCCTTCTTTTTTTCCCACCTAAGTTTCAACTGCCGACAGACTTTAATTAAACTTTTTTAAACATTTAATTCCACTTTAATTGAGGGATGACCCAGCCTAGCTCTTGATATATGCATAAATAATGCAGTAAAGAAAATTCCAAAGGGAATTTCACATTATTACAAACCAATGCAAAGTCATATTCTCCATCTAACATTAAATGATGTTGTTTATATGCTACTTTTCAATTAATTTACGTAAAACTATAAGCATAATAAGAACTATTAAATAGTAAAGACAAAAAGTAAAGACCTCTACACTCTCGTGGATTGAACTTTTCACAGACAAAGCTTCGTATAAATTTCCAGTATACTACATAAAAATGAAAGATACTATCTTACTTTTAAAAGCCTATATAACTGTAATGAGTCCCTTAAGGCATTGTTTAACTATATTATAATGAGTATCTGGAGATCATTAACCGACTCTTTACTACTGCTCCTAACATAATTTGGCATCTTTAACTTTTCTAAAAAAATATTTGTGTTTTAAATAGAAATTAGTTAGTCTTTATTTTCCTAAAACCCATAAAACTATTGAAATAAGGAAAGAGTTTTCGATAAAAATAGTTAAAGTATGCTTCTATAAGTTAGTTTCAAGTTTATAATTTCCGTAAAACTGCAGAATCACTGATGTAGAGATATATGTTCTTTGCTACAAATTTACCATTAAAACTTCAGACATTGATTTATTTCGCATATTTTAAATTAAAGTGTTTTAGACTCACGGATACAAATATACATGCACACGTGAATTAAAATGTAGTTTAAAAACATTTTGATTGTTTACTCCCTTCTTAGATTTGGATGTAAAATAATGACAAAATTGACTGCATCAGTGCTCCAGCACCCGACAAACAAATTTGGGTTATATTTATTTTATTTTTTGAGTTAATTTTAGACTACCGACAGACTCTGAGAGTCATTAAATGTATTACATAATCACCATTCTTTGCTATTCCCACAAAGTAACGTATTTGTTTGTTTCAGTGCATAATTGCTCCAGCACTCAACAACAAAATTGGGCTAGATTTATGTTATTTTTGAGTTAATTTTAGACTACCGACAGACTCTGAGAGTCATTCAATGTATTATGTATTCACCATTCTTTGCTATTCCCACAAAGTAACGTATTTGTTTGTTTCAGTGCATAATTGCTCCAGCACTCAACAACAAAATTGGGCTAGATTTATGTTATTTTTGAGTTAATTTTAGACTACCGACAGACTCTGAGAGTCATGAAATGTAATATGTAGTCACCGTTCTTCGCTGTTCCCACAACGTAACGTATTTGTTTGTTTCAGTGTATAATTGCTAGAGCACTCGAAAAACAAATTTCGACTAGATTTATTTTATTTTTTGAGTTAAATTTTGACTACCGACAGACCATGAGAGTCATTAAATGTATTATGTTGTCACCGTTCTTCGCTGTTCCCACAACGTAGCGTATCTGTTTGTTTCAGTGCATAATTGCTCCAGCAGTCAAAAGCTAGAGAGCTGTAAATCGTTATCTCTACAAATATAGTTATCTAGTTTTTATTTGCGAACTTCACATGAAAAATTTTCATTAGATCGAAATTCAGATACTTTTTCTCATTATTTCGTAATAGTTTAGAGATATCAAATAAACATTTCAAATACAAGAATTTCATGTAATTTAGTTTTGTGACTACAATATACATTGTCTAAAATTTGTGTGAACAGCCTCTGAACTTTATCGAACCTCTCCTACCTCTTGATCTCTACAACATACTACTACTTTATTCAATAGAGCCTTGCTATATAGTCATTTGTACCAATAAAAAGCTAGAGAGCTGTAAATATTTATCTCTAAAAATATAGTTATCTAGTTTTTATTTGCGAACTTCACATGAAAAATTTTCATTAGTTCCAAATTCAGCTACTTTTTCTCATTCTTTCTTAATAGTTTAGAGATATCAAATAGAACATTTCAAATACAAGAATTTTATGTAATTTAGTTTTGTGACTACACTATAAATCGTCTAAAAAATGTGTGAACACCCTCTGTATGAGCTGTTACTGTTCCTGTCTTATATCAGTTGTGAAGACTCCCCTTTGTCCGACCACGCACCAAAACAGCTGACCAGAGCCCACCTGTTTACCAGAACAGGTGTCGCAGAGTCTGGGATCTTGACAATTGGACTGAATAGACGAATAAGCCTCTGATGGATCTCGTTAATGAATGCTCGGAAATTCCGCGAAGGGTCAGCCAGCGAATGAGAATTCAGCTAAAAAATATAACTGTAACTTTAGCTGGAGTTCTCAAGTAACTACGATCTAAACTGACCCCAAATACAATTGGCGGAACCGTAACTGATCCCCCAGGTATAAAAAGCCTACAATTTTGCGACTCAGGGCTTTTCGTCATTTTTTTCGTTGGTGTGTTTACCTCGTGGAGGCTTTCGCCTTTTTTACCAGAGAGCTTGCTAGTTCGGGAGATTCGTAAAGTCCGCTAATATAGGGAACGGCAGAGTCTCGGATACAGAACGGGGGATAAATTGGGTTTGATTGCACCCTGAAAAGCCTCCCCACTTGTAAGAGATTATTAAATCTCTTGGTTTTCTTTCGACTGTGATCGTCGTGAAGAAGTTTTACCGGCAACCATCCTTTGCAGTTCTACATGATTCGGGAATTAACATTCCTTGTAAATAGCCGTATTTAATCCAGAATAAAAGTAAATTTCCAATTTTATATTTGACTGTGATCCCTTATTCATGTTACCTATCATTTGAGAAGATTGAAGGCGTCACACCGTGCTATAGTGATTGGGTACACTATGTACCACTTTATTTTTCTAAAAGTGAATATTTATATACCCGATATTTTATATCCCTTCCAGAATTAGTAAGCTTTATTAGTGTCTAGAATAAGTAAAAGTAATTTTCATTCCACTACCTTACATATTAAAGGCATACATATAAATTTTTCTTCTGACAAATATTGCGTAAGATAAAAGTAATGTGAGTCCAAAGTTTTTGTGATTTTTTTTTCCTTTCAGCATTTTTCTTTTACTTATTTTCACACGGAAAAAAATAAAAAACGAGTCATAATAGACCCACGTCTGGGTCACGGAAATATTATACAAAGCTTCCTCCTGTTACATTAAGTAAATATTGATCGGAACATCGCCAAAATAAAGAAATAGATATACTTCGCAGAGTGTCTCAAGGGGAAAATACATCTCCAACTGGGTGTCAAGCCCAGATTTTCCTTATTTCTTCTCACGTATACACTACACTAAAGAACTTCGTAACAAAACTTTGACAAGATAAATTTTTGTAACCCACAACATGTTTAATTACTTCTCATAGTTTGGACATATTAAGCTTAGTTGTTACTTTATTGAAAAAATTACGGTGTTTTGTAATTACTTTTAATACTTAATAAGTCTTTTTTAATGTACCGGTGAAAAACACAGTTGCGGAACTGTGAAATATGATCAAAGAAATACTTAATTTGTTTTCTTACAAAACATAAAAGTGAATTTATTTGGTTTATAATAATTTTGTAATGATGATAATTAGATAATAGAAAAATAAAGTCTCTATTAATAATGTAAAAATATAATTTTTTAATTAATATTAATATATTTGTTCTTATCGATAAATAAATCTAAATTCTTTATTCTTTTTAGATTTTTATTCATTAAGTGTAAGCAACAATTTATTAAATAATATGCATGATAAATTATTAATGTATACTTGTTTCAAATATTAATTGTTAATTCAAATATTAAGAATTAATATATTTTGTTTATATCGATAAATAAATTTAAATTCTTCATTGTTTTCATACTTAATAAGTCTTTTTTAGTTTACTGGTGAAAAAGACAGTTGCGGAACTGTGAAATATGATCAAAGAAATACTTAATTTGTTTTCTTACAAAACATAAAAGTGAATTTATTTGGTTTATAATAATTTTGTAATGATGATAATTAGATAATAGAAAAATAAAAAGTCTCTATTACTAATGTAGTAATATAATTTTCTAATTAATATCTTACCGATAAATAAATCTAAATCCTTCATTCTTTTTAGTTTTTCATTCTTTAAGTGTAAGCAACAATTTATTAAATAATATGCATGATAAATTATTAATGTATACTTGTTTCAAATATTAATTGTTAATTCAAATATTAAGAATTAATATGTTTTGTTTATATCGATAAATAAATTTAAATTCTTCATTGTTTTTAGATTTCTATTCTTCTAGTTTAAGTAACTATTTATTAAATAATATACATGATAAATTATTAATATATATTTGTGTTTCAAATATACTAAAACTGATAAGTTAAACTGATAATTTTCTGTTATGTATAAACAATTTTTTTTATTTATTTAAAAATGGTGCACTTTTCATATATCCCCCAAAAAATTACGCGCTAAATCTGGCACTCCCTATGGACTTTTTAGGGTCTCTGTTTCTTATTTTGGTGTTGCCAATTTACGTTTTTTCAGCTTTTAGGTTTTTGCTGTACCCAAATTTAGTATCTTCTTGTATTTTGTACCATTTTTTGATTTTTTTTAAAGTTTTGTGGCAACAATTTTTGGATTTCATATATGTTTTACCTCCATTTCATTCATTCGCCATTTCTTTGTGAAGTGATCAAGCGGATTTCTGACTTGCTGTATTTTGTTACAAATATGGTTGTATTTTCCAATTATATTTTTTTTCTATTAATTATTTTTATCTTTTAGCTTTCAATATGTTTCGTAAATCATGTTTAGCGGCTAATGTTGATTGTTTCAATAAATTTATTGAAATTGTTGCTGGGGTAAATTGGGAGGAATTCAAAATTTCTGTACAAATAATTCTTTTTATTAGATTGCCGACACGTATTTTCAATTGTATTTGTTAAAATTTTTGTGTAAATTGCATATAATATGTTATTCAGTGTCATTTATTTGTATTTTTTATGTATTTATCGTATTTTTAGGTATTCTTTTTTTTATTTAATGATTCCGTATTTTTTATGTATTAATTATTTGTATTTAGCAAGAATCCATCTTGGCGAGAAAAAAAAGGCTCTAAAAACAGGTATTTTGCTTGGCGAGAAAAAAAGTCGCCAAATTTCCGATTTGGGGGTATATTAATGTAGTTCCTTAAAAATCTCTTGCTGTTATTTATGATGCTACTTGGTCAAACCAAGCACGGTTGAGACATACTATACTCGTATAAGGCGAAGAAGTGAGCATTTCGTTTTAACGAGCACCGCAAAGTACAACTGAAGTGAAATTACAACTTATACTCATGTGGGTTCAAGTTATTTAGATGTAGGGAACAAGCAGAAGGCCCATAGGGTTGGTTTACCACCCCCAGAGGTATTGATTTCGAACTTGGAAGACATTGTCACCACGAACTAGCACGGCGGGTCTTAGGAGACTCTGGTTCCGAACCAGCAACTCTCCAGTTACGAAAGCGTTGCCTTTGCCGACGGAGAAATTTAAATATCTAATACGAATTATAATTCCTATTAGATTCCTAAACATCTTTAAATATCAATATCTAATTCTCTAATAAAACCATTATTGTTATTCTAAATGTATATTGTGAAAACTTGCTTTTCCACATAAAAATGCTTTTCGAAATTTAACGATTCCTAAGTAAAATTGTTAATTCCTAAAATTATAAATAATAGAAGAAATTTTAGTTATTAATAATATTAATACTCAGTTATGTAATTATAAATAATCAATAATTTAATACTATCAGTAATCTAACAATATATTTATTTAATTTATTAAGTGACCTAAAATTCGTAAGTAATTTTTACAATGCGAGAAACTAATTCTTATACTAAGAAATTTTATTCATTAAGTTTTGCGAGAAACCTTTAAAAGTGGAATGTCTTTTTCATTTAAACCCATAAAACTGCTTAAATTTTAGAGCATGGTAACAAATAGAAAGAAATAATTTGCTACAAAATGTCTTTTTAATGACAGCTTTTGTGTATGGACAAACTAATTATTTTGGACTTCTGACTAATGATGATTATCAAAAATGTGGAAGTTTATGTTTTTTGAAATTCTAAATTTTCTTGTTAAAAATCTTCGGCTGAAATATGACTTTCCACTTCAGTTAAGAAAGTTATGCAGTCTTAAATAACGGTTTTTTACTAAAAAAACCCACAAAAAATGTTTTACTTTTAAGAGATTATACACATTACTATCAAAAGCAATTTTTCTTCCGACATCATTTTAATTATAACAGAAGTTATGTCAGGTTGTTGTTTTTACTCGACTAAACAAAAGTGACATATGTTTTCAAGGCTGCACAATTATAGGAGATTTTAACGATTATAAAACAAGCAATGAATTTACTTCCAAAAAGAAACAATATAATAAAAATACACCAATAGAAAATAATTTTAATAATAAAACAAAAAATATTTTATGCAAAAAAACTGAAGTGTATTTGGTTAAACAAAGTAAACTACCTTAAACAGCCGAGTCCTGAATTTTTCTTAATGATATTTTATTTTTCTAGTATTTTATAGATTACCTAAAATTTGTGTAAAACTAAAAATTCAATGTAGTGAGAGTCTCGTATAATATATCTCATCTGAAAATTTATAAAAATAAATTTGCTAATAATTTATATTTTTATACACACATAAATTAAGGAAAATATTTAAAAACTAGTTCTTTGAAAATTTCTGTAAAGTTTTTCTAAGATAAACTAGTTCCTAAATGAAGTAGAAATTGTTGTCAATTTCATTTAATTTCATTTATAATTTGAAAGGTATAAGCTCAACAATACTTCTGTGGGGATTAATTAAGTTTTAATTTGCTTTTTTTTTGGAAGTTCCCTATTTTAGTTGCTCATTCATAGGTTTTTTTCTGATTGTTAGATTATAACTAAAAGTAATGTTTATTGTAAGATTTATTGTATTGAAATTGTCAATTTCATTTAATTTCATTTATAATTTGCAAGGTATAAGCTCAACATTATTTCTATGGGGATTAATTAAGTTTAAATTTAGTTTTTTTGGAAGTTCCTTATTTTAGTTGCTTATATATAGGTTTATTTATATTTGTTAGTTTTATAACTAAAAGTAATGTTTATTGTATTGAAATTATCAATTTCATTTAATTTCATTTATAATTTGCAATGTATAAGCTCGACATGATTTCTATAGGGGTTAATTAAGTTTGAATTTACTTTTTTTTGGAAGTTCCCTATTTTAGTTGCTTGTTTATAAGGTTTATTTTCTGATTGTTAGTTGTATTACTGGAAGTAATGTTTATTCTAAGGTTTGGATTGAAAGATTTTTCAATTTCATTTATAATTTGCAAGGTATAAGCTCAACATTATTTCTATGGGGATTAATTAAGTTTAAATTTACTTTTTTTGGAAGTTCCCTATTTTAGTTGCTTGCTGATAGATTTTTTTCTGATTATTAGTTGTATAACTAAAAGTAATGTTTATTTTAAGGTTTATGGTATTGAAATTGTCAATTTCATTTAATTTCATTTATAATTTGCAAGTTATAAGCTCGACATTATTTCTATGGGAATTAATTAAGTTTAAATTTAGTTTTTTTATGGTAGTTCCTTATTTTAGTTGCTTGTTAATAGGTTTTTTCTGATTGTTAGCTGTATAACTAGAAGTAATGTTTATTGTAAGGTTTATTGTATTGAAATTTTCAATTTCATTTAATTTCATTTATAATTTGCAAGGTATAAGCTCAACATTATTTCTATGGGAATTAATTAATTTTAAATTTATTTTTTTTAAGTTCCCTATTTTACTTGCTTGTTCATAGGTTTTTTTTATTGTTAGTTCTATAACTAGAAGTAATGTTTATTGTAAGGTTTATTGTATTGAAATTTTCAATTTCATTTAATTTCATTTATAATTTGAAAGGTACAAGATCAACATTATTGCTATAGGGATTAATTAAGTTTAAATATACTTCTTTTTAAGTTCCCTATTTTAATTGCTTGATAATAGGTTTTTTTCTGATAGTTAGTTGTATAAATAGAAGTAATGTTTATTGTAAGGGAAATCCGGCTTTCTTGGTTTGTGGTGATTAACATAGATCTTATAAATTACCGGATGATTTTCGTTACAGTTACTGCATTTAATGAAATCAATTTCTCAAAGCCCTTGTATGCAATTCTTGGTTAAATGACATCAGGCACATTAAAACAACGAGGAGCCATTTAATCAGAAATAGGAATCATGAACTGAATCTGTTCCTTTTAAAACTCTTATAGAATAACATAAATATGCCTTAAGGATAATGCCATCTTCTATTCATGCAATAAAAGAAATTCTTGATAAATTCACAAATCATGAAAAAGTGTTCTTCATTTAAATGAATGAGTCCAGTCATGAAATGCAGTACTTTAAACCATGATTTAAATCCATAAAATTATAGGATTCAACTAATCATGTTTTAAATTGGACAATTCCATGTGAATTCGGAAATAATTTTTCTTTGAAAAGCATTACTTTTAAAAGTCAATAAGAGGAAATAAAAACTTAATATCCTTACCTGTAACTATTGCCCTGGCATAGTTTTTGCTTATCTTTTTTTCTTTGGTTACGCTGTTTTCTAGATGGCATCTAAAACTGTAAGTGCTGTCGTGCTCCGTTGAATCTTTTATGTAGAGATCTCCATTGTCTAGTATTCCATACTTCCCTAAATAACAAAATCTCTCTTATACCTTCTGTCAATAAAAATATAATTGATTTCCTTAGAGACTATAAATTATGACATTATGACTCAAATAGCAGTGTATGTGATGACAAGAATTTATATTCATTGAATTAAGTATTATTTGTACGCTTATGTTTGTGCATGTGTTTATCAGCACACACACATACACACATATGTATATACATATATAAGAAAGGATATATACACTGTCTACCAATAAGTATTTGTACACCTATGCAAATGAAGATATCTGCGGTCCTGAGGGATGTCATGGCCTCCGCCGGTATATACCGTGTAGAAAACAGCTTCGGTATCACTCGCATGCAAGATGCCGCTCAGTTTGGAGCTCTCTGATTTGGAGAAAGGTATAATTATCGGGTATCACAAATGTGACCGATCCTTAAGGGACATATCTAGCTATCTGAAGTACCCAAAATCGACAGTGGCCTATGTGATTAAGAAGTGGAAGGTGAACGGTGATTGTCGGAATGTGCAAAGAGAGGGGATGATAGAGACCGACTAGTGTTGTCCAGGGAAATTCGAAAGAACCACACCCAACCGATGCCCATCATCTGCAAGGAGTTTCAGCAGGCATCCCGGAGTATTGTTTCAATGAATACCATCCGTAAGGAAACACATCTTCATGGTTTTCATAGTCGAGTTGCTGCCCATAATATTTTGATCACAAAATCCAACCGCGCTGCTTGGTTAATGTGGTGCAAAGCACATAGAAATTGGACCCTAGATCAGTGAAAACGTGCACTTTAGAGATACGATTCAAGGTTAACCCTTTACCGTTCGGATGGCAGGGCCTGGGTCTACCTGTAGAACGTTTCCTGCCAGAATACATTGTGCCAACAGTCAAGTTCGGCGATCCGGGGGTGTTTCTACCCGTATGGACTTTGACCCTTGGTCCCCATTCATGGTAAGGTTAATACCGGTGCCTACTGCAATATTTTGGATAACAATGTGCTTCCTGCGTTGTGGCAGTTTTACGGGTTGGACCCCTGTTACTTTGAGGACGACAATGCCAGTTGTCATGTTTCCAGGTTAGCCAAGGTTTGGTATGATGCTAATGAAGTTCATCGAATGGACTGTCCTGCCCTACGCCGAGACTTAAACCCTATCGAGAACCTCTGGGATGATTTGGATCGCCGAATTAATGGTGCACTTCCCGTCCAAAGTCGGTGAAGGAACTTGTATGTCTACTCCAAGCCGAGTGGAAGACAATACCTCTAGCTGTAATACAAAGACTTGTGGAAAGTATACCCCGGAGGGTTCAAGCTGTAATTGCCTGTCATGGACTCTCTACCAACTATTGATTTTGAATAAAGTTAGTTTTTCTGTTATATCACATGTGTCCAAATACTTATTGGTAGAAAGTATATATATATGAAAAGAGAGAGATAGAAAGAAATAGAATTGAGATAGAGCACTGAAGAAGTGAGAGTGAGGAGGCTAATAAATAAAGAAAGAAAGTGAATTAAAGTGGGATGGAAGAAAAGAAGAGGAAAAAGGAGGAAATTATTAGGAATTTATTCAATTTTTGATGAAGTATATCAGGTTAAAATCTAGAAATTTATTGTAGGATCTTTTTAAGAAAAATATTTTCCTCAAAAAATCAATTTAAAAAAATATAACCGCTATTAATTATACAGATATAAAAACTTGGAAAATACAAAGTACAACGGTAAAATAACAAGATACAAACTGTTGCCAACAAATGCATGTTACGATCATCAGCATAAACAAATTATAGACATTTTATAAACCATTTAAGAAGTAGTTAGGGAGGGTTTAAGGTGTAGTGCATTGACGATTTCATTTGTAATATAAACCTACCTTCCTTTTTTCATGGAAAAATCAATATGATGCATCGAGAGTAATTCTTTACTGTTATTCATCGAAGCACCCGATTTCTTTTGTGGAGATTATTTCGTAATAAATTGAAAGAATATTTTATTGCAGTTTGTGCTGTCTTATCATGATGTTATTTGTTCCTTTCCGCCATAAATACTTCAGATATATTTTACGTTAACAATGTCATTTGAGGTAGAAATGCAGGACTCAACAGTAAAGTAGATTTCCCAGCTTAGCAGGATTTACTTTATTACTTCGACATTAATTCGTCAATTACATCAACTTTTAAAGCTGATTTTGGATAAACGAAAAAATTTTCGAAATAAAATATGACCCCAAACAATATATTTCTCCATCTCTTTTTATTGTTTGAATATTAGTTTGTTATCATTATTAAAAGACATTTAACACCAAGAACTAATAAAATGCAATATAAATAGATTATATGATATTCCTCTGTTAACTAATTCGTTACGATGTTCCCCTTTTGAGATTAAATTAAAATTTCTAAGATCTGATCAATAAACTGAAATCACGCAGAAAAATAAATGCATAAGTAACTACAACAATTATATCTTCCACAGAACTGTCTAAAGCTGGATCCTTTTAAACATTTTTTAAACCTCGTGGTAAGTAGTGGATGCAATGAAGTTTCTGATGAGAAGGAAACCCTTAAATATAATTGTACCTTTTTTAATATACGAATTGTAACTGATAACAGATTTTTAAAAAAAATTCAACTTTTTTAAAGGTACTTTATTTATAACTAAGCATGGATCAGAATATTTCATAAACAAATTCAATGTGTGAAACAAAATTCCCTACATCCTAAATACTTTCTTTTTCAGACATATATAGATTTGACAAGGCGCATCTAATCTGTTGGTGGACACTAAATTTGGTCCACTTTAATAAAATAAATTCGTTGATAAATAAATGATATGCATAAGAAATAAAATATTTAATAAATTAGAGAAAAAACTTTCTCTAATTCTTTTTTCTGGTGATCTTTCTACGTTGTTCTTTTTCTCGGAAAAAGTTGGCTGCCACTTCAATGGTGTACATGTTGTTTTATATTAGGTTTGGTGCCTGTATCCACAGCTTGACAGGCATAGCTATTAAATTATTTGCCATTCTGTCTTTGTACTGAAATATCTTCCATAAACAACTAATTTTCATTCATTGAGAACATTGCACATTCGAAGCAATGAAAGAGATGTCTGCATATTTTCTCAATTTGATCCTTATTACGGTGCAAAGATTTTAATTTTTTAAAAGTACAAATTAAGTATATATGTTTAACCCCTTAACATGCATGATCGAGTTAACTCGAGGTAGCTAAACTGGCCAAGCTATGCACACTCGAGATAATTTGAGCGGCGTTGTACTTTATGTTGCTATAGTTTTTCACACTCGAATGCAATCGATAATTGAAAATAACAATGTGAAAGAAAAAATTCGTGCTATTGATATTTATTATTTACATGGGATTGTAAACTATAACACTAATTCAAATATAAAATAGATATTTTTTCTAAATTAACATTCTAAATTTTATATTAAAATTTTATATTCTTTTTATATTAAAAAAAAATTTTTTTGGCCGGCCTTAAAAAAAAAAAAAAAAAAAAAAAAAAAAACTGTTTATTAAGCGGTTAAAATCTAAATAAAGCAAATAGTTAGAATTCAGTGCTAGGTTTAGGTTTGAACAACAGCAAACACCTTCAGTTGTAATACTATAAGAGCAATATATTTCATTTTTCCAATGTAGAATTTTCTTCTACTAATATGAGACTCACCGCTTACAATGCTGGGTGTTATCAAAAATCCATCCATCCTTTCCCAAGCCGTGACTCTCACGTAATCCGCGACGTAGCTGGGAATGGGGCAGTGAAGAAGAGCCACGTTTCCTCTGAGGACGAATTCATCAAACAGCTGGATTTCGTACGTTTGAGACACAACTGGAAAGAAAAAGAGACGTTTTAAGATAAAACACAAGTAACATTTTTATAAATATCATCAAAATTTACTTAAGTGCTTTAGAATGACACTTTTTAGAAAAAAAAATACACTATTGTAACTATTTATTGCTAATTCAAATCAAACAGTGAACTTATATGTAGCATGTATTTCTTATCAACCCTTATGTAGCAAAGAAGTAGAATATAGAGCACCAAAACAAAGCAAATCTAGATTAAAATAAGCTATTTTTTATACATGGAATAACTTCTTGGAATAGAATATAGAAAGCCGTTGGATTCACTTAATAGATACGCTTCAGGTAAAAAATTATATTTCGGGTTATATAATATTCAAAATATTATAAAGAATTTAGAGACTTTATAAAGAATTTATTATTAAAGACTTTATAAAAAATATATAAGTCATTTACAATAAAAATTACTTTTTAAATCTCAACTAGCTACATAAATATACACATATGATAAATGTTGTTGCGTACTCAACGCTACTTACTAAATACATATAACACACATATGCTAAATTTAAATTTACGTAATTGACGACATTCTTTCCAGCATTGTATTTGTGTTATGCAAATTTTATTTAATGATATGAACAATAATTGATTTGTTAAATTAAATGTATAATCTATTCAAGATGCAAGATATTAAAATTTTCGTTTGGAGACAGTGCGACTGTATAATATATACACATGAATACACACATATGTGTGCATATATAAATGTAATGATAGAAAAGCGTACAATAAATAATCCAGCAAATGTATTTTAATCAAGGATATAACTCATGAACAGACTTGTGGCAACGCTTCTTTTATAATTTAAATATTACTTCTATTTTCCGAAGAATAAAAGTTCTTTTCTTGATAATCGACTGTTGATCTATTCAATATTTTGTTCTTTAGATTTATATCTTGTGTCTACAAAATGGATAAATTAATCTAACCCTAAACCTACGTTCATCATCCTCTGAAACGAAATAGTAGGTGAATTCAAGACTGAAGTTTTTCTGTCCATACTATTTTCTTGTAAGTATGCATGTATGTGTGTGTATATATGTACATATGTATATGTATGTATATATGTATGTATGTATGTATGTATATATATGTATGTATGTATATATATATATATGTATATATGTATGTATGTATGTATGTATATATATATATGTATGTATGTATATGTATGTATATATATATATATATGTATATATGTATATATGTATGTATATATATATATATATATATGTATATATGTATGTATATATATGTATATATGTATATATGTATGTATATATATATGTACATATTTACATATGTATGTATATATATATGTATATATATATATGTATATATTTATATATGTATATATATATATATATATATATATATATATATATATATATATATATATATATATATGTATGTATATATATATATATATGTATATATATATATATATGTATGTATATATATATATATGTATATATATATATATATATATATATATATATATATATATATATATATATATATATATATATATATATATATATATATATATATATATATATATATATATATATATATATATATATATATATATATATATATATATATATATATATAAACAGATAGATAAAGTTCGTATAATATATAAAAATATATGTATGTATGTATATGGATACATGTACTTTTATTTAATGCCATAAAGCACAAGAACTATGTTTACAGCCGGATTAAATGTATAGATGTCGTCCAAATCCGTCTTCAATTTGTTACTTTATCATGACACGCATGATCAAACATAAATGATAGAAAGTTTGATTACTAAAGCGTATCGTCATATTTTCTTTGTTAGGGGAGCACTAAAAAAAGAATGATCTTCGAAATAATAATTTTTTTCTCTCTCGTGAGATGAAAGTATTCAGTCTTTGACTGCATCATTTTTCAAACGGAGGCTCATATTGTCTCCTTCAATTTCTTCTCCCCAAAATTATACTTCCAATAAAGTAGAGGAGAAGACGATATATAAAGCCTTTATAACCGCAACATTTAATGCTTCAAAGAAAATCCACTGAAGTATGCTGCAGAATTACATGAGAGATAAAAGCTGTATCGGAAAAAGCTTATCGATGCTTATTTCTTTGTTTTTATCATATGCTATACGGCAGTATCGACAACCGGGTACATTTTAATGCTGCAACAATTGAATAATATTTTGCAAATTTAGTAAAGGAAACCGCTATTCAAAATTACTTTCAACTGATGCAGCATATAAAGTAAAGAGAACTTTGTTTTTACGACGTAAAAAAAATTAAAAAATAATTTTTTTCTTCTCCTTTTTAATGAGTGACCCATTAAATATTAATATTACATCTATGATTAACGATATAAGTATTGATATACACTGTTTAAAAGATAGAATAAATTAAACTTTTTTTACTATGATTTAAAGAATTTTTTATAATTCATCACATTTTTCTTTTTCCCATAATTATACAAGAATTATTTAATAATTTTGGACAATTGATATGAAAGAAACCACTATTTATAAATTTTTACTAATTGACTATTTTAGCAATTTTATATTTTGAATATTGTAATTACGTCTTATGCACCATGGAGTAAAATAAAAGTTTTAAAATTAACCTCAATATTTTTGCATAATTTGTTTATCTAATATTGAAAAATTCAACTGTGAATTAACGAACATAACATGGCCATGTGCTTTGTTGGAATGTAGTAAGACAACTGTTATTCGCCGTGAAACGGAGAAAAATTTATTAATCTAAACAAAAACTCTTTTATTGAGTAATGTCACAAATATTATAAAATATCACTTTGTAAATAATGTAAAATACTCCACCCTTTGGAAATATTTTATGTTCTCTGTACACTATATAAAAATGCAAAGTTTGGTTACTACCAATCAAATTTAAAACTGTGAATTTATATTTTTTTCCATTTAATTTTGCTGTAAGATTATATTTTTAAAAGTAGTTATGTAAATTATTTAAAATAATTTATTTTTAACGGATATATTAAATCTGATAAAATAAATTTTCTTTTTGAAACACGTAAAATGATCAATTTGAAATCCTTATTTTTCTAATTATTACTAAGAGACTTTTAGAAGGATATTTTGTGATATATATTAATGTGATATATATTCAATAGAAATAGGGATTTAAATAGTTTTTTAACTGAGAAATAAATAAGTAGGTAATCAAATTATTCCCCATAATTTAAAAATTTAAAAATGTTTAAAAATCTTAACATATGTCCGATTATACAATTCAAATAATATACAATACTTTGTAATTGCAGTTAAAAATGTGTAATAAAAATTAACGTTTAGCTTCTATATCAAAAGTACTACAGTATGCTTTCCTATTTTTGGTGCAAATAAAGCTTGATTTAACTTTTCATATATACATGCAAAATATAAACATATTTTTTCAATGAATAGCTTAAATGTAATTTAGCTAACTTCCAATAAGTTTTCTTTATTACCTGTATATAAAACAAATAGTACAAAGTATAAATAAATTTCTTTATTTAGGCATTGGAGCAATATTAGGTTTACATTAATAGGAAATTTATTTATTAAAACTGTTTTATTAATTGTAAAATTACAACTCGCTATTTTAATTTGGATTAAATTAAAAGTAGAATAGTTGGTATTTGTTTTTAATTAAAATGTTATATAGAGTAGCAACATTACGATATTTTTAGGTAAATTCTAATGATATATATTTTCAAAATACAAATTTTATGCAAAATCTAATTAATTATTAGATATCTTTATTAATATAAATTTCTTTTTAATTAAAAAGTTAGATAGTTTAACACCATTAGGATATTTTTAGGTAATTTTTAATTATGTTTTTTAAATTCAAAGTACAAACTTATTAAAAAACTAAATAATTATTAGAAATCTTTATTAATATAATTCTTTTCACTGTCTAAAATCTGCAATGAACTACGCAGTTGTATGTATTACATACTACGCTATT
>CM063511.1:15401439-15406439 GCA_032207245.1 Pardosa pseudoannulata
TGGTATTACTGAATCCAGAATAATATTGACGGATTCAATTTTATGTGTAATTCTGGTTTACCATTTGAATTATGGAATAGCTAAAAAACAGGATGTACAATTTCAATTCTTGCAAGATTCAAAAATATATATTTGTATAATGGTTTGGTTTCGAGTGCTACGGTCTACTTTTTTCAACACGAAGGCTAATGGACCGGGACCTACAGCTTAAAGACGAATACGAACGGCTACGAACATCCATATCACTGTAGGATTTGAAACCACGAACTAGGCCAGCACCCTAACCAACCGGCCATCGTTCGACTCTATTTGTATAATGGAAGCACGAAAAGGATAAATTTATAGATTTGAGTATCTTCTCGACTCTCAAATCTACAGTGAGATTGCGTTTTAACCGTGAAAAGATAGATTCAAAACAGGATGAATTTATTCACACTAATATGATTAAGTAAATTATGAAACATATATTTCTTAGGCAAAAATATTAACCTTCAGCATAGTGCTTATGTTTTAAAAATGGTTAATGGTCTTTATATCATATTATTCACGGTTGATAAAAGAAATACTCAAGTCTTTAGTATCACTAAAGGTGAGACCTCCCACGATAAATTATATTTCTATAAAATATAAGTATACAACCTAGGGTCTTATAATTGCCTTTAAAAAAAAGGATAGTTTTAGAAAACATCAGGCCATGAAATCAAAAGGCGTTTGTTGAAAAAAAAGGAAAGATATAAACTTGTGACAGCTGGTCAATTTTTTTGTTTCTCTCCGTGACAAAATATAATTTCAGGAAAAATCCAGGTTTCAGAAGTATTGAAGAGTTATTTACTCTCGGGTGTATGTCATAAAAAATTCGATAAAAGTACATGTTCTGAATTTATTCGAAGTCTGATCAAAGAACTGGTTTTGATATAACTGGAGCCAAATTTATCTGTCAAAGAAACTTCAAGAAGCAAGTTATTAATATTTTGTTACCCATTCATTGAAAATAAGTTACTTTAGTAAATTCATTTGACAAATTTAAACAGAATTGTCTAAGTAAGTCTGCATCAATTCCAAAATATATTTTAAATATTATGACAGATTTTGTTGACTTATATAAGCATCAAAAATATTATTTGATTTTCCTCAGAGACTTTTAAAACCCAAGTATTAAATGAGAATAAAATAAGATTTTCAAATACACTTAAAAATATGTGCATAAAAATAATAAAATTCAATAATGCATGAAACTTACTGGATATTTGAAAATTATTTGTTGGAAAATTAACCTATCATTATTAATCTAGATTTTATATTTATTGCTGTACTGATATTTGATAAGGTTAATACCAGCAAAAACTATACACTTGCTTCAGTTATTTACTTAAAACTTGTAAAATCATGAAAAACAAATCTGTCACAGTAGATATATTTGTTATTGCTTGTACTTCATGCTTTATCTTGCATGCTTAAAATCTGTCCTTAACTCTACAAATAAAACTAAGATAAACTAAACATTTTGCTGATTTTGCTATACCTCTTTACCTTAAACTTTCATACGATTGACTAAATGATGGACGAATGTCTCGGGTACTGCTCTTCGGTATTATTATTTCAATCTTCAAGACAATATAGATATACATATATAGATAAGTACAGGTATCCCGATGAATAGAATCCAATACAGGTGGTCCTTATAATTAAATGTTTTCTACTGCTTTTGCAATATTTCTTGCTAATGATGAGAAGAGGTATTGGTTCTATTTATAAACATGATGAGGTTTTATAAAATTAGAAATATTGACTTGCGAAGTCCATTATATATTATAATGAAGATGGTACGCCAAAGACTGCTTTCGTGTCATACTCTCGGTAATTTACAATTTAAGACCTTCTATTTATAAAAATCGTTATTTTATTACATAAGACATTGCTCAATAACAAATTATTGATTGATTGTTTAAAATAATAACAATGCTGCTTCAAAGCGTCAATCATCAACTAAATTCAATCATCCCTACTGTTTTGTTTCGAATGTGTTTGCTCTAGCGTGTATATTGTTTTGATTTTATCTAATTAATAAAATTATCTAAATTAAGAAAAAAACACATCATATTTCTAATTTAAACAACATAAAAATTATTAACAAAATTTTAAAGCGTTTTAAAAATAAGGTAAATTAACTGATGAATCTTTTCTCTTGAAATTTATAAACTCTAATTTGAAAAAGCTGATTTTTTTAAAATTTAGTAGATGAATTAATAAGTTTTTTGGTAGACTATAGTCAACTCGGAAATACTTTGATATACCCCCCCCCAAATCGGAAATTTGGCGACTTTTTTTTCTCGCCAAGGTGGATTCTCGCTAAATACAAATTCTTAATACATAAAAAATACGGAACCATTAAATACAAAAAATGAATACCTAAAAATAAAATAAATACATAAAAATACAAATAAATTGCACTGAATAACATATTATATACAAAAACATATTAATACAAATGCAGCAAAATACAGCAAGTCAGAAATCCGCTTGATCACTTCACAAAGAAATGGCGAATGAATGAAATGGCGGTAAAACATATATGAAATCCAAAAATTGTTGCCACAAAACTTTAAAAAAAACTCAAAAATGGTACAAAATACAAGAAAATACTAAATTTGCAACAGCAAAATAAGAAACAGCAACTCAAAAATTTCCGTAGGGAGTACCAGATTTGGCGCGTAATTTTTTGGGGGGTATATCAAAGTTGTACCGCCAACTCAATACTATTGTAATTGTCTTCAAACCAGCTCACCTATATAGCAATAAATTATATTAAATAAATCATTTTCATATTAATATAAATTCATATTTTACTATATATCATTATCATTATAAATGCATTTTTTCATCCTCATTTACGGATGAAAAAATGCATTAAATTTGCAAATAATGAAAATACAATTATGCTATTTATAATAGAATTATGCATTGTCTATTTATTCATTTAACCTGGTAATTCAAAAAATATTATGAGCATTATACGCAAGAAATCGAATAATTTCTCTCATATAACTGTAAAAATATATTTTTAATACAGCTACGTGTAAAAACGTAGGAAATTGTCGTGAAATATTTTTAAAGTAAATGTCAAAAGATAATTTATTGTTTCAATTTTGATTTTTTTTTTACAAACTCGATATAGTTAAGAGAATTTAAAACAGTGAAATTGAATTAAAAAGACTGATTTTTTAATTATAATCAGATATGTCACTAGATACCAAATAATATAGCATTACGTATGAGGCATTCCGATATTTTATTGTTTTTAAATATTTTATCTTATCATGATTATTTAAAATTAATTTGCTAATTTTGAAACAAAAATCATGCATTTTGTATTTAAGAAACGTTTCATAAGCAATTCAATTTCTTTTATTTATTTCAATTTCCTAACATTCATTCGACATTCGACATAAACCAATTGTATAAGAAATAATTTCTGTAAAAATACCAATTATGAAATACTTAATTTGGCCCTATTAATATTGTATTTTACGTAAAAAACTACTTCACTAAAATTTCAAATTTCCCTTTGTAGATAGAATAAAATTGTTTACGATAACTGTGAATTTTAAAACTTAAAAGGCGATTGCAGTTAAGTTTTTACGGTCATTCAATTTAATTGTATAGGATACATTACGAAATATTGTAATAATTCGTATTTAAATATTTCAATTTTATTAGTTGAATATATTTTTATATTAACACGCACTTTTAGCACTTTGTTAATTATTTCACGAATTTTCATACAGGAGGCATAAACAACTGACACACAATTATACACTATACACAATTTCGGTATTAGCAATGTAAGTGGTATAGATGACATTAAAATTTATGTATGCTTATTATTTTATTCTTCACATTATCTGCACTTGTAATTAACGTTTTCAAATATTCAAACTTTTACAAACATATGAACCTTTCTCCCTTTACTATCTTATTTTCTGTTTCAAACTATATTATTATATCTGCGCAATATTTATAAAATGAGATAGATCTCTATAGACTGCTCTATAGACCAATTAATTACAGGATTTCAAAAATATTGTATATGCAAATGAAAGAACCTATATGGAAAATTTTTGCTCACCTCTTTTACCACAATCAAATGGTTATCAAAAATAAGCTATTTTTATACAAAACTGTCCTAACATTCATATTTTTCTATAATGTAGGGGGTCTGTGGTTTGGCGTCAAACAGTCATATTGCAAATAGTTCGAAACAAACGTACGGAATGATTTGTCGGCTTTCTGGTAACGTGCAGTTATTGGATAATGATACCATAGTGAATTCAATTGGAGCAGTTATCAGAAATTCTTCACTGATTTTTTCTTAGTTTGTACAAAGCAAGAAACAACGAAGCAGCAAATCTTCTGAATTATGATCTCAGATAATTTTTTAAAATAGACATGTAACAGACTTATATCATCTTAAGTGTACTCGAATATAGTCTCACCGATGCTTCTGAATTTTAAATATTAATTGTACTGAATTTGATTTATTGTAATTAAAAATTTGTATTTTTTATGAAAAGTTCTTTAACAAATAATAATAATACTTTTATTTTCTTTGGTGCCATGACACTAATTCCTGTTTTTGTTTATTTCTAAGGAACCCATAGATCAAAAGCAGCTATCATAGAAGTTTATATTAAAATTCAGGTAACATCAATTTAACGTGTTTTTGTCGTAAAGCATAAACTGCGTAACAGAATATGATATCACTAAGGGGATACCTTAATTAGAAGTAAACATAATTAAATCAGTTTTTTAAGTTGTCTACAATTGTTTTCAAATATAACTATTTTTGATTTTTTAGCTAATAAGTAAATATTGAGAAATACATGTAAAGATATAATACATAATTGTTCACAAACACATATATAGTTCACAAACTTGTAATTTCTTTAATTAAATTTGTATGAATTTCTTCGGACTGCAGTTAGCAACTCAACGGTGTTAAA
>CM063511.1:15413939-15416439 GCA_032207245.1 Pardosa pseudoannulata
AAGTGACGCTTCGAGTCTAGGATGTCTTTACAGCCACAGCTTAGTAATAAAATAGTTAACAATTATATTTTATTTTACATTATATTTTAGTAATATATATATTGAAAAAAAGGCGAATCTGAATCTGAATACACTGTCGGAAAGCTCCATTCCCTTAAATCCCTTAATGCACAATTTTTTTTTAAAGAATGACAAAAAAATCAATTATTTTTAATGTAAAAAACACAGTTTAAAAAGTTGTCTTCCCAAGAAAATTACAAAAATACAAAAATAATCAAAAATTTTATTGCAATTTTGAATTTTGATATTATTGCAGAAAATAGTCAAGTATTGTAATATTACAAGTACATCGAATTTTTATCTTTTTTTCGGATTCCCATTTTAGAATAAACATTATTATCAGTAAAAATATTTATTTAACAATACTAGTATTTATAAAATTAACCAAAATTTTCTTTTGTGGGATATATTTCGAAACAAGTTGCACAAGAAAAAGATAAGTCGTAAGTGATAAGTAGAAAAAAAATGTTTTATACTAAGTGTTATAGCTTACAATCCCATGTAAATGATAAATATCAATAAAACAATGGGTTTTTTTATTTCACATTGTTATTTTCAATTCTCCATTGTATTCGAGTGTGAAAAATTACAGCAAAATAAAGTGCAACGCCGCTCGAATCATCTCGAGTGTGCACCGTTTGGCCAGTTTAACGCACTCGAGTTAACTCTAGCGTACACTTTAAGGGGTTTAGAATGTTCACGATAATCAGATTAACATACAGTTTGTTTATTAATCCGTTCCTTTATCAAAGTTCCTTTCTTAGATAGTTAATCGGTACGGACTGATCGACACATTCTACATCATTGCCATCATTTTCATTTCCAAAATTCGACAATAGGTAAGAATCTACTGAAAGAAAATTTTATGCACTAGTGTCTTCAGGCATTGCCTACAACCCACGATTCCTTGGGTGCCATTTTGGATATTCTGTCATTTTGGATTAAAGCTTCCCGAATGTGATAATTTGACTGGCTTTGGTAAAATATTTTTGTTGTACTTACACTAATAAATTTACTTTTGAATGAAGAACATTTAAACTTATTTATAGGACTCAATAAAAGGGAATAATGTCAGTAGATGTAATGCAAAAATCAGGAAATGCGATAAAATGCAAGTCATTCTTCTTTCTCGTGCTACAATTAACAATCATATTACTGATTTGTGGAAGTTAAAATTATGTAGGAGATTTTCCATTCTGATTCTGGTATCTCAAGTTCCACTGATAATTAATCTCTCATTAAAATAAATTTAAATCAACATATAAATATCATTATAAAATCAAACTCATTATAAAGTTCCTTTTTAGTATATATTTCAACTATGTTCCAATATTTAATGGAAATTTTAATTGTTTACAAAATTTCACGATTTTTTAATCGTAAAAGATAAAATAATGAACTTTCTTAGATTAAAATATACGTTAATATAAAACAATATAGATATTTTATGGTTACTTTTAATGAGTAATCAATTTTCACTAACGAGCAGTAACTTTATGTATAGAATTGTTTAATAAATTAAAATATTTCATTGATGCAGACTTATTAAAATAGTTGAACCAATAAATATAGACTGTTTATTAATTTTAATTTTTAATTCTTCGTGTTGCCTTTTTTGTCCCGTAAAATGGTAAAAAGAATATCTGAAGCTTTTTTTAAAATAATGAGTAATTTAACAGAATTGATATCGTTATGCAAGTTAAAATAATCAGGCCGAAGAATACATTCTGTGTATCAAAGAACAAGTATCTTTTGCATTTATTAATGAATGTTCAAAATAGAAAGTTGAAAGAGAAAAATGTAAAATCCTGAGTTTTTCTTTATATAAAAAACTAAAAGTTCGCTTTTTTCTCTCAATGAAGATAAATAAAATGTAATTAAAATTTTAACTATATCACATACTAAAACTGACATTTCTTGCACACACTCACTTAACATATTGTTCTCATACTTTTTAACATCAGGTGATAATTAGTAAAGGGTAAATATAATAAGGGGTAAAGTAGGGTTAAATGTAATAATGTGTGTGTGTGTGTGTGTGAGAGAGAGAGAGTTAGTGTCAGTTATAATTTGATAATATTAAATGAAAACAAAATATATTATAAAACAAATTGTAGTTTAGATATTTAAAATTATTTTATTAAATTAGTATTAATAAATTATTCTTTATTGTAATTTTATATTATTACATAAAACAAAATATTTACCCTCTCTTAAAAAGTTACATTCAAGTGTAATAACGTATGTATATAGTAATAATGTATGTATATAGATGCATACATATATATATATATATATATATATATATAATAAATAAATATATATATATATATATATATATATATATATATATATATAATATATATATATATATATATATAATATATATGTATATAATATAAATATATATATATATATATATTTATATATATGTATATAT
>CM063511.1:15421439-15451439 GCA_032207245.1 Pardosa pseudoannulata
AAAGATATTGTATTCGAATGGTTTTGGTGTATAGAATGCATATTCCAGCTGATTCGTTCATGCTTTTTTATTTCTTTACTCTTCTTTACTTTTTTTTTACTTTTCATAACAAACGTGTCAATAAAGATGTTTGCAGAATGAACCTTTCACTTCCAATTTTGACATGGCTTGCTTCATATTTTATTCATATTTCCACTCCTTTATGAAGTTTATAAATAGTCTTTTAAGATTCTTACAAAAGTTATATCTTATAGAGCAAAATGCAAAAATCTTTGACCCATAACTCGTGTGAAAGAAAACTAAAAAATATTTTATGTTAATGAACTTGTGAACATAATATTACACATTTCTCGCAGTTAGATAGTTGTTTTGACATGTTACTAACATTTGTTTTAATCTTCTTCCTTTTACATAATCTATAAAATTCCTCAATATTTTTTGAAACATTGTTACGTTTAGTTGAAATTTTCATAATTTTATCAATTCAATTGCCCATATGAGCATTGTCTTAATTTACTTCTTGTGCTGATAAAATGCTAACTCAGTTCAAATGACAGGATTTAAGAATTTATTAAACTCTACTTAGCAAGTGCTTCTATGAAAAGCAGCACAGAAAAGTTTATGTATACCGCCTTGCTAAAATTTCTTTGATCTTTTTTAATTTGGAATCAGACACGTGCAGAAATTTCGATATTTGAAAAAAATATTGTATTCGAATGGTTTTGATGTATGGAAAGCACATTACAGCTTATCCTTTCATGCTTTTACTTATTTCTTTACTCTTATTTACATTTTTTTTACTTTTCAGAACAAACGTGTCAATAAAGATGTTTCCAAACTGAACCTTTCACTTCCAAGTTTTGACTTGGCTTGCTTCATATTTTATTCATATTTCCATTCCTTTATGACGTTTATAAATAGTTTTCCTTGTTTTTTAGAAATTTATTTTGTAGAGAACGAAATGCAAAATTCTCGGACAAATAACTTCTGTGACAGAAAAGGGAAGAATATTTTATATTAATGCACTCGTTCCTTCATCCAAATTGTAGGAAAGGCTGTTGTCTTTTTATCATGTGTAAAAATTATTTTACATTTCCATATTTCACAGAGAAAAAAAATTGTTAAGAGAAGAAAGTTTATAAATGTATATATTTTTCAAATTTGCCATCGCCACGTTCAAAAGAAAAGTTGGTCACTCTCTTATTGTTATTTATATCTCTTGAAAAACAAAATTTAAAAGAATTTTATTACTTTAATGCAGGAATGCCGAACGATTTCTGAATGCTTAGGTTGCTGGCCTTCGGAACCGGAGTTCGTGGGTTCGAATCCCACTATGGCATGGATGTTCGTTGCCGTTCGTAATAGGCTTTAAGCAGTAGGTCCCGGTGTCATTAGCCCTCTTGTTGCAAAAAGTAGACCGTAGTGCTTCAAAACCAAACCAAAAAATAAACGAATATAAGGAATATAATATTCTTATATTTTTCAAAAAGTGGATTTTTATTTCCTTCTGTTGTTTTCGCTACGTGTCCAGAAAAATATTTTAATTATATTATATGTTATTACTCATATTTTTAATTTTATTATTTTTTAACAATTACATTATATAACTAATGTAAAATCATCCAATCTTACATAAATGTAAAAAAAATCTGTAGGATTTTGAAGTAATATATATAGCAAAAAATAATGTGAACAACTATGAAATGTAGTTTGAATTTTTTCCTTCTATTTTGTATAGTAATTTAATACTACTCACAGAACATTTCACAGGTGTAACGCAAAAACAAACCAAAATGCTTTTAATCAACTTTGAAACTTCCGTGACATATTGCCACGTTAGTGTCTTTATTTTACATAACCTTCTCAGTTATCCTCATACATGGTAATGAAGATGAAATATATCTGTTTTTATTGGTGGTCAGTTGCAAATATATATTATATATATACTTTATTGCCACCACCTGTGTGTATCTTTAGTATTTGGGTCTATTGAATTTAGTGTTTGGGCTTCACACACAGGCACGCAAACACACAAACATGCACACACATAATTACTCTGGGAAACTGATTTTAACTACAGTGTTCCCTCGCCACTTCGAGCTTCATGTTTTGCGGCTTCAGTGCTTCGCGGATTTTTCTAAAATATTCATCAAAAAATAAAAATGAAAAATGCAGCCATGTCGGCAGTCACATTGAGGTAAGGAGCGTTATTTCATGTTGATATGCTAAAGAGAAGGATCCCTGCATGTCAAACAAGAGTTGATATGAGTTGACACAGAGTACATACCACGGGGTACTGAGTTAACAAAGTCTGGAAGTGAGGAAGAAAATGAAAAAGAAGGTGAAGAACAAACTGAAAAGCGTGGCCTTACCCTCAAGAATCTGCAACAATTGTGCAACATGGCAAGAATTTGCACAAGACATTGACGACAGTATAGTTTGAGCTGTCGAGTTCAGCAATCGCGTTGAAGGGGTTATAACTTTGTACAGGGAAATACACAGACACATTTTCTCCAAGGTAAAGCAAGCCCGACGGTTCTACCGTCACCACAGAATTTAAGAAATTAAACTGTACACTCCAAATTTTTCTATGAAAAGAAGCAAAGAAAATTTTATGTATATTGCTTTGCTAAAATTTCTTTGATCTTTTTTAATTTGGAATTAGTCGCGTGATGAGATTTTGATATTTAAAATAGATATTGTATTCGAATGGTTTTGAAGTATCGAATTCACATTCCAGCTGATTCTTTTATGCTTTATTCTATTTCTTTACTCTTATTTACATTTTTTTAAACTTTTCACAACAAACGTGTCACTAAAGATGTTTCCAGAATGAACCTTTCACTTCCAAGTTTTGACTTGGCTTGCTTCATATTTTATTCCTATTTCCATTCCTTTATGACGTTTATAAATAGTTTTCCTTGTTTTTTAGAAATGTATTTCGTAGAGAACGAAATGCTAAGTTCTCGGACAAATAACTTCTGTGACAAAAAAGGGAAGAATATTTTATATTAATGCACTCGTTGCTTTATTGAAATTGTAACAAAATCTGTTGTCTTTTTATCATGTGTAAAAATTATTTTACATTTCCCTGCTTCCTAGAAAAAAAAATTGTTATAAAAAAAAGTTGATAAATGTATATATTTTTCAAATTTGATAACGTGATGTTCAAAAGAAAAGTTGGTCACTCTCATATTGTTATTAATATTTCTTGAAAAACAAAATTTAAAAGGATTTTAGTACTTTAATGAAGGGATGCCGAACGATGGCCGAATGGTTAGGGTGCTGGCCTTCGCAATAGGAGTTTGTGGGTTCGAATCACACAATGGCATGGATGTTCGTAGCCTTCCAGAATCAGCTTTAAGCAGAAGGTTTCAGTCTCATTACCCCTCGTGTTGAAAAAGTAGACCGTAGTGCTTCAAAACCAAACTAATGAAGGAATATAATATACTTATATTTTTCAAAATAGTAGATTTTTATTTCCTTCAATTTTTTTCTCTACGAGTCCAGAAAAATATTTTGAACATATAATATGTTATTACTGTTATTCTTGATTGTATTATTATTTTTTAAGATGTTACATAATGTTACATTATGTAAAATCTTACAATCTTACATAAATGTATAACATTTCTGTAGGATTTTGAAGTAATATATATTGCAAAAAATAATGTGAACAACTATGAAATGTAGTTTGAATTTTTCCTTCTAATTTGTAACGAAATTTATTACTATTCACAGACCAGTTAGTTCACAGGAGTAACGTGAAAACAAATCAAAATGCTTTTAATCAACTTTAAAACATGTGATTTTCGTCCTTGGATATTGTTGCGTTAGTGATTTTATTTTACATAACCTTCGCAGTTCTCCTCATACATGATAAAGGAGATGGGATAATCTGACTTTAATAGTGATCAGTTGCAAATATATATTATATATATTCTTTATTGCCACCATATGTGTGTGTCTTTAGTATCTGGATCTGTTGAATTTAGTGTTTGGGCTTCACACAGACACACATATAATTACTCTGGGAAACTAATTTTAAATACAGAGTTCCTTCCCACTTCGGGCTTCATGTTTTGCGGTGTCAATGCTTCTCGGATTTTTCCAAAATCTTCATCAAAAAATAAAAATGTAAACATACATCCATGTCGGCAGCCACATTGAGGTAAGGAGTATTGTTTCATGTTGATGTGATAGAAAGAAGGATCCCTGCATGCCAAACAAGAGTTAAGATGAGTTGACTCACAGTACATACCACGGGCTATTGAGATTACAAAGTCTGCAAGTGAGGAAGAAAATGAAGAGGAAGACGAAGAACAAACAGAAAAGCGTGCCCTTACCCTGAAGAATCTGAAACAATTGTGCAACATGGCTAGAATTTGCACAAGATATCGACGACAATATAGTTCGAGCTGCCGAGTTCAGCAATAACGTTGAAGGGGTTCTATTCTTGTACAGGGAAATTTTGAACGAAAAGGAAAAACAAAAACAACAACTACCCATCATTATGATTCTCGCCAAGGTAAAGCCCCCTGGCTCTTCCGTCAGCGTCTCCAGCAGAAGAGTCTCCGAGGGAGCCTAAAACATCCACGAGTCGAGTGAGAACCTCTCCTCCGCCTCCAACAAGACTCTTCGCCTTTCTCAGAAAGGAATGTTAATTAATGTTCGTTACTCTATAAGGTTTTGTAATTAACCTAATTAATTATCACTGAAACGTTTAAGTAAATACGTATACTGTTGTAATTTTTGTCTTAAACGTGTAAAATATAAATACTGTTTACATATTTAAAACATTCGGACACCCTCATACACAAAACTTCCTAGGGGCAAATCTTACTTTGCGGTTTTTCAGTTTTCGCGGAAGGTTTTGGACCCCATTAAACGCGAAAAATTAAGGATCACTGTAGTAAAAAATATTATTTTCTCTAAGTTAAAATGACACAATTAACTTCCAATATATTACAAAAATATGCAATTCCTTTGAGATAAATTAAAGTCAGGATCACATCTACCTCTCAAGTTTAGAAACTCTCAACTGTTTCTGGAGACAAATAAAAAAAGTATATATAATTTCCTACATACATTCTAAATTTATGATATAACTGAAATTTACATAGTTTTCTCCCTTCTTAAAACTTTTAAATTTAAAGTTGTAAACCGGATATTATTCTTTAATCACGTTATTTTTTTATTAATAATTTGAAATTTTAGAAACGTATCAACACAAATACTCAGTTAGAGATTGTTTCTATACCTTTCATTTTTAATGGTCCATCTTATAGTCCATGTTCCTTTCTTTAAAACACCACCCAATAAACCACTTTCTAGATAGTTAGACTGTTATCTCAAATAAAACTAGAGAATGTTAAGAAATATCAAAATCTATACTGCAAACTGGTTCTCTGACAAGCGTCTGAAATTTCTTTTTATTTACTCCCCTGGAAAAATCTCTTTGATCTCTTTGATTTTGTAATTGGGATTCAGATTCGCATAAAATTTAGATTTCTGAAAGAGATATTGTGTTCAAGTGTTTTTTGATACATGAAATTCCTGCTCATTCCAGCTGATACCTTCATCTGGATTTTATTTTTATTCTGATTTACATTTTTTAATGCTTTTAATAACAGAAGTGTCAATAAAGATGATTCCAGAATAAACCTTCCATTTTAAAGTTTTGACGTGGCTTGCTTCATATTTTATTCATACATTTTTTCCCATTCCTCTATGACGTTTATAAACAGTCTTTTATGCTTCTTACAAAAGTTATATAGTAGAGAGCAAAATGCAAAAATCTTTGACACATAACTTCTACGAAAGAAAACTAAAGAATATTTCATATTAATGCACACTTTGCAGCATAGAAATTCAAATTTGCTTCAAAATACTGTTTAAATAGTTTGACATGAAATTTAAATAAGTTGTTGAAAGTAAAATAAGGTCACATATAACATTGTATTTTGAAATTAGGTCGTCAATATATCAATAAACAAATGAAAATTGTTTATTGATATTTGTACCTCATGTAAGGCAAACTTTCTCTGTTGTGTAATTGTTTGAAGAATACATCTTCATTTCTTATGTTATTACAATTAAGATAGTTTATAATACCTCAACATATTTTGTGTAACAATATTAGTTTAGGAGAAATTGAAATATATTATTTATGTTACTTGTTTATTGATAAAGAAGTAATGTTAAACAATTTATTCATAAACAAGCTATTGATAAACAAGTTATTGATAAAGAAGTTATTGATAAACAAGTAATGTTTATTGATAACAAATGTAACTTGTTTATTGATATTTGTACCTAAGGCCAATACTCTGTTCTGCAATTGAAGAATTCATCTTCAGTCCTTAAGTTATTACAGTTAAGAGACTTTATAATACCTCAATATATTTTGTATAATATTAGTATAGGAGAGATGGAACTGCTTTATTTATGTTAATGTACTAATTACGTGTTTTTCTCTCTTGTTAGTCATGCCTCTTTTAAATTTCCATGATAATTACTTAAAATTCCTCCATATTATCTATGTAAATATTTCTGAATCTTTTTTTCCTAAGAAATATATGTACTTTAAGGTGAAATTTATGTACTTTAAGGTGATACTTACTTTAAGGTGAAATTTTTAGCAACATATTAACACTCTTACTCAAACGAAGTCTTATTTGCCCTTTGAAATTTTTACATGAGTTCAAGTGAGAGACGATTAAAAATAATTAATTTTCAAACTGCAAAATGAATCTGCTAGAAATGCTCAAGATTTATTTTCCTTAATAAGCTGCAAAAAATTCTTTTGATCTTTTCTAATTTGGATGCAGTCTCAAAGAAGATGTTTGATTTTTGAAAGGGATATTTTATTCCAATGGATTCGACCTTCTGGAAAGTATGTTCCATATCGGTTCTTTCATATCATGTTTTACATACATTTTACTCTTATTTACATTTTTTTATTCTTCATAACAAATCTGTCAATAAAGATGTTTCAAAAATTCACCTTTCATTTCAAATATTGACAAGGCAAGGCTTGAACTATAATTTATTTATATATTTTAGATTTATTTTCCTTAATAAACTGCAAAAAATTCTTTTGATCTTTTCTAATTTGGATGCAGTCTCAAAGAAGATGTTTGATTTTTGAAAGGGATATTTTATTCCAATGGATTCGACCTTCTGGAAAGTATGTTCCATATCGGTTCTTTCATATCATGTTTTACATACATTTTACTCTTATATACAATTTTTTATTCTTCATAACAAATCTGTCAATAAAGATGTTTCAAAAATTCACCTTTCATTTCAAATATTGACAAGGCAAGGCTTGAACTATAATTTATTTATATATTTTAGATTTATTTTCCTTAATAAACTGCAAAAAATTCTTTTGATCTTTTCTAATTTGGATGCAGTCTCAAAGAAGATGTTTGGTTTTTGAAAGGGATATTTTATTCCAATGGTTTTGATCTTCTGGAGAGTACGTTCCATATCGGATCTTTCATATCATGTTTTACATTTTATTCTTATTTACATTTTTTTATTTCTTCATAACAAATCTGTCAAACCAGATGTTTCAAAAATACACCTTTCATTTCAAAGTTTTGACAAGGCTTGAATCATATTTTATTTATATATTTTATCATTCCAATATAATGTTTATAAGAAATTTTTCTTACAAAAGTTATATCCTATAGAATGGAATGCAAGACTTGGACCTATAAAGTTTTCCATTGATAATCCCAAATAATTTTTATATACGAATATAATACGAATACCTTAATTCGTTACTACAATGATATGAGAAATAGTTTAATAAGCCTGCTGTCACGTTAGTTTTTTTTATTAATAATTTAACATTTTAGAAGTGTATCAACACAAATACTCAGTTGGAGATTGTTTCTATACCATTCTTTTTCAATAGTCCATCTTATAGTCCATGTTCCTTTCTTTAAAATACCCCCCAATAAACCGTTTCCTACATAGTTAGACTGTTATCTCAAATAAAACTAGAGAATGTTAAGAAATACCATAATCTTACATTCCAAACTGGTTATCTGATAAGAGCCTTAAATTTCTTTTTATTTACTTTCCTGGAAAAATTTCTTTGATCGTTTCTAATTGGGATTCAGATGCGCATAAAATTTAGATTTTTGAAATAGATACTGTGTTCAAGTGTTTTTGATATATTAAATTCCAGCTCATTCCAGCTAATTCCTTCATCTGGATTTTATTTTTACTCTGATTTACATTTTTTAAAAACTTTCAATAACAGAAGTGTCAATAAGGATGTTTCCAGAATAAACCTTTCATTTTAAAGTTTTGACATGGCTTGCTTCATATTTTATTCATACATTTTTTCTGTTCCTCTATGACGTTTATAAACAGACTTTTATGCTTCTTACAAAAGTTATAGAGCAAAATGCAAAAATCTTTGACACATAACTTCTACGAAAGAAAACTAAAGAATATTTTATATTAATGCACTCCTTACATCATGGAAATTCAAATTTGAAGAAGAAGACTGTTTAAATAAGTTGACATTAAATTTAAATAAGTTGTTTATATGAAAATGAGGTCACACATATCATTGTATTTTGAAATTAGGTCGTTTATATATCAATAAACTTGTAACTTGTTTATTGATATTTGTACAAGTTGTTGATATAGTAAGGCAAACTTTCTCTGTTGTGTAATTGTTTGAAGAATTCATCTTCAGTTCTTATGTTATTACTAGCTGCTTCGCACCCAGCCTTCGGTATAGGTATTAAAATTTATCTAATAAAGGTTTAGAACCACTATTAAAGATAAATATATTAAAAGAAATATTGCATCAATCTTGTTTGCTGCAGAATTTTGGCGAATACGATAGTTTGTTAACAAAAGACAAGTAAAATTATAAATATGTACCTGCAAAGTATTGCCCGGGAGTAATGATGATAAATTAAACGAGATTCTGTACTATATAAGTCACATTTCAACATGTTATGGATATGCATGCTTGTAATGGATTAAGAAATTTTTTGTGACAATATTAGTATAGGAGTGTTTAAACTACTTTATTTATGTTAATGTACTAATTACGTGTTTTTCTCTCTTGTTAGTCTTGCCACTTTTAAATTTCAATGATAATTACTCAAAATTCCTCCATATTATCTATGTAAATATTTCTGAATCTTTTTTTACTAAGAAATGTATGTCCTTACTTTAAGGTAGAATGTTTAGAAATATATGAACACTCTTACTCAAATGAAGACTTATTTGCACATTAAAATTTCTGCCTTACTTCAAGTGAGAGACTATTAAAATGATTAATTTCCTAACTGCAAAAGGAGTCTGCTAGAAATTCTCGAGATTTATTTTTTTAATAATCGGCAAAAAGTTCTTTTGATCTTTTCTAATTTGAATGCAGTCTTAAAGAAGATGTTGGATTTTTGAAAGGGATATTTTATTCCAATGGTTTTGATCTTATGGACAGTACGTTCCATTTCGGTTCTTTCATATCATGTTTTACATTTTATTCTTATTTACATTTTTTATTTCTTCATAACAAACCTGTCAGTAAAGATGTTTCAAAAATACACCTTTCATTTCAAAATTTTGACAAGGCTTAAATCATATTTTATTTAAATATTTTATCATTCCAATATGATGTTTATAAGCAATTTTTCTTACAAAAGTTATATCCTATAGAATGCAATGCAAGACTTTGGATCTCAATGTCTTTCATGGGTAATGGTAAATAATTTATATTAAGGTCGCAAATAATTTATATCATTACTACAATGAAATGAAGAATAAGCCTGTTGTTCTTTATCTCATATTTAGAATTATTTACCATTTGTGTTTTCATATAAAATAAAATCAAAATACATTTGACAGTGAAATAATAATAATGGCGTAGATTTTTTATTCTTTAATTCAGATTACATGTTGTTGAAATAGAAATTCATTGACTGAGTTACTGTTATTTTTTTCATTTGAAAAGTGAAATTTCACCGTACTGTAATGGTTTGAAGAATTCAGCATCTGGACTTAATATTGTTAACACTTCGCTTGCGGGAAACGTATATTTACGCTTTTTGCTGTCTGTCGCTGGAGCGCGGGTCACGTAAAAATACGTATTTAGTAAATTTGTGGTGGATACCCGCTAACCACCACAAATCTACTAAATACGTAAAATTATATGTATGTGTGACATTACATGCATGTTGTTTGCGTTTCTATGCAACGTTTTGCATTTTTTCTTTCCGCAAGTTATGATTGTCTAGTGACTCGGTCTTTTGTTGCGTTATTTCGTCTTCAATCGAATTCCTAGCTCCAGAACGTACAAGGCGTGTTTTGTCAATTTGAAGCTTGTTTTTTTTTATTGTTGAGTACAAAATTGATAAAATGAGCCGTTGTGTCAAAGATAGTGATGAAAAAATAGGCTCTGATCGATTATCGGGCTTTAATTTTAAAAATCGTTTATTTTTGAGATTTCGTAAAAATATTTTCTTTTTGTTAAATAATCATACAGTGTATATTAAAGTGTAAAATAAAAAAAGTTTCGTTCATAAAAACAAAGTAGTTTTTGATTTACTGCGATTTTTCTGAGTAACTAAACTTTCGTGCTGTTCTCGAAAAAAACGCCGGCTGCACGCGTAAGTTGGTAGTGAAATATACCGCATGCCAAGTGTTAATAAATGTGAATTTATAATATATTAGCATTTTCTTACAATAATCTAAAGAATTGTTTCAAACGTATAAGGATTAATAATTATCACTAAACTATTATTATTATCCCCCAATTATTCTATTAACGTAACTTTTCAGATCTCAGTCAGTCTTTTGAGTATTGAGTTGTACTTTGATTTTATTATTTCCTTACGCTGTTAACTGCTATCTTAGTTCAAAAGAGAGAATATTAAAGATTATTAAATTCTTTCAAAATAATTCAGAATCTGGACTTAATATTGTTAATAAAAGTGACTTTATAATGTATAAGTATTTTCTTCCAATAATTTAAAGAATTGATTCTAACATATCAGGATTAATAATTATTACTATTATTATTTTCCCCCAATTATTCTATTTTTATTACTTTTTTTACGCTACTAACTACTCCCTTAGTTCAAAAGAGAGAATATTAATGATTATTAAATTCTTTACTGCAATATACTTCTGTAATATGTACCCGATAATTATTTCTTTTTATTATACTCAAAACATTTCTTTGATCTCTTCAAATATGATGTAACCGAAAGAAAAGCTTTTGATTTCTGAAAGAAATATTGTGTTGGAATGGTTTTAACATTTAGAATGCACATTACATTATATTCCTTATTCCTGCACTTAATTTTAAAAATTTACTTCTTTCTCTTATTTCCCTCAACAAACAAGCCTTAAAATATGATTTCAGATTAAACCTTTCACTTCAAAGATTTGACATGGTTTGTTTAATATTTTATTTATGCATTTTCCACTCCTTCATGACGTTTAAGAATAGGTTTTTTTAGTTTTAATGAATGTTATTTCCTAGAGAAGAAAATGCAAAAATATTTAACACATAGAATCTCTAAAAGAATAAAACAAAACTATTTTATATTAACACTATATTTACGGATGTTGATCCTATACCTATTTTTACTGAAGTGAGCAAATTTGACTCATACAAGAAAATTGAAGTGTTTTGCAAAAAAATAGTTCCAAAGTAATTTAAATGAAAAGTTTATTATAAAAAAAATCATGGAAAATATTTTTTACATGTAAAATCGTTTTTTAAACACGTTTTCCGCAAACATTTCTATTACATTTAGCGCAATGGTTTCTACATTTGTTTCTTGTGCATGATTGTTGAACTTGACAATTCTTCCGTGCATCAGTAGCATGAATTTCTGTCATTGGAATGGAAGTGTTTTCGACTTTTCTCTATATTTACTTTATACTATACTTTATTTTCTTTATACTTTATATTTATCTTATACAATATTTATTACTATATTTATTTTCATATACATTCTAAGAGTCAAATTGGCTCACAACCATGAAAATAAGTATACCACACTTGATAAGGCAAAATGAAGTGGTCTGCGTTGAAGAGGAATGGAAGTTTATATATATTTTATTACTTAACTAAAAACCACCGTATGTTTTTGAAAAGTGATATTAAATATATATATATATATATATATATATATATATATATATATATATATATATATATATATATAATATATATATATATATATATATATATAAATATATATATATATATATAAATAATATATATATATATATATATATATATATTATAATATATATATATATATATGTATGTATACATGTATGTATGTATATATATATACATGTGTGTGTATGTAGGTATGTATACATGTATGTATGTATATATATATATATATTATATATATATATATATATATATATATGTATGTATATGTATGTATGTATATATATATATATATGTATATATATGTATATATATATATATATATATATATATATATATATATAATATATATATATATATATATATACTATATATATATATATATATATATATATATATATATATATATATATGTATATGTATATATATATGTATATGTATATGTATATATATATGTATATGTATATATATATATATATATGTATATATATGTATGTATATATATTTATGTATATTTAAGAATGTTGCTCATTTGTGTGTTGCACATAGAATCAAATTAATCTAATTATTTTTGAAAAAAAATTAAAAATGGAGTGGAAATTTTTTTGGTTTGTTCACGTGTCAATAAAAGTGAAGAAAAGATTAAGATTATTATTACTATTACAGATATTATTATTCTCAAACTATTATTGTTTTAACTGAACTTTCCAGTTCTCAATCATTCTTGTAAGCATTCAGTTGAACCTTAATTTCATTACTGTCTCACGCTATTATCTGCTACCTCAATTCCCAAGACAGAATATTAGAAAATTTTAAACCATTTACTGCAAAATGCTTGTGTGTGACTTGTCGAAGAATTTTTTTCTCTTTAGTGTTCCGAAATAATTTATTTGATCTTTTCTCATTTGTATGCAACCGAAGTAGCTTTTGATATCTGAAAGAGATATTGTGTTGGAATGATTTTAACATTTAGAATGTACATTCAAGCTGATTCATTTTTCTTTTAGTTACTTTTTTGCTTTTATATGCTTCTTCCTTTATTTTTCATAACAAACGTGTCAATAAAGATGCTTCCAAAATAAACTTTTCGCTTCAAAGTTTTGACATGGCTTGCTTCATATTTTATTCATATATTTTTCCATTCCTTTATGACGTTTATAAATAGTATTTCATGTTTCGTACAAAAGTTATTTCATGTGAGTTTCATAGAGAACGAAATTCAAATATCTTTGACACATAGATTCTAGACAGGATAGGCAAGAATGTTTTATTTTAATGTACTCGTTGCTATATGAAAATATAAATTCGTAACAAATTTCCGTTCTTTTTTGGTCTCATATTTAACATTATTTTGTGTTGCATATAGAAAATAAAATAAATTTAATTTGTTTGAGAAAATTTAAACAAAACGTAAACGTATTGTTCTTATAATGAGGAATTTGAGGTTTAATTTCTCATCCTTTTTCATAGCATTTGTCCAGATTTTACGTGTATGTGGATTTTTGGGAATGCTAAAAATATCTTCTCATTGCAATTAGTTGTATTTTTACATAGTGGGGCAATACAATATTTATAATATGATTTTAATACCAGGCATAATAAAAAAATTCTATTATATGCTATACTGTACACAGAAATAAATTTAAAAGTCGCTTTTTAACATGTAAACAGCATCGGTGTTTTCGTGAATGATGACGTTACAAACTGGGCGGAGGAAAAGTATCGTTTTTGAGAGACGTTAAAAAGTCTACTATAAAACCCAATAGAAATCACTAATTAGGCCCCCAAATGAAACAAATATAGGTACTGTCCTGTTTACTTTTTTGTCTTCTATTGTTTAAAATTAAAATTAGAAAACCTGAAAATTCCTCATTATGCCACGTATCATGAAAATTAAGTGTCTTACGTATTGTTATTTGTATCACTTAAAAAATTAAGTATGCTGTATTTGTATTTGGTTGAAAAATTCAATATCTGTTCTTATACTGCTAAAGTAAAGTGAATTTATTATACGCTAATAATTTCACCTTCATTATTTCGAAATATAATTCTAACTTATCAGGGATTAAATTATTTCTAAAACAGTATTTATTTTACCAATCAATTTTGTGTTAATTTAACTAAACTTTTCAAATAGCTATCCGTGTAACACATAAGTATAGCCTGTGACGTAGGTTACAGCGTCCTCTATGGGATATACCAAGAAATAACGGAGTCGAGACTTGCTGTCCACCAGTATGATCGTGTACTGTTGAATTTCCGTCCCTTATGTTTATATTTCTGTTTTGTGTATAAATGTTTATGTTTCGGGAAAGTAAATTTTTATTAAATTAACCCTGGGCATCTTTATTTATCACATCAGTATTTTAAAAGTTTGTTTTAACATATATAATACTCATTTTTACATTCGTTAATTAGAAATGAAGTTGAAAAGAGGGAATATTAGAAAAAAAATGAGTATAAGAAATTTTATTTTCCTTTCCAAAGATATTTTTTGATGTTTTCAAATTTGGTTTCAACCAAACGAAAACCTTTTCATTTCTAAATATGATATTATATTAAAAAACGTTGATACTGAGAATGCAGATGTCAGCTAATATCTTCATCTCATGCTTATTTTTCAACTCCTCTTCTTAGCCCACTCTCCTGTTTCTAATCATGGATCTTGTTGGTGCTTCAACCACATTTGGCGAAATTGGCGTGCTTGCAGCTTGCGTGCGTGGCGTGCTTGCAGCGTGGCGTTTGAAATCTGGCGAGGGGATCGTAACTCAACAAATTGATACATAAACAAAAACAACATTTTGAGGAAAAATTTTACAAAAATTGAATATTTAAAATCTAATTGAATTAACAAAGAAAACACAAAGGAAACACATAACATTCATACTAAATAGACTGAAACATTCACTTAATCACAAATTAAATAAACTGAGTGTGATTTTCATCACAAATTTGTGATTTAGTGTAAATTGTAAAATTAATTTAAGGCGGGATCTCATCCAGCAAAAAACTCTTTGACTTAAAAGAAACTGTATTTTGAGTGGAGGTTGAAGAGGAGTTGTAAAATTGAATTTTTTTTTTTCAAATCTCTTATTTGCTTTATTTATTTTTTAATTTTCGTAACACACGTGTCAATAAAGATGTTTCCAGAATAAGCCTTATGCTTCAAAGTTTTGACAGGACTTACTTCATATTTTATTCATATATTCTTCTATCCCTTTATGGCATTTATAAATAGTATTTCATGCTGCACATGAAAAATAGTTCCTGGAGAACAAAATGCAAAAATCTTTGACACATAGTTTTTATAACATAAAAAGCAAGAATATTTTATATTAATGTACTCGTTTTAGTACGAAAATTTGAAATTATAACAGAATTATTTTACCCTTTTTTCCTATTTAACATTACTTCTGTGTGTTGTATATAGAATAAAATTGAACTAATTTTTCTTACCCCTCCCCGGTTTTTCCCGAACTGAAATCGGGTAGGCGAAATGTACCATCATTGATCCTACCGAGTGTAGCTCGGGAAATTTGAAATTTTACACTGTGAAATAATTCTCTCCCGAATCATTTCACATGTTCTTTTGATGGTTTCAAATGCTTTTGTATACATTTCTGGCTACTAGATTATTTGCTGCTCAAGGAGAAACAGTAGATTGAAGAAGGTAAGGAGAGAAACAAGGTTCTACTGTCCAGATTGACAAGTTGGACTATCTGTAGTACCGCATTTTCGATTGTATTATGTACGACCAAATTTTGATTAATAATTTCATAATTATTTATGTAAATGCATAGAGTATAAATAAAATTTAATTCAAGATAAAAGCTAGGTATTCTCAGCTTTATATTTATAGTTAGTGGTAATTGACTCCAAAGTCTAATGATTTCTCCCGTACAGAAAGCCAACTATAAGGTAAATTACTCATTTTTTTAAATTGATTTTTTTTACATTATTTTCTAGGAAATGATGCGTATGTATGAAAATAAGCATAATAAAACATTGACATTTTTTGTGTCATAATCCATAAATAAAATGAACCTGGGAGGGGTTAAGGAAAAAATGACGTAGACTTAGATGTTAGCTGCTAAATTAAGTCATATGTCTTTAAAATATGACGCAATTTAAAATGGACTTGTGTTTCTGTATAACTTGTAAAACTAAATTTCATATACTATAGGGATTTATATAATTCTATTTCTGCGATGATATTCTTAAAACAAAATTAACTTAATATAAATTTAAATTTTTCTTCATTTATTTAGATAATTTCTTTAACCCGTATTTATTTTTTACTCTCATTTTTTTCTATTTCATAAAAATTCAGCAATAAATCTCTTCTAGATGCACCTTTCATAACAAAAATTTGACATGACTTTCTTTATATGTTATTCATGTACTCTTCCATTCTTTTATGAAGTTTTTAAATAACATTTTATGATTCTTACAAAAGTTATTTCCTAGAGAATGAAATGCAAAAATATTTACACGCAGCTTCTGTGACAGAAAAGACAAGAATATTTTTAATGTATCCGTTGTTGTATGAACATATTAAATTTATACAGAATACCATTTCCTTTTTTGTCCCATGCTACTATCATTTTAGCACATGTTTGTTGCAGATAGAATAAATTTGAAATTATTTATTTAGAAGAAAATGAAAATTACGCGGAATTTTTCTTAAAATATTGTCTTAGATGTTTAAAATAAAAAAAATGGCGACTTGCTTATTGTTTGTCATATCACTTGAAAAGCTAAATTTCATATTTTTGTTCTAATTTGAATAATTTAATTTATCCTTTTATAGTTAAACTGAATTTAATATACATTGACATTTTTGATTCAATTTTTTAGAGAAATAACTCCAATATATCAGGGATATTTTTACTGTAATTGTAATTATAATATTAACTACTATTTAATTAATTTAACCAAACATATTAGAAATCTATCAGTATTTGAAGAGTTTAGTTTAACACAGATTGCACTTTTTCTTACGCTGGTTAAGTTCCATGGACTTGTTTTTCTATATAACTTATAAAACTAAATTTAATATACTATAGGGATTTAAATAATTCTATTTCTTCGACTATATTCTTAAAACAAAGTTAACTTAATATAAATTGAAATTTTTCTTCAATTAATTTAGATAATTTCTTCAACCCGTATTTATTTTTTACTGTCATTTTTTTCTATTTTATAAAAATTCAACAATAAATCTCAACCAGATGCACCTTTTATAACAAAAATCTGACATGACTTTCTTTATATGTTATTCATGTACTCATCCATTATTTTATGAAGTTTATAAATAACGTTTAATGATTCTTACAAAAGTTATTTCCTAGAGAAAGAAATGCAAAAATATTTGACACACAGCTTCTATGACAGAAAAGACAAGAATATTTTTAATGTATCCTTTGTAAGAAAATAGGAAATTTGTACAGAACACCTTTGCCTTTTTTGACATATGTTACGATCATTTTTGCATGCGTTTGTTGTAGATAGAATAAATTTGAACTCATTTGTTTTAAAAGAAAACGAAAATTGCATGGAATTCTTCTTCAAATAAGGTGTTGGATCTTTAAACTAAACATTGACGACTTGCTTATTGTTTATCATATCACTTGAAAAATTAAATTTCATTGTTTTGTATTGGTTTGAATAATTCAACTTATTTCTTTATAATTTAAATCAAATGGAATTTAATATACGTTGACATTTTTGCTTCAATTGTTTAGAGAAATGTGTCCAATTTATCAGAGATATTTTTTCTATAATTGTAATTATAATACTAACCACTATTGAATTAACTTAACCAAACCTTTCAGAAGTGAATTAGTATTTGAAAAGTTTAGTTTAACAGATTGTGCGGGACACGTACTAGTACGTTTTCTGACGATTAATACTTGCACGCGGGTCACGTACTAGTACAGGTTAGTGTAACAACATGGTTTGTTTGTGGGTACAAAAATAACGGTATATACAGAAAAACGAAGCCGAATGTTTTTGTCTACTGCATAGATTCTGGAAAAAATTTGAGAAATAAAAACTAGTTTTTACATCAGTCGATGCGGAACTACAGAACGGGAAGGTTGATTAAAAAAATCAATTTAGATTTAAAATTAACTTTTTATTTATATTTGCGAAAATGATATTATATATACATGTATATTTATATATTATTATATATTTGTGTATATATATATATATATATATATATATATATATGTATATTTATATATTATATATTTGTATATTTATATATTATATATATATATATTTATATATTATATATATATATATGTATATTTATATATTATATATATATTTATATTAGTCGATACGGAACCACAGAACGGGAAAAAATTAAAACTTTATACTACAGATTCTATTTGATTTTTCCTATTTACAATACTATTATAAATTTATCCACTAAAAATATATATTTTTTTACAAAAATCTTATGATTGTTATTAATATATTTCTATTTATATATTTGTTTATATATATATCAATTAAAAATACGAAAATTGGGGGTTAAAAATGAAATAATTTTCGATCTATTGAGATTTAACTGAATAACTAAATTTACGCGGAAAACGCCTGCTCCTGGTACAGTTCCGCTTCGAAATGTACCCGCACACAATGTGTTAACATAGATTGCACTTTTTATTACGCTGGTTAAATTCCACCTCAGTTGAAATGAGTTAATTTTAGAATATTTGTTTCCGGTTCAAAAGACATTTCTTTGATCTTTTATAATTTTAATGCAGCCGAACAAGAAGTATTTGATTTCTTAAAGAGATAATATATTCGAATGGTTTTGACATTTAGAGTGCACCATCTGATTTCTTCATTTCGTATTTATTTTTTACCTTCATTTACTTTTTATATTTCATAACAAACGTGTCAATAAAGATACATCCAGATGCACCTTTCATTTCAAAGTTTTGACATGGCTTGCTTCATATTTTATTCATATACTTTCCCATTCTTTTACGACGTTTATAAATAACGTTTCATGATTCATACAAAAGTTATTTCCTACAGAATGAAATGCAAAAATATTTGACACACAACTTCTTTGACAGAAATGGCAAAAATATGTTTATAATGTACTCGTTACTGTGTGAAAATATGAAATCGTAACATGATATCTTAGCCTTTTTTTATATGTTAAGATCATTTTTACATGTGTGTGATGTAGATAGAATAATGTAAAACTAATTTTTTTGTAAGCAAAATAAAAATCAAGTAGAATTATTGTTCTTAAAATAAGTTTTTGAATTGTTAAAAAAGATAAAGATGACTTGCTTATAATTTGTCGTAACACTTGAAAAGCTAAATTTCTTGTTTCTGTAATTGTTTGAATAATTCATTTTTCCGTATAATTTAAAGTAAAATGAATTTAAATATACATTATCATATTTGCTTCCATTATTTAGCAAATTACCGCAGGAGTTATTCTTTTTAATTTAACTATAATTATAATACTAACCATTATTGAATTAACTGAACTAAACATTTCAAAAAGCTGACAGTATTTGAGGAGTTTAGTTTAACATAGATTACATATTGTTACAATTTTTTATATTTTCTAATTTGAACGCTGCCGAGCGAGAAGAGTTTGATTTCTAAAAGAGATATTATATTTGAACAATTTTAACAGTTCGAACAGTTCGAACAGTTTTGACATGCACCAGCTGATTTCTGCATTAAATATTTATATTTTTACTTTCATTTACTTTTTATATTTCATAACAAATATGTCAAGAAAGATGCTTTTCGATGCACATTTCTTTTAATAATGATAACATGGCTTGCCTCTTATTTTAGTCATATACTTTTCCATTCTTTTACGACATTTATATAAAACATTTCATGATTCATACAAAATATTTTCCCGGATACCGAAATGCAAAAATTTTTGACACAGAGATCCTATGCCGGAAAAGGCAAGAATAAGTTTTATTATATGACTCATTGTTATATGAAAATAAGAAGATTTAACAGAGTACCTTTATTTTTTTTCTGCATGTTAACATCATTTTCACGTGTGTGTGTTGTATATCAAGTAAATTTAAACTACTCTTTTTGAGAAGGAAAAAAAATCACTTAGAATAGTTGCTTTTGAAATAATATATTGAATTGTTGAAATGGAATACAGGTCTCAGTATTGTTCCTTGTACCACTTGAAATGCTAAATTTTATATAGTTGTAGTAGCTTAAGTAACTCACTGTATTTTACGTATAATGTAAAGTATAAAAATTTAAATATACATCGACATTTTCCGCCAATAATTAGAAAAATAACTGCAATATATCTAGGACTTTCTTTAACTTTAACTATAATTATTTAACTAACCATTATTGAATTAATTAACCGAACCAAATATTTCAGATGTCTATCTGTATTTGAAGAGTTCAATTTAACATAGATTACATTTTTTTTACCTTACTTTCGTAAAAGTGTCAATAAAGATGCTTCTAGATGCACGTTTTTTTTCAAAGTTATAACATGGCTTGCTTCTTATTTTAGTCATATACTTTTCCATTCTTTTACGATATTAATATAAAACATTTCATGATTCATTCAATTTTTTTCCTGGAAAACGAAATGCAAAAAATTTTGACACAGAGATCCTATGTCGTACAATTCAAGAATAAGTTTTATTTTTGTTCTCACTGCAATATGAAAGTTTTAACAGTGTAGTGATTCATATTAAAAATGGTACGAGACCTAGAAGGCAGTTAAAAGACTTTATATACAGAAGGAAATGAATACAACATCTTGTTGTACAGAACGCTGTCGATTTAAATATCTCACCAAAAGAGACGAATCCTGCATGTGCGGTTCATTCCTCTAACCAGAGATGTGACCTTGGGAATCGGAAAGCAGCAGAGGCGGCGGACAGGAAGGTTGAAGCGAGAACACCGTGTCGAACATCTTTTCACAGAAACGAGGCGTCTTATATGCAATATGTCTAGGGCTCTGTGCAGGCTTGGGCAGACTTAAATAGATCTGTATAAACCATTCTCTTCCCTTCGACGCAGACTTGCGAGGAGACGTTGAACTGCGATCAGACAATGAATCGCCCCACACTCTCTGGAGTGGTTTGAAAATAATCAAAACACGAAATCGAAAAAAAAAGCTAGTAAAAAAAGGTTAAACAGAAAAATGAACATGCTTCCCAGAACATAGTGTCACTGTTCTTCGGTTATCTTCATCCACTGGATGAGAACTGGATAAGTCCGGCAGGATATAAGCCTGATTGACTCAATCAATAGAAACGGTGGTAGAACGAGAGTGAATTTCTAGAGTTAAAAGTTTATTTGTTCGATGAAGTACCTTGTACGGACCAGAATAAGGTGGTACGAGTGGTGGTGCGGTTCTGTCGCAACGCAAGAAAACGTGCGTACAGTGTGACAACTCTGTATGCACAAAAAGAGGGAAATGATCGTGTTCTGACGTAGCCATGGGTTTTACACGAAGCATCATGGTGCATAACTGTTGTACGAAGTTGAAATCTGCAGTCTTCGATACCTTGATACCTTTAACCTTTTTTTCTGCATGTTAACATCCTTTTCACATATGTTTGTTTCATATAAAGTAAATTTAAACTACTCTTTTTAGAAAGAAATAAAAACAGCTTAGAATAGCTGTTTTTTAAATAATATAATGAATCGTTGAAATGGAATACAGGTCTCATTACTTCTTCTTGTATCACTTGAAAAGCTAAATTTTATATCTTCGTAGTGGTTTAAGTAACTCACTCTGTTTTTTGTATAATTTAAAGTATAAAAATTTAAATATACATCTACATTTTTTCTCCAATAATTAGAAAAATAACTCTAATATATCACGGACTTTCTTTAATTTTAACTATAATTATTTAACTAACCGTTATTAAATTAAGCAAACCAAATATTTCAGATGTCTATCTGTATTTGAAGAGTTCAATTTAACATAGATTATATTTTTTTCCTTACGCTCGTAAAATTCTACCTCAGTTAAAAAGAAGGATTATTAGAATTTTTGTTTCCAGTTCCAAAGAAATTTCTTTGATCTTTTCTAATTTAGATGCAGCCGAACGATAAGCGTTTGATTTCTAAAAGAGGTATTATGTTTGAATAGTTTTGACATTTAAACTATACGAGCTAATTTCTTCATCCCGTATTTATTATTTTACATTCATTTACTTTTATATTTGATAAAAAATGTGTCAATATGCACCTTTTGTTTTAAATTTTTGACATAGGATATTTCATATTTTATTCATATAATTTTCCCTTCTTTCATGACTTTTATACATAACATTTCATGATTAGTACAAAAGTTAATGTCTAGAGATCGAAATACAAAAATATTTGAAACACAGCTTCTGTGATATAAAAGACAAGAATATATGTTATTGTTGTACTCGTTGTTGTACGAATCGTAACAGAACTTTGCCTTTTTTTCTATGATAAAATAATTTCAAATTTGTATGTTACATATAGAATAATTCACACTAATTTAAAAAAAATCATCTAGAATAATTGTCCTTGAAATAATGTCTTGTATTGTTGAAATAGAAAATAGGCCCTTTTATTGTTTTTCGTATCACTTAATTATGCTAAAATTTACATTTTTGAAGTGTTTTTGAATATTTCAACCTTTTTTGTAATTTAAAAAGAAAATGAATTAATTATACATCTATATATTTTTTCTAATTATTTGGAGAAATACTTCCAGTTTATCAGAGATTTTTATTGTTACTATAATTACCATTCTAATCATTATTGAATTAACGGGACCAAACTTTTCAAAAATCTAGAACTAAATGCAATAATCTCTGAAACATAGCTCTTATGACAGAAAAGGAAAGAATTTGTTTTTTTCATGTACTCATTGCTGTATCAAAATAAGAAATTTTAACAGAATACATATAGTCATTTTCAAAGAAGGAATAAATTTAAACTAATATTTTTGAGAAGAAAATAAAAATCACTTAGAATAATTGTTCTTGAAATATCTTGTATCGTTAAAATAGAAAACAGGTCTCATTATTGTTTCTTGTATCACTTGAAAAGCTAAATTTTATATCTATGTAGTGGTTTCAATAATTCAATGTTTTTCCCTAGAATATAAAGTAAAGAGATTTAAATATGCATCGACATTATTTCCTAATTACTTAAAGAATTGCTTCCAGTTTATCAGGGATTTTTTTAATATAACTATAATTTTAATATTATTTATTCTTGAATTAACCTAACAAAACCTTCTAGATGTCCATAAGTATTTTAAGTATTTAGTTTAACATAGTGTTTTCTCTTCTTATTGTAGTAAATTCTACTTCATTTGAGAAGAGGGACAGTTGTATTTTTTTTACTTTTTTTAAGTCTGACATAGCTTGCTTCATACTTTAATTATGTACTTTTCCATTCGTTTATTAAGTCTATAAATAACGTTTCATTTAAGTATATAGGTAGGTTATAGGTAGGTATATATAGGTTATTGTAGTAAACTCTACTTCATTTATGAAGAGGGACAGTTATAATTTTTTTATTCTTTTAAGTTTGACATAGCTTGCTTCATATTTTATTTATATACTTTTCCATTCCTTTAAGACGATTTTAAATAACTTTTCATAATTCACACAAAATATTTTTATCTGTAGAACTAAATGCAAAAATATTTGACACATAGCTCCTTATGACAGAAAATTCAAGAATATTTTTTATTTATGGACTCGTTACTGTATGAAAATAAGAAATTTTAACAGAATATAATATAATTTTAAACTAATAATAAATTTAAACTAATGTTTTTGAGAATAAAATAAAAATCACTCAGAATAATTGTTTTTGAAATAATATCTTGTATCATTGAAAGGGAAAACAGGTCTCATTATTGTTTCTTGTAGTACTTAAAAACCTAAATTTTGTATCTTTGTAGTGGTTTCAATAGCTCAACGTATTTCCGTATAATGTAAAGAAAAGAGATTTAAATATGCATCGACATTTTTTCCTAATTATATAAAGAATTGCTTCCAGTTTATCAGGGATTTTTATTTTTAATATAACTATAATTTTAATATTATTCATTATTGAATTAACCTAACAAAACCTTCTAGATGTCGATAAGCATTTTAAGTCTTTATTTTAACATAGAGCGTTTTCTCTTCTTATTGTAGTAAATTCTACTTCATTAGGGAAGAGGGACAGTTGTATTTTTTTTTAATTTTTTTAAGTCTGACATAGCTTGCTTCATACTGTATTTATGTACTTTTCCATTTGTTTATTACGTTTATAAATAACGTTTCATGATTCACACACAAGTTTTTTTTCTTTAGAACTGAAGGCAAAAATTTTTGACACATAGCTCCTATCACAGAAAAGGCAAGAATATCTTATATATGTACTCGTTACTGTATGAAAATAAGAAATTTTAACAGAATACCTTTACCTTTTATTTCTACGTTAAAATCATTTTCACAGATGGAATAAATTTAACTTAATGTTTTTGAGAAGAAAATAAAAATCACTAAGAATAATTGTTCTTTAAATAATAACTCGTATCGTTGAAATGGAAAATAGGTCTTATTATTGTTTCTTGTATCACTTGAAAATCTAAATTTTATATATATGTAGTGGTTTCAATAATTCGACGTTTTCTCATATAATGTAAACTAAAGAGACTTAAATATACATCGAAATTTGTTCCTGATTACTTAAAGAATTGCTTCCAGTTTATCAGGGATTTTTATTTTTAATATAACTATAATTTTAATATTATTCATTATTGAATTAATCTAACAAAACCTTCTAGATGTCCATAAGCATTTTAAGTTTTTATTTTAACATAGAGCGTTTTCTATTCTTATTGTAGTAAATTCTACTTCATTAGGAAAGAGGGACAGTTGTATTTTTTTTTTAATTTTTATAAGTCTGACATAGCTTGCTTCATACTTTAATTATGTACCATTCGTTTATTACGTTTATAAATAACGTTTCATGATTCACACACAAGTTTTTTTTCTTTAGAACTCAAGGCAAAAATCTTTGACACATAGCTCCTATCACAGAAAAGGCAAGAATATCTTTTATTTTTGTACTCGTTACTGTATGAAAATAAGAAATTTTAACAGAATACCTTTACCTTTTATTTCTACGTTAAAATCATTTTCACAGATGGAATAAATTTAACCTAATGTTTTTGAGAAGAATATAAAAATCAAGTACAATAATTGTTCTTGAAATAATATCTTGTATCATTTAAATGGAAAACCGGTCTCATTATTGTATCTTGTATCATTTGTAAAGCTAAATTTTATATCTTTGTAGTGGTTTCAATAACTCCACATTTTTCCATATAATGTGAAGTAAAGAGATTTAAATATACATCGACTTTCTTTCCTAATTATTTACAGAAATGCTTCCAATTTATCAGAGTTTATTATTTTTCTATAAGTATAATTTTATTACTATTCATTATTGAACTAACCTAATAATACATTCCAGATATACATAAGTGATTTAAGCATTTAGTTCAACATAGAGTGTTTTCTCAAGTCCAATAGCGTAGGGGTAGCACTTCGCGCACCGACGACACAGGTTCGAGGTTCAATCCCGTGACTGATCAAGGTTGACTCAGCATTTCATCCCTTCACTGTGTAGACAAACTGAGGATTAAGCATGCTTGAGAACTAAACACCGGGTGTTCCACTTAAGGTTGACCACCCAACCGAAATTTATGCTTCGCATCCCAGGGCCTTTGCTCTCGGAAACGGAGTTTGGCTCCTTAGGGCTTCCTTTGCCACCTCCGGGCTGTTAAGCCGAGAAATTTAGTTTACAGTGTTTTCTCCTCTTATTGTAGTAAATTTTACCTCATTTGAAAAGAGGGACAATTAGAATTTTGTGTTATTTCATAGGAAATTGCTTTGATCTTTTGTAATTAAGATGAAGCCTAAAGGGAAGGTTTTGATTTTTGAAAGATATATTTGAGTAGTTTTGACAATTAGAATACACATACAAGCCGATTTTTGCATCCCGTTATTATTTTTTATTCTCATTTAATATTTTTCATAAGAAATGTGTCAATAAATATGCTTCTAGGACAAACCTTTCACTTCAAAGTTTTGACAAGTCTTTCTTCATATTTTATTTATACACTTATCCATTCCTTTATGGTGTTTATAAATAGTAGTTTTTGTTTCGTTCAATGTTATTTCCTAGAGTACAAAATGTAAAAAATTGTGACACATACCATCTATGACAGAAAAGGCTAGAATATTTTATATTAATGTATTCTTTGCTGCAGGGAAATGTGAAGTTGAAGCAAAAGCAGAAGACTGTTCTCTTTTTTAGAAATGTTTGGATTATTTCACATTTGTGTGTTGCAGGTAGAATATAGAATAATAATTAAATAAATTTTTGAGAGAAAAAGATGATGTAGGAGACTTTTTTATGATTATGTAGTTTATGTAGACTCTAAGACAATAGTCGTAGGTTATTTGCTTCTTCTGAAACACAAAATTGTATTGCATTCTATTCATTTGAAGAATTCAAAATTTTTTTTGTTATATTAGAATATAGTGGATTTTTAATTCAATGATATTTAGTATCTAAATATTTAGAAAAATACTCCAATATTGTGAGGTATAACTATCATTATTACTCCAGTAAATCCTTGCTACTCTAATATTCATAGAGTGATAATGCTTTTTATAACAATATTATTTGACTTTTCCGATGAAATAGCATATAGTATAATTTTATTGTACCCATTTTTTACCGATAGTCCTTACAACAATAAATTTCTTTAAAACGATATTTTCGTCCTCATGTAGTTAAACTTCGCTACAACAATATCAGAGGTAGTAATAAATTCCTATATAACTATAGTAACTGACTTTCCCAGTAAAATTGCATACGGCAAAATGTTGTTGTACCCTTCATATATTGTTATGAAGAAATAAAGAAATAAACTATTACAAGATGTTTTTAAATTATTTCTTATTGGTTTGTAATGATAATTTAATTTTTAAATTTTGGATAAACTGTACAACTTTATGCTTTAGGATTTCTGCATACTTCATTTGATTTTGAAGGGAAAAAATAATACAAGCAAAAAATAGATTATTTTTTTAATGCTTCAAATATTTAATGTGTATTTTTTAATGTTCTCAAATTTTACTTATTCATTATTAAAATAAAGTAGACTTTTAACTAATTGGAGTTTTTTTCTAAATATTTAGGGAAATATTACAAATCTGCGAAAGATAATTATCATTATTATAACATTAAAAGCGATTTATTGATAATTCTTACAGAGATAAATATCTATAAAATGATATTTTTCTCTCCATGACTAGTTATTTTCTATACATCTGTTCTATACATCTACGATAGTTAAAATTCCAAATATCAGGAAAAGACAATTTTGTGACTTAGACTATATGAACAGATTAAGTGTATTTAACAGGAAAAAATTATGCATTTCCTTATCTTGCATTTAAATTCGAAGAGTAAGTGGAAAAATGCTTTCTGTCTTCTCTCTTTGGTGCATCTCTGATCTTGGTGCTTCTGAGGGATTTTTGTGTCTTTCTTTTGTCTGTCGTTGACTAGTAAAGATGTCGTTTTAGCAGCTCTGAAATAAAGTTTTGATTAGACTTGTGCCGTTTTCTTCAATGTAGGCCGGCTGCATTCTTATTACTGCTAGCTATTTAGCTTTCTCCCTTTCCAGTAGCCCGAGCAAGTAAATATAATAGGGGCTGCATAATTATTGTGACTAGAGGAAATAATTGTTACGCTTGCACACACACACACACACACACACATACACACACACACACACACATATATATATATATATATATATATATATATATATACAGAGAGAGAGAGAGAATAATTAGCAATATAAATAAGTATTTTCTACAATTATCTATGTGTAACTCATTTAATTGACTTTCTAAGGAGTTCAAACTGTTATAATATATATTCATACCTTCTATATATATATATATATATATATATATATATATATATATTATATATATATATATATTTATTTATATATATGTATGCATGTATGTATGTTTGTATATATATGTATATATGTATCAAGTGTTTTTGCCTTTTACCATATATACATTTTATGGCGGTGGTGTGAAATAAAAGCGAAAAATTAAAAATCGTTTTAATTAAAATACAGTTAGTTCCTGAATGTATACAAATCAAACATTTTGATATTTTCTGTTCATTAACATATGCTGCATTCTATAATTTTCTTATCAAATCTAATTTCCGAAAATTTCATAATACTTCTTTCGCATACGCTAAACTCTAAAACTAGTTTCGTGTTTACTGAAGCATATATTTTTTGTGATATCTATTAAATCAGCTCAAAGCTATTACACTAACCATATAATTCTTAACATATCTGTATAACTTTTTCACAAAATTCTAAAGATGAAAGAGATTTCTTGAGACGAATTTACGTAAAAGGGAATAATTCTGTTAAAGAGAATTTGATTTACAGAGAGGTAGAATTGCTGAAAAAAATTCCTTTGTATAATAACAAACTAAACTTAGGTAATAATTTTCTTCTAACAGAATATTCTCGGGTTTTAATTAGCCTTAATGATTTGAAAATTGTTTTAAAGGTAAAAAACGCTTGTTTTAATAGAAATTTATTTAATAATGTTAAATAATTAAGTAGTCAGTTATATTCAGATAATTATTTTTGTATGTAAATATCAACATTTTTATTCTTAAATTATTGTTTCCCCTCTTAGTATTCTAGAAGAATTAATTTAATATTTTTTGCTGAATTTCGGATTAGCCAACTTATCTTGTATTTTGACTTTAACAAATTTCAGTTTATAAATATCAACATAACTAATTATTAAAAATTTAAAACTTCAATAGATAACGAATCGTTGTCATGTTCTTTCTTTTACCAAGTTGTTTACCGAGTTGTTACCAAGGTTGAATTCCTAACTTGAAAGTTAATAACTCCTCAGATTGTTTCTTGATGCCGAACTGAACATGATATACGATGTTTGCAGATTCGATGATTCTAGATCTAATAACATTATGAACTACTGCATTTAAATCCAAATTTTGTTTTACTGTTTATCTCTGCGACGTGCTGAAAATTTGCATAGATAATCATATATATATTTATGTGTGTATGTATATACAAAAGTTGTACGAAAATTTATATACTATTTTTAAAATGTTCCGTTATCTTTCATGTGTTTCAAGGTGCAGCAACAGTTCTAGTTTAACTTATAAGTGTGTAGTGAAGGTTCTGTACGCAACCTATCAACACTTTTTGTCATTCCTAACTATCATCTTCCCACAATGACTTTTAAAATAGTTCAGATTTCGAGCGAAACATTTAAATATTTAAAGAACACTCGTGAAATTTAATAATAGGTCAAAGTTGCACACATCAAACACAAGGTGCTTTTTACTGTAGAGTCATCATCTTTGTAACTGACGCTGAAGAGCAGAAACTATATGTAGCCATAAACGCTTGTGTAGCACTAAAAGTTTTATTACGAAATTGCCTGTTCCATTCTAGCATATAATAATTATGTGTAACTCATTTAATTGACTTTCTAAGGAGTTCAAACTGTTATAATATATATTCATACCTTATATATATATATATATATATATATATATATATATATATATATATATATATATATATATATGTATGTGTGTATATGTATGTATGTGTGTGTATGTATGTATTGTTGTGTATGTATGTGTGTGTATGTATGTGTGTATGTATGTATGTGTGTATATATATATTTATGTGTGTA
>CM063511.1:15466439-15478939 GCA_032207245.1 Pardosa pseudoannulata
TATATATATATATATATATATATATATATATATATATATATATATATATATATATATATATATGTAATATATCAAAATTATTTAACTTTAATATTTCTTCAAAAAACTCCTCTCTTCCATTTTAATTCATCTAAATATCTTTACCAGTCTCAGCATGGTGTGTTCAACGGAGTATTTTCCACTTAACATTCCTTTCTGTCATAAAACTGTAAACTTTCTGTCTATACAGCAGTTTCCCAGGTGTTGGCTGAACATGTTTTCGCGTTTTGCTGATATTGCAGTCAATTCGCTTAGTAAGCTGTTTTTGTTGTGGGAAAATTCTTGTGGTCAGCGCTCTTGGGTGTACTTGTGTGAGAGCAGAGTTAACTCTGTGGCTTTTGATTGTATATTGTCCAGAAGGACGGATGTGCCGTGTTGCCGCTCTGAAATAAAGTTTTAAATTAGACTTCTGAGTTCTCTTGAATATGAGACCCGACTGCATCTTTGTACTTTATGAATGCTAGCTGTTGAACTTTCTCCTTGTGAAGGAGTTTTATAAAAAATGGATTACATATATATATTTATGTATATATATATGTATGTATGTATGTACGTATATGTATGTATATATATGTATGTATGTACGTATATGTATTTATATATATATATATGTATATATATATATATATATGTATGTATGTATGTATGTATGTATGTATGTATGTATATATATATGTATGTATGTATGTATGTATGTATATATATGTATGTGTGTATGTATATATATATATATATATATATATATATATGTATGTATATATATGTATGTATGCATGTATATATATATGTATTTATGTATGTATATATATATATATATATATATATATATATATATATATATATGTATGTATATGTATATATATATATATGTATATATATATATATGTATATATGTATGTATATGTATATATATATATATATATATATATATATATCTATGTGTGTGTATATATATGTATGTATGTATATATGTGTGTATATATATATATATATGTATGTATGTATATGTATGTATGTATGTATGTATATATATGTATGTATGCATGTATATATATATATATGTATATATATATATGTATGTATGTATGTATTACATATATATATATATATATATATATATATATATATATATAATACAAATATATAAATGCAAACATAAGCACATATATGTGTGTTGCTTGCGTAGAGATAATTTTTGATAAATATATATACAAACAGTTGGAATATCATATTTGATGACTTATTCAATTGTTATTCGTTTAACGATTATAATTTTTACTACTCCAGTAGAATTTTTCCTTTTCATCCTTCGATTCCATATTACCGTTATACATAAAACTTTTCAGAGTAAGTGTTTTCTTATCGACGACTAACTTAAAAGCGCGTACGTGGTTTGTAAAGTATTTCTGCTAGTTGTGATTCTTACTCAAACCAACTTCAGAAAACTGTTGACACTTACTACTGAAGTCAGTTGACGATGGGTAGCACGCACACAGACTGCGTAAAACGTGTCTGATCTAAAGTTTTACCTCTTAGCAAACGACAAATCTTTCTGAACTACAAAAATTAACTCTCTTTCGTGAGCTTATATAAAGTATACATGTCTCGTTTTAGTATGAAATGCTGTTTATAAAACAGTGTCTGGCTTTATAAATAAAAAAATGATAGTAAGTAATATATTCAGTTATGATATTCATATTTTCCGCTTGGACATGTATTGAGCATTCTCAAACTGTGTTCATTTTTATGTAAGTTATAATTTATTTAATTTTAAATCATTAATTTTCGATACTAATACATAATTGTCATAAAATAAAAATATTCTTAAAAATAAATGAACTATGGCTGCAAGGAATGAGATATTACCAATAAAAAACTCGTGCTTTTTTATTGGTGGAATCTTATTTCTAGAAAGTACCTCAATTGAATATTTTCGTGTGCAAAAGAGGCAGCAACTCACCCTGTTTCGTGTGAGTTATAGTGGCTTGGAGTGGAACAGTCCACTTTTTGCAACACGAAGGATAATGAGACAGGGACCTACAGCTTAAAGCCGATTCCGAACGGCTACGAACATCCATGCCACTGTGGGTTTCGAACCCATGAACTCCTGTACCGAAGGCCAGAATCCTAACCAATCGGCCATCGTTCTTCTTGCTTCATGTGAGAGCATAGAGCATATGAAATGCGCATGCCTCGTCCCTATTAACCCATTAATGTCGTAATCATAGTTACTGAAAATAAATTGATAAATATCTTAATTCTAAACTATTACGGAGTCATGGGAGTAACTAAAGATGAAATTTAAACAACGTTGAATGTCGCATCGGGGTTCTTTAGTGATTACATATCAGTTTTAATAGCATAAAAAAGAAAACTTCATAATGAATATTTTGTTTGGTATATGATGTAAATACAGTACTGTATAGGGTCTATCGTGACAGGTCTCAGAGCAGTAAATATCCCATGTAACTATAGTATTGTAGAAGGTTAACACACATGACTAAAGTATAAACCTTTTAGTAGCGGGCCGAGTGCTGTACTTAAAAGACTTCATGATGAGCAGGACTACAAAGAAAACTTATTTTAAAAAGTATTATTTATATTTACAGGTTGTTTAAAAAATGACCAGTATATTTGAAAAATCAATAAAAAATAAATGGACAGTGATATATATACACAGTTTACTGCTATATGCTTGGGACAACAGTAAATTTTCAGCCAAACTTTTAAAATTAGTTACAATATTCCACAACAGATGGCGCTGAAGTCTGGAAAATTTTAAATAAGTTATTCTGTGGGGACTCTTAAAAAACCAAGTGTACTGCCACTATCCAGAAACAATTGACTAACTTGAACAGTATATCTGTTCTGCATATGAGGCCATCCAGCCTGACACTTTAACACGGGTTTCTGAGAACACGCCATATTATTGCTGCGCAGGGTGGATATCTGGATAATATCGTAGTTTAGATTTTTCCATTATGCAGCGCCATCTGTTGTGGTACATTGTAACTAATTTTGAAAGTTTGTCTGTCTGAAACTTTTCTATTGTCTCAAGCATAATGCAATAAACTGTGTATTTCTATTACTGCCTGTTTATTTTTTATTGATTTTTCAAATATACCGGTCATTTTTGAAACATTATTTAAAAATTGGGTACAGCTAGCAAACACGTTCTCTCTCAACTACAATCTTCTCTCACAGAGAACATCTGTCCACCTCGAAGTCAATTCAAACATCCACTCGCTGGTCTGACTGTTTATTAGAAATATATCGCAAGGAACAAAAAAGGGAAAAACCTACGCCCAGCTACGAAGGAACAAGGCCAAAGACTGTTCCTGTCTTAAAAACTACCTTACGAATACTAATGACCAGACTTATTCAAAAAACACAAACATGAAGATTTGGTTTGCACAGGCAGGAAGAAACTCCTGAGATTTACAGAGGGCAACTACGTGAAACTCTCATTATCCTTTCAACTGACTTCAACGTTGAGCAGGAAAATAAAATTCAATCATTGGAATAACAATGAATAATCTAAAACATGGCACAGAACAAATGCATATTAGAATAACATGTTATTTTAGCAATATGTGTAATGCTACAAAGCATATACAAAATAAGAAATATGGTTATTCATCATTATTTCCATCTTTGTGCCTGTTGAAGAAGTCAATTTACATTCGAGGCTGAAAAAATATCCTAAAATATACGTCCAAATGACAACCTAATTATAAAATACTTAATCGAAAATTTTGTAGAATGTTATTTATCGTAACAAAACATAAATGCTACAAACGTTTTTTTAACTGTTCCTAAAAAGGACTTTAGGAATATATAGGGTAACAAAATAAAATGGGCAAACGCACACACTGAATATAATATCATAAATATATGAGAATCATCCTACAACCGGAGTAAAATTTTTCTCCAAGCACTTATGAAATTCAACAGTATATATATATCTAGTTCATTTGAAACAGTCTTACACCTTGAGTTCTTTCTTAAATCACGCATGCTTCCTACCAAATCACGTAATGGCCCACTTAAGTTCGATTGGCAAATATTTCCATTTTCCAGATTTTCAGTTTAAAGAGTGTATTTTGTGTAGGGGAGCCTGGTGTGTATCAACACCGACATTAGGTAAATACCCAAAACACTAAAATACAAGAAAGGATTTACTCCTGAACCAATTACTATTCTTATATTTATTATTTCTATACATCAAAATATGAAAAAATGCAGTAAATGTACGAAACAGAGCGAGATATATCTTTATATATTTAAGAAAGTTTACAAGCGTAATATACATATTTCTTCTTTCCATTGAGATACATTAGCGTAAGTATTATGTTTCGTAAATATTACGAAATATTTTTCGTAATGTTCTTTTTCTACTCTCTTCCTTTGTCTTTAATATGTATTTAAATATATAGAAGTATGCCAGTTTGTTTATGTGTTCTTTATACAAATCTTTACAGTTTACCTTACCCTCACAAATTTTACAGTTATTTTTTCAAATCGTTAACATTGTAGCCTATATCAATTTCCCTCCTACCACCCTGTCACGTAATTTAACGATTATATTACTTTAAAGGTTTTTATAGTTTAGTCGATCAGCGATACAAGAAAGTACATCAGTAATAAATTTATTATTATATTATTATTTATTATTATATTATAATAATATATGTTGTAGCAATCATAATTTAAGGAAATGTACAATAGCTGAAATTAATATAACCTAATATAAGTTTTCAATATATTTTTAAAAACGATGTAAATAAATTTTTTAAATACGTTTTTTAAAATTTGTTTGTATTTTAAATTACAATATATTGCGTTTTCTTACGTATCCTATAATTTCCGATATTCTGTGTTTTATTATAATTTTTTTATTCTTTATTATAAAATAACTTAATATGTATTTACAGTATCAATTTTGACATCTGCTATAAACAAAGCTTTTCAATACTTTTTTTAAAATTTGTTTACATTTTTGTATATAAAAATGTTTCCTAATGTGATCTGTAATTTTCGATAATTGTGTATTTTATTGTTATTATTTATATGAATTTTGTTGTAATAATTTTTTTAAATCGTAAAATAACCTAATATGCATGTTTAATATCTTTTGAAATATGACATAAACGAAGAGTTATTTACAAATTTTAAAATTTATTTACATTGCGTGGCATAAAAACTTATATTTTCAAATATGTTTCATTATTTACGGTCATCCTGTGTTTATTTATTATAATTGTATTTCTTTGAGATTGTTAAAATGACCGCAAAGTATAATCCTTGAATGCAGAATATGGGTTTAATTTTCTTTTTGTTTAAGTAAACAACATATAACAAACTGTCATTTGAGTATCTTTAATCAGTAATGCTTCACATTTGTATTCTAATTTCAATCTTTTAAATTATACTATGAATTATTTGAAATTAAGTTTCCGGTTTTCTTATTTTTAAAATTTAAAATCCTGAACATTTTTTAAATATATATATGTTAAAATATATTCTTAAACTAAATGAAAATATGAATAATCTGCAACAATACTTATCTCATAGTAATTCAAATTGTAATTCATCGTTCACTAAGAAACCTTCCTAACTAATTTTCTAAATAGTAGCTTACATGCTATTTAGTACATTAGCAATAATATCCAAATTATTGCCTCAAAAGGGTGTTTCTGGTTCAGTATTTTAATAATATCATACTTTTGAGCAATATATATGATTATTTAATAATATGCTTCTTCATCAGTTGACAAACTGAACAAGAAGCATATTATTGAAGTGCAATAAAATAGAAAGTATTAAAAATAGATATGTTAGGATATGATAATATTCAAAACTCAAAAGAAATATGTATGTAAATATTGGCTTATTACTGTATCAAAAGACAATTAAAAAATTTTATAGCAGCTATTTAATAATATAATTTTTAATCGCACCAACTAGAATTACAAACTGAACTAGAAAAATATTAAAAAAATGTCACCAAATTGTTACACCTACACATGATATTATTTATGTTATTTATCTTTCATAGATGTTATTTAAAGATACTTTAGAATCAAACAAAATAGTATTACAAATCGGTGAAAAATAATTTGGAGTAATTCTGGCTGCCATTTAATAAAATTGTTATCAATCAATAAAGTCACTAACTTGGCTTAAAGATTTATAAATATAAACAAAAGTAGTAACAAATAAGACGGAAAATGTTCTGAAATTATATCTCAAATACACAATATAATGCACAATGTTTTATTTACACAGTTATTTAAGTTAAAAACCATAAATCGTAAATAACAATAACATGTGTAAGATTAGCATATTAATAAAATTATACCTATCTATCTCTCTATATAAACGTATATATATATATATATATATATATATATATAAAAATCAGCTATTTAATCCGATGGTCACTTAGAATTGTAGCCCTTATTGTCTTTACTTGCCAGGGATTGCCTGACAAACAGAAGCCTAAGCAGTTACCAGTAATGATTTTGCAGTCGAGCAATTCCTAAATAAGAAGCAAGCGGCAGTCAAACAAGAAACTTCAATTTTTATTTCATGGCTTTTATTTTTATTTCATTTTTTATTTTATGCCTAAGCAAAAGGACATGTTTTTCAGTCAAAGGCAGAGAAGGGATTTATATACATCTTTCTCTGGTGAGATCAGAATAATGAATGATTATAAAAATGCATTTATTTGAAAAAACGTAGGCCCCACAGTGAGACACGGGATGTAAACTACCCAAGAGAGAGGAGCTTATTCAATATTACTAGAAATCAAACAGAGACTTAGACCATTCTGAAATGAACTATTTTTTGAGACAGCTGGAATATGTGACGCATGAACCAAAAATTATCATTTATTTCAGAGTTAGCTTAAAACTCCTAGTAAATGGAATCAAAGAATTCATTTCATTGATTAAATTTCCTTTTATTTCATGGCTAAGCAAAAAAACGTGTTTTTCAGTCAAAGGCAGAGAAGGGAATGATAAACATCTTTCTCTGGCGAGATCAGAATAATAAATGACTACAAAAACACTTTGCACGGGTTTAAATCTGCTCAAAAATTGGAGATTATTCGGCATCTTTAGAAATCACACATACTCTTAGACCTTTCAGGAGTGAGTTATTTTAATGAGACAGCTGGAATATGTGGCGAATGGACCAAAAATTAGCATATATTCCAGAGTTAACTTTGGGTAATGGAATGAAAGAATTCAAGTCGCGAACAGTCACGATTAAATCAGATATTCGACGGATGGAAAAATAGATTTGAATTAATAAGAATGGAAAAGAGGTGAATGTTTAAGAGATATATATTATATATATATTATATATATATATATATATATATATATATATATATATATATATATATATATATATATATATATATATATATATATATATATATATATATATATATATATATATATATACACTTAATTTTAATTCTATAGTCCCCACACGAGTAGGATTTACATATGCATACTATAAAAGTATAGTTCCGTTAAGAGAAAAAAATCTTAAGGTAAAATCATTTCACAAGAAATTTCGAATGAATTGCAAGTTTTGAAGTCTACGTGTGCAAGTGAGTAATTTCCGTGAACATGAATTCAATGTTTAATATATTCTGTTAGTTTCAGGAGAAAAAATCCTCTCTAAGACTTCGATACAGTTAATTATTACACAGTTCCTGCAAATAATGTATTTGAAATTCAGTATATTAAAGTAATTTCGAAAAGATATCGTGTAATACAAATCTTCTTTCACTCTACTAGTATCGAAATGTATATTTTTTTTCATTCGTCAATAGTGGAATATATGTATCTTAACTAGGACCGGAGATAAGCCTGCATATATGCATGTGATAGTCCAAGATTGTAGACAGGCACTAAAAGGAGATGCTATTCAAAGCTCTTGTGTTATTAGGCTTAAAAGAAACTTTGAAGCGAATATTTTATATTTTCTTGAATAGGAAATGAACTCAGAACACAAAAAAGGGACTGCATTTTTGAATACCAAATTACGTTTCATCTCCAGGCTTGAGAAAAAAAAAATGAGATTCTTCGAAAAGGAGTTGTCAAAAGTAGTAATAAAGCATACAAAATTTTGAAAAAAAAATTCTTATGAGAGTAGAGAATATATGAGCTATCTATGTAAAGTATTGTCAAAAGTTTCTCAATATATCTTAGAATATTATAATGATATTTTCTATGGTTTATAAAGTAGGTTTTAAATATAGGATTCAATCAATCTTATAGGTTTTAACAATCCTTTAAAAATATATAAATGCTATATAGTAATATTGTTAACAGATAATAGTTAATGAACTTAAATAGATTTTCATTACATTATTTTATAAAGCGATTTTTTTCTATTAAAATTCGTAAGTTTCAAGAAAACGTTGAAGAAATGCTTATTTATTGTGTCTAAATATTTTATATAACCAAAAGCATCTTTACTTAATTTCTATATTTTCAATTAGTATGAATTTAATAATCTAAAATATTAAGTTTAATGATGCAGTTAAATTAGATAAGTAATCTTAGTTTTCTTACAGTTTAATTGGTTTTTAATCAACTATATATCTTTATGAGCATGTAATTTAAATAGTAATAAATATATACATTAATATCTTTCTAAAAAAAAACTCGTACTTATATTTTAGTTTGTTTAGTGCTCTTATTTTTAAAAATAATTTTAAAATATGTAATTTTAAACTCAGATTTCAATTTTCCTTTTTAAAATGGAAAAGATTTATTACTTATAATTATCTGATTTTTTTTACAAAGGTATACCTACAAAGATATATCACAAAGATAAATTTGTAGTTTCCAATCAAAATGGAAACGATTTATTACTTAGAATTATCTGATTTATTTTTACAAAGGTATACCTACAAAGATATATCACAAAGATAAATTTGTAGTTTCCAATCAAAATGGAAACGATTTATTACTTAGAATTATCTGATTTATTTTTACAAAGGTATACCCACAAAGATATATCACAAAGATAAATTTGTAGTTTCCAATCAAAATGGAAACGATTTATTACTTAGGATTATCTGATTGCTGAAAGATAACTTTTTTTTTCACAAAGGTATACCCATAAAGATATGTCACAAACATAAATTTGTAGTTTCAAATCAACTGGAAACGATTTATTACTTAGAATTATCTGATTGCTGAAAGATAACTTTTTTTATCACAAAGGTATACCCATAAAGATATGTACAAACATAAATTTGTAGTTTCAAATCAAAATGGAAACGATTTATTATTTAAAATTATCTGATTGCTGAAAGGTAACTTTTTTTTCACCAAGGTATATCTACAAAGATATATCACAAAGATAAATTTGTAGTTTCCAACTGTCCTTACAAATAAATCTTTTCAAAAATAAATATTTTATGTATGACATACTTACCATAAAAACTTTCATGAATATTCGATTTTAAATTCTATTACACAGAAAACATAATGTTCAAAATACTTTGTCTCAAAGTTTAGGTTTGCTAGAAAATTTAGAACTATATTTTATATTCACATAGGAATAAAATCTGAAGCCTATCCTCTACTTTTTTGTATACTCATAGAAAAGTAACTTTTTTCTATACTCTGTTTTTGCTCTTATTTTAAAAATACACATGAAATGTATCTCAGAAATAATATTTCTCTTAGCTACGCTAGCATGCTATATTTAGCAGCACTGGAAATCGAATATTAAATAGGATTAGCTTCCAGTAACCAAAAATAACCTAAAAGTTGAAATAACAGTACAATTTTGGATACGGAGTCAAAATTAAATTTTTTTAAGTCAAAAACATAGAGAAAATTTCCAATACATACACACACACGAACGCACGCACGCAAAAACTACCAAAAAGTGTATTTAGCATTAAATTTGGGAGTTATATATATCCCAAACGTAAAGGTCGATAAATATTTCGTCCAATAGTTTTGGACTGTTATGATATTTTATGATTTACGTTGTAAATTTTATTCTATAATCAGGTTTTGCATATAATGGAAAATACATAAATTTGAGATCCATGTGTATAACAATCACCGTATTAATGCAGCACTGATCAAAATATGGAATAATTTAGAAAAAAATTCTTAATACAATTGACAGATAATAGTTTAAACATCAAGCCGTTAGTTTTCGACTCCGCAGTAAATGGGTTTAAATCAAGCTTCTGATTTACGATGTAAATTTTATTCTATAACCAGGTTTTGCATATAATGGAAAATACATCAATTTGAGATGCATGAGTATAACAATTCCCATATTAATGGAACACTCATCAAAATATGGAAGAATTTAGAAAAAAATTCTTAGTAGCAATTGACCGATATTACTTTAAACATCAAGCCGTTAGTTTTTGACACCGCAATAAATGGATTTAAATACAGATTCTGTAGCCCGTTTGCAAGTGTTCGAAATCAAAATTAAGCAGTGGATCTCTGTTCCATTAGCCGTCTTTAAGTAAGAAATATACCGTGTGGCCATAATTAAACTGACAGTGCTCACAGTGTTCTGTAACGCTATCTATTTGCGAGAATGACGCAACATTTTGTAGGAAGATTAAACAAGACGGGAGACGAAGGATTCGGTAAAAATTAGTTCCAAAAGGGGAATATTTGGCGCTGTGTAATAAAAAATAGAATGTTAACAAATGCAAATCAATGCGGAAATTACCTTTTATGGATGTAACGTGAAATATGAATAAAAAACTTCTTCTGCTCAGCGTACGTGATATTGCAGATCACGTGTCTTTATTGGTGTTTAAGTAGATATTACGCTTTTTTAAAAGTGTTGCCATATTGCAATAGAACTAAATCAGAAAATTTGCACAATAAAAGGTAATTTTATTCCTTATTAATTTGCATTTGTTAACACTCTATTTTCTATAACACAGCGCCAAATATTCCCTTAGCGGTGACTTTTGGAACTTTTTTTTTTCGGTATCCTTCGTCACCCGTCTTGTTTAATCTTCCTACGGAATGTGGCGTCATTCTCGCACATAGATCTCACTGCAGAACACTGTGAGCACTGTCAGTTTTATCATGGCCACCCGGTACCTTACAGGTCAAAACCTTAATCGTCCCAACATTAAGTTCATTTATCTGACTTTAAAATATGTATTTAAGTGTGCTTGTATGCCAATCTTTCCAAATACAAAATAGTAAATTCAGAGATTTAAAAGACAATAAATTTTACTAACGTACATGACATAAAGTTCATATAGATTATGAATGGATATTTTAATTTGATTATTTCATAACATTCCGATTAACATTCAGAATATTTTACATGAAATAAATTATGAAAAATTCTAAACCAATTCACTAAATCTATTCGATTGTAAAAATAATTTATAATTTTAAAATAAATGGAAAATTCTAAACCAATTCAACAGTTTGTACAATTCTAATAATTCCATTTAATACACATTTTAAATTATAGAATACAAGAATTTTTATATTGATGTAACTACTGAACAAAAAGCCTCGTCAAATATTTTTTTTTAATTTGGTCTTATTAGCCCGCGAGTAAGAAAACAGTAAACCGCAGCACTCGAAAATAAATATTTTTTGCACTTTAGGTTGAAAAAATATTTAAAATTAATTAGACTTCAGAATTTGTAAAAAATATTTTTTGTAAATTTTTAATTATTATTATTAAAGTAAATAAGTAACTTCTTTTTAAAAAATTATACTTTTTAATGCAAAGGAAAACATTTTAAACTTTTTTCCACATGAATAAAAAAGCCAAAAGTCAATTCGAAAGAATTTGTTAAAAAATTATTCAATATTACAAATTAAGAAAATTCAGAAGTAAATGAACTTCTAAAATATATTAGATCCAACTTAGTATAAAGTTCAAAATGCATATGCAGTTCGAATTATTTAACTTTAAAACGCTTTTGAAATTATTTAAGCAAAATAAGTAAATATATATATATATATTTCTAAATTTTGTGGTGTATAGCACTATAATAGTTCAGTTTTCATATTTTATTTCAAATATACAGTATTATGTTAAGTATATGGCTTAACCTATGAGCATCATTATGTAGTGTATAATATACTTTGTTGTGTAAAATATAACTTATACAAGTTAGAAAGAGAGCGAATGTTGGCGATCTAAAGTTAAATAACAAAATGATACAAAATGACGATGACAACAGTGTCTTTGGGAAAGTATTATATATGGTGTAGAAAATATATGGAATATGAAAGTATATAATGTGTGAGAAATTCACAAATTCTAAATTCATTGATGCTCTTCATTGATATATAATGTTGTGTTCGGCATGGAAATAACACGAGAGAGAGAGAAGAATACACAGAATACACTTCTATTTAATGCTTCATTAACTTTGACAACAATATATGAATTTCAGCTGGAAAAATGTT
>CM063511.1:15488939-15491439 GCA_032207245.1 Pardosa pseudoannulata
TTTTTTTCCAGTTTTTAAAAATTTTAAGAACATTAACACATTTAATAAAATTTAACAATCTCAAAGGAAACACAATTCTAGCTCTCCAAGTTGTAAAATATCAAATATTATATGCAATGTATATAATATTATATACACTTCTGTAAATGATACGTACAGCTATGAAATACAAGTAAAAAATCCTTTTAGTTATTCAAGATGTAATATATCAAAGCTTACTTACAATTCTGTAAATGACACGTGCGAGTAAGAAACACAAGGGAAACACAATTCTAGCTAGCCAAGCTCGAAAATATCATTCTGCAAAATTCTTTCGCTTTTCTTTTAAGAAGTATGAAGCGCGGAAATATTGGGTTATACAAAATACTTTTGCGATGCTGAAGTATTATCGTTGACGCTGCAGATTCTCCAGCAATTCCATCACTCGTCAGCCTAAAAAAATTACCTCCCACATTTATCACGTGAGGGAGAAGACAAAAATGTCTGACCCTCTTTCGATGGGAGAACTTTTCTTTTCACCCCTTCAACTAGGAATAGGAAAGATCGAACACATAACTATACATTTATTTATAACATCCCACATACATATATACATAATTATAAGTATAGAAACCAATAATAGAACCGAATAATATTATAATAACTATATTAGTTCAAATATTTGTATCAATTATACAAATGATATTCTAACATTTTCTAGCAGATTTTGGTTGGCGGTATTAAAAAATATTTTGTTGCAAAATAAATAACTGCAATTTAAATATGTTTTTAAGAAATCCAAATTATGGTCAGCGGTTTGAGAGGTTTGTTTTTATTCAAAATGGCATTTTTAACGAAGCAGTAATTCGAAGGCTATATTTATGTTCTTTCCGAAGAGAAGTATTCATATTCCTTTATCCAAAAACGATGCGAGAGTCGTGGTTTTGTGATACCTATAGCGTCGATAGGTAATATCGTTAAAAAGAAAGGAAAACAAACGTCAAATTGGAGCCTTAACCGTCTATGCGGTTTCAACGTACAATTCCGCCAGCTGTCACAGACAATTTTCAACCCCCAAAAATGTTCCAAAAATAAATGTATTGTGCAATTCTGACAGTGCTTTTCCCCCATGAAATTATGAGGTAGGAGGGTCAGGTCGATTGTTTAGAAACTGCCCCCTCTTTGACTGACATTTATTGAGGGATGCACCCCTACTCCCTGAGGAACAAAGACGATGATAGCTTCTCATGGCTTTGTCAATCTCTATTTCGAAGAGTTTCGCTTGCGGCAACATATATATCTCTAATTGCACCACTGAAATATCTTGGATGACTTTAGTAAAAAAAATATAAATAATTCTAAAAAAAAAAAAAATAATCGTACTTTTAGAATACGTTATTTCTTATGTGAGGATCTTCAAGACTTGACGAGCTTTATGTGTATTAAAAATTAACTATCAATAATGTCTATTTATATATATATTTATAACCGGAAGTAATGAGACAATAACGAGGGTGGGGCAAAGAGTGAAGTAAAAAATCATAGAACACTTTGGTAGCTGACACAATAAAACTTTAGCGTATTTTTGGAGATCTTTTTTTCCCAGGTGTGTTCCACTCGGAGGGTTAAGTGGAACATACATTACAAACAAGTATCCAAGGAAAAAGCGAACATCTTCGACTGTTGCAAAGGTACGTTGTTTAATGTTAAAAAAATGTCCCTAGTCATGGGACAGTTCCAAAATCATTAAAATGCTCGGTTCCCACTGTAAACAATGTGAGAAACGTTTATTTAAATCGTAAGAAAACACAAAAAAATGCAATGTGCATCGTCCTTCTCCAAAATATATCGCTGAACGCAGGACACGAAAACTGCAGAAATCTGTATGAGAAACATTTATCCAAAGAAAAATGGAAAACAATTGTCACAATAGATGAATAATGGGTGTCTTTAAATGATTGCAACAAAAAAGAGCCATTTATTATCCTAAAAGGGGAGAAAAAATTTAAGTACATGGTTCAAAGAATCGAAAGAACGTTTTTCTAAGGGATTCATGATTGTTGCTGATTTTACCTATAATGGCAAGTTAAAATAAAGAGATTTGAAAAAATTGTCAAGATTAACTCCAAATACAATCGGGAACATATTTTATCTCCTATTTTTCTGAATGAAATACCATCGCTTTACCCACAGTGCCATCCATCTGTGGAACTCCATCAAGACAAAGCTAGCAGCCACACATCGAAATCCACTGTAAATTTCCCAAAATAAATGGAACAAAAAAACCAGTATCAAGGTCATATCCTTCACTGATATACCTACTAAATCTCCCGATGTATCACCTATGAATTTTTGTGCCTTCGGACTTTTAATATCTACATTATCGAAACGTCCTCCCACAACCCTTGCAGGACTCTGGAAAACTGTTCTGGAGGAATGGGATAGAATACCTCTTCTGACACTTCAAAAGGCATTATTATCCTGGAAATGACGGTGTCGCAAGATAGTTCAGAATAACGAT
>CM063511.1:15501439-15513939 GCA_032207245.1 Pardosa pseudoannulata
GGTATATCACAGCTGTCAAAATTTAATGATTAAGAAGGATAAAGAGAGAAATAATAATTTTTTTTAAATTCAGAGTGTTAATATTTTTCATTGATACTTCGGTACAACTTTGAAGTATCTAAACGTTATATAATTGATAAAGAAGGATAATAGTTTATAACAGAATAATTGTAAATTTAAAAACAATTCAAAAGTTATTTATGTATGCAGGTCTGCCTTACTTAGAATTGATATTTTTCACTCTAAATTATTAAATTGAATGAATCCGCATTACACTCAAGAGCCAAAACTTTACGACCATCTCTACATTTTGCAATCAACTCGCCTGGATGATATGACTTAACAGACACTCTATCATTTATTTTTCTTTTCTCCTCAAACCTCTCGTTCACCTGCTGTCAAAATGCATCCACTAAATTTAAGCACTAGTTGTATAAATATTTGTTTAACAAGGATAGCATCACATTGGGACCACACAGCTAGCAACTTTCTGCTTCTTTTTTATATATCAGTCCTTCTTTCCAATTTTAAGGACTTTAACCCTTGGAAGAGCAGAATACACCCAAGAGTCAAAATATTATGACCACCCCTACATTTTGGAATGAACTCGCCTGGATGACGTGGAAGGCACCGTTATCTGGTGGAAGTAGTTTTTAACTGCTGCTGGAAGATCTGAAGAATCCGTCTTTCCCTTACTTTTATGTGTGATATGAAAGGCTGCTGATCTAAGTGATTTTCATAGAGGGCAGATTGTAATGGCTCGAAGACTCGAACAAGTATTTCTGAAACGGCACGACTCGTGGATTGTTCGCTATCTAAAGTTGTTAGTACTTATGCAAAGTGGATAAATGGTGGTGAAACCAGCAGTAGACGACATGGTGTTGGACGTCCACACGCTGTCAAAGAAGAAGGTCGTCGCAGACTGGCTCGCATGGTGAAGCAAAACCGGAGCCAGACCTTGCCTCAATTGACAACCCAATATAATTCAGGGTCAAGTAGAATAGTATCAGAGCACAGTGTTCAGCGGACACTGTTGGGTATGGATTTATGCAGTAAACCGTCCCACTCGTGTGTCTTTGCTGACCAAGAGTCATCGCAAGAACGTGGTGGAGGTATTATGCTTTGGGGGACGTTCTTTTGGGAGTCTCTGGAACCCGTGCTTGTGGTAAAGCAGACCATGAATACTACAGGGTATCTGAACATTATTTCGGACCAGTTGCACCCTTACATGTCCTCTGTTTTTCCAGCTGGAAATGGAATGTTCCAACAGGACAACGCCCAGGGTCACAAGGCTAAAATTGTGTTGGAGTGATTCCAGGAACGTGATGCTGAATTCCAGTTAATTTCCTGTCCGCCTAACTCACTGTATCTCAATCCGATAGAACACATTTGGGATGTCATGGGGCGGCAGCTCAAAGTTCAAAATTTGCGTAACCGTTGCTTAAACATGGAGTACAATCTGTCTTCGGCGATCTGCCAAGGACTTGTGGCATCCATGCCAAGGCGGGTTGAAGCTGTGTTGCTCGCCAAAGGTGGGCCAACTAGTTATTGACAGGTGGTCATAATGTTTTGACCTATGAGTGTATTAGTTTGTATTAAAATCTTACATAAAAATAGAAAATTATTCAATATCAATACAAGTAAGTATATGTGAATATAGAAGTAGAAATAGATTTAATATTATTTGTATAATTGTAATAATCATTTAAAAGTTTTAATATACTATAGACGATTTTAATCTTTATATTATGAAGATTGACTTGCTAAATTTTATCTTATAGAGGAGAAAAAACACTCTGCTCGTCAAAAACTCCGTTAATAACCCTAATAGTTCTAAATAATATCATACATTATCATCACTTTTACACGTGTTTTGAGAGGCTGTTACAAACACAAATTTATTACCAGAATGATTAATGAAACGCGAATCTTGGATAATGAAAAAAACTAAGAGCTCCAGCATCGCTTTCTTGTCTCGGAAAAACTTCCTCAGTCGATATTCATGGAGATATCATGGGAGAGGAAAACAAGGAGTTCCTTTTTTATCAGGAGTAGGAGAGCTAGATAATCATTATCCTGTTAATAGCGTCCATGCGGAAGACAGAGCCGGTGCTATCATCTTTCTTACCCGTGATGAATATTTCCTTGTATATCATAGCTGTCAAAATTATCGATTTAATGATTAGGCAGGATGAAGCGAGAAATAATAACTCTTTTTAAAAGTCAAACGGTAACTACTTTCACGAGGTTCTTTGAAACAATTTTAGATTCTCTAAAGTGAGATAGGCATGATAAGGAATTTTAATTTTTTTGTCAAATATGATCATTTTCACTCTAACGCTCTTTAATAAATTGTATAGTATAAGTCAATATAAATTTCATATATGTGGGTTTATATGGACGCATTATTTTGTGACGATTTTATAATTAGTTTGCATAAAACATGTTATAATTTCTAAATAGTTAAATTGTACATACTTTTACTTTGTGTTAGTTAATGTTTTAATTTTTTGCAATTTAAAACTGAAAGCTACCATATTTGCATAGCATACTTAAATATAAATTTCATGAAGCATGATTATTTTTATGACGATTTTATAATTAGTTTGTATAAAGAATGTTATAATTTCGAAATAGTTAAATTGTATGTACTTTTAATTTGTGTTGGTTAATGTTTTAATTTTTTGCAAGTGGAAAACGCAAATATGCACTTGCTGAAAACTGAAAGTTACCATATTTGCATAGCATACGTCAATATAAATTTCATATACGTCGTTTTATATGGACGCAATATTATTTTTGCGAAGATTTTATAATTAGTTTGTATAAAACATGTTATAGTTTCTAAATAGTTAAATTGCACGTACTTTTAATTTGTGTCGGATAATGTTGCAATTTCTTGCAAGTGGAATTTACAAATATGCACTTGCAAAAAACTGAAAGCTACCATAAAGTAGGAATTTACCAAAAGTTTGATACCGGAAATAAAATATTTCATATATATATATTTTTTTATTCTAAAGAAAGTTAAAATATTTTAAGTTACATTGTTTTATGATAGAAATACTTTTCAGTTACAAATTTTTCATTAAAACAAAGTTGAGAAAGTATGAATTCACCAAAAGTTTGATACCGGAAATAAAATATTTCATATATATATTTTTTTATTCTATAGAATGTTAAAATATTTTAAGTTACATTGTTTTATGATAGAAATACTTTTCAATTAAAAACTTTTCTTTTAAAAAAATTGAGAAAGTATAAATTTACCAAAAGTTTGATACTGGAAGGAAAATTTTTCATATAACTTTTTTTTTATTCTAAAGAAAGTTAAAATATTTTGCGTTACATTATTTTATGATAGAAATACTTTTCAATTAAAAATTTTTCATTAAAACAAAGTTGAGAAAGTATGAATTCACCAAAAGTTTGATACTGGAAGTAAAATATTTCATATGTAATTTTTTCATTCTAATTAAAGTTAAAATATTTTGCGTTACATTATTTTATGATAGAAATGCCTTTCAGTTACAAATTTTTCATTAAAACAAAGTTGAGAAAGTATGAATTCACCAAAAGTTTGATACTGGAAGTAAAATATTTCATATGTAATTTTTTCATTCTAATTAAAGTTAAAATATTTTACGTTACATTATTTTATGATAGAAATACTTTTCAATTAAAATTTTTTCATTAAATCAAAGTTGAGAAAGTATGAATTTACCAAAAGTTTGATACCGGAAGTAAAATATTTCATATATATATTTTTTTTTATTCTAAAGAAAGTTAAAATATATTAAAAAGTTTTCATTAAAACAAAGTTTAAAAGTTATAAATGAATAGAGAATTACCCCGGTGTCATTAATTGATTACTCTAAAATGCCACATTAAAGGAATCCGCATTGAGTAAAGCCTTTCAGAAATATTAACGGTTTCTTTCTATCAAATTTATTCAAAAATGGTTAAAATATGAAAATAATGGAGTATTTTTATTGCGTAATACTTGCATAATATGAAAGGAAAATACTATTTTCTAATTAGAAAATTAGCTAATGTTTCACACCATTTGCTTTTCTTTTATATCATGCAATATATACTTTTATATCATGCAATATCGCAGAATATCATAGTCTTAATTTTTCATCTTCTTTATTTTAAGGTTCTCTTTTTATTCGAATACTTTTCTCCAATCAATTCACGTTCTTTTCTATCAATATCGAGTAATTTCTCAAGATTGTTCAGAGTGAAGTTTTTTTTTCTGTTATTTTATTTTCTGTCTCATTAACTTGTTCTGATTCTGTTCCAGGATGGCTCTGAATACACTCCGTTAGGTCGTGACAAAACCTAAATCTGTTTGGGACTAAAGAAAAGTGATATCAAAGATTAATAAAGTTTGCAGATATTGCATCCATTTGAGAATGTAAACGGCAAAAATCGTTAAGACAATGAGGCAAAACATTTCCTATTAGTTTTCATATTGTTTTCCCTATCATCATTTCATTTATGATTCGCAATATCAATAGCATTTCACATTTGGTAATTCTTCACAAAAACGGACTCAACAGATTATTGCTTGTGACACAGTAGGTAGCAGCAAAAAGAACTGATAGGTTATAATTTATCCTGTAACTTGAAACGATGAACCAAAAATCCCCTATATAATAATAGCCTAAGTTATCTGTCCGTCTGTCCTCAAATTTATGAAGCGGTTGGACCTGGAATGAATACATGTATCGATATTGGATTCTTGATGAGTTAGGATTAGCGAAATTCAAAGCGAGTAAAGTTTATGGTCTCCTAAATTATCGATATTATTCTAAAATAAATTAGTATAAATATGCTTCATATCACAGCGAAACATACTGTCTTCTTTAAAACGTTTAAAATCCACCCCTTCCCCCTTTTCGAGCGTTTAATGCTATATTTTTTCCGGTTAAGAGCAGGCTATTAAATTTATCAGTTTATCACATAATAAATAAGTAAAAATAATTTTTTCCTAGCATTACGACGTCATTCCTCTCACAATTTAACCATTTATTTTAAATTATTTAAATATCGTCTGCATTATCGTTGTTTTATTACTGAACTTATATATTATGTAAATAATTTCCTTTTATATTTGGCTTAAATAATAGATTATGTACATATGTGACAAATTTTAAATTTAACCATCGATTATTTTTTGTTTGAATGAAAATTTTATCAGAGGTATTAACAACAAATTCTGTTTACCCCCAGGGTGTAGTGGAAATGATAGTTTCATTCCTTTACTTCTATCAATTACTGTGACAAGAAAAATTGGGAAGAACTTAACGATAACTTCGACATAGCTAAGAAAACTTTGAATTACCTTTCAAAATGAATTCAACTTGATTCTAAACTGCATTCACAGTATCGGGAGACTTTAGAGGAGTATGAAGATGAACAATTATTGAGCGTGTACCAGATAATTCTCAGCAAAAAACAAACAATTTTTTTATCTGCCTCATAGGGTACTTTCCAATTCTGGAAAATTAAAAATTTTGCTGATCCTGTCATATGATGGGCTAGATGCTAGTAGTAATCAATGTTATAGTCATAGAATTTAAAAATAATTAGTACAGAAGCCGCATGCAGTTCAATGCCACAGATTACCTCCCTGTGGCATATACTGTTTACACATGTCATTTGTGACAGTAATGAAGCGTCCTACTTACCCGCCCTGACATGCACGTCCCTGGATCCTATGACTCCAACGGAATTGGACGCTTCACATCTGTAGACGGCTGCGTGCACGTCAGCTCTGTACTCCTCCCCGGGGAAGGGCGGGAAGACGAGGGTTCCGTCGTGCCGGGTGTAGCGAAGTCCCGTCATGTCTTGGAGAACCTCCCCGTCGTGCTTTACCCACGTGACCAGAGGGTAGGGAAAACCCTCGGCAGAACATGGGATGATGGTGCCGCTGGAATTCGAAAATTCCACGCGGTCGGAAGGTTCGATCACGAAATTCGGTCCCCTGGTGATGGACTCTTCGGCGAAACCTAAATAAAAGTGGATGAATAATACTTGATTAGTAATCAATTATTCGATTTTTACGTCATTGTTAGCATCATTTGAAATAAAGATTTTTTTTAAATGAGTTATATGTATTAGTAAAATCAAAATATGTAAATACTTTTATACGTGTATAAAGAGAAAAGACGTTTCATGCTTGTCCGCAAAAACTGAAAAAAGTTCTAAATGAATCGAAACCAAATTTTTATAGAATTCCGTTAGTATATCCGAAATTCTATACTGAATATTAAAAATGTAAATGCATATTAAACAACATTAAAATTATAATACCAGAGAGTTAGAATGGGAGGGGAGCAGTTTTTTTTACAAGTCCCTAAATGCTCGCATGCATCGAGGTGGTTGTGCTGGAAAGTACTGTTTGATGGCTCGGAGTCACACGCATTAATTTTTATGTAGTTTTTATTAATGGAGGCAATAGAACCTAAAGTTTATATTAAATGTAAAATGAACCAAGTTTTTTGGGGGGTGGGGGTTAAACTTTAATCTTGCAGAACGGAGACAGTGGGCTAAGTGGCTAGTATCTAGATAAAAGTAATTTAAATAGTTTAATTCACTAAATACCTCTTACAAAGTGTCGAAATAATTTTACAACACATTGAGAAGGGTGTTAACCGCTAAAAGGTCGTATAATTAAAAAAATTACTCTAAAAGTGTCTCTTATTTTTTAAGAATATTACGTAAATTTGGTGTAGGCACAATAACTGAATTTATTTTTAACATTTCGCTTTGTCTTAAAATTAGAGAAATTTAAATTTTTAAAAAAGCCAATATTCATATTGTGACAATCTTTTCCACTAATCAAGGAAAATTAAAAAAATATTTTACTTAAATATTAAACTGAATTTGATTAAACTTATGCCCAATATAAATAAATATAAGTGTTTTCCTTGTGTGAAAATTTCAAAGCATAAGATACAACGGCCAACGCCACAATCTGGAGAGTAGTATCAAGTTTCCTTCCTACATGTCTTATTATTGGAATAACATTGTATCCATAATTATTCTAACTGCACAATGTACACAATATTAATCCGCGAAGACGTGCGCCAAGTCTCGGAGACCCGGAGCAACTTTTCTGAGTAAAATATGATGGTTAACAGAAAATTTGTAATATACATTACTGCCAAATATACATTATTACAAGTTTAAAATAAATTTTGGATAATTTTATATATGAAATAATTTTTTTAAATATAAAAGTATTTTGGGCTGTAGATCTTTTATTTTTGGCGTTTAGAAAACATAAACACAGTGCACACAAGTTATAAACTTAAATCACATCTTATATTTAATCTATATATTTCATCATTTTAATCACGTAACGATGTATATTTGATAGGGTCTCTTTTCCAACCACAAACACTAAATAAAAAGGAAAAAGTGTACGCACATGCAGCTCGAATCTGGACCCCGAATAAATTTAAAGTATCTCTTTCTGAGAAAAATATTTAGAGAAATTTGCGAAAATGCGTGATATTAGAGTCTAGAAGACCTATAAGATAGCTACTAATAATTTGGGAAGCTTATTTCTGTTGGATGGTTTTGTGTGGAATAAAGCTCGGGCCTCAGTGACCCGGTGACCGTAGCGGGTTAAAAAAATATATTTTGTCACAGACCACAAACCACGTTTATTCAAACAAAGAGACTAATTGAGTATAGATTACAAAATACTTAACAAAAATACAATTATTGTACAGTACTAATATCTAGTTTTCAATAAATTAACTATATCCAATTACAATAAGAAAAGACTGTTACTGACATCTGTTTAAAAAGGAGAAAAAATATTCCAGCAATAAAAAACTTATTATTGTGTTAGTTTGAGCGAATTATTTTTTATCATTCTAGCTCTGAAATATCACTGGCTCAAGATTTGGGCACTGACGATCACAACATGACGGTTGTGAGAGGGAAGGAGTCAATACAGATAGGAGATAAGTAAAATATCTGAATGGGTAGGACGCTGCTCTTCGGTTTCGGAGTTATAGTTCCACTACTGTCATAGGTGTTTTCAGCCATTCGGAATAGCTTTTAAGTAATAGGTCTTGACCTTATTTAGTTCTCGCTTAGCCAAATAAAAGACCACAGAATGTTTTTGTAGTGATATTTTACATGGTTTGTAGATTAATATTCTTAATTAAATATAATACGTTCTTAAATGTTTTTCTAATGTTCTTTTAAAAGTTTTAAAGTAATTTATGTTATAAAAAGAATAAATTATTTTATTTTGTTAGAAACTGTAATTTCAACAATTGTAAATATATTATGCTTTTTTATTTTACTTGTGTAATACTTAGTTTATAATTCTGGCCATACCATTTGGTCATTTTATTTTACCTTAATACTTTTTATCACAACTTAATGGACAGGAAATTGAAAAAAAAACTATATAAAAAGCCACCACTCTACTTAATTTCTTACATTTTTAAGAATATATAAAAGTATACTAAATTTAATGACTGAGAAATTTTATGCTAAAAGTAACATCTTTAAAAAGAAGTTTTTAGAAGAGTTTAAGGCGGAACACAATCTAAATTACTTTTATATTTATTTCCAGATAAATTGAGATATATCATAAATAGAACATAACATATTATATCTTCTTAAAATAGTTATAAATTTTACTTTTTTACGTTTGTTAAAAAATGTATTATATTATATATATACAGTAGTTTAAGTGCAAATAATAGACGATTTATTACGTCTATTTTGCCTTATTTCTATGCTGATTACGTCTATTTGCAATTGGACAGTTGGCTTGACCATTCTTTAATATAAGTTTTTCCGGTAAAACTTCTAAATTAATACTGTGTAAGCTCGATTTTTCTGACCATGTTTTAAGTGGGTGGGGGGTTAGGAATTTTCCTCACACTATACTACTCTTTGAACAGTTACAAATTTTTTGACTGATGTCAACAGAGGTTGTAAGTGTATCCATTCCAAACTAATCCAATACACATCAAGAGGTAGAAGAATTCTTATTAGACGTAGTAATACACAACAATTAAAAAAGGCATGAGTAGCGATTAACACATGCAGACCGTAAATTTTCTTAGGGATAAAGAGAAATACAATAATTAATAATTATTTAGACGATATTGTATATTTAATGTTCATTTAACAGGAATGTATAACATTCCTCTTTTTATTGAATAATTTAATACTATCATTGAAAAATAGAGTAAATAAATTAAGATATTTTAGAATCCAATATGCTTTCTATACGTCATTCAAATGTTTCATGAATTCTTCTAAACAGTGTTTGTTATTCTATATTATCTAACGTTACAAATTCACTGTAATAAGCACATAAATGTTTTTTCTTAGAATATTGTACTGCAGAATAAAAACGCTGTAATAAATTGCAAAAATAAAAAAATAAAATAATATAATTTATTTGAAATTAAAGAGAGATCATGTTATGTTATCAGAAACAAAAATATTCAAAAATTTTAAATTATTGGTCTTTAATTTTTAAAATAGTTTTAATATAATATTCTAAATAATAATTTTTGCTTTACGTATCGAACCATAAACTTCTAATTACAGCATCTAATTAATTCTTGAAACTATATTTTAATAATTCATTCTGCCAAATAAAATAATATGCGATAGAAACTTTTAAAGAGTTCAATATGACTATATCCCTTAAAGTAGTATACAAGATACGTAAAACATCGAAATTTACAATTATTATATTATCTTCAAAATTATTTTCTTAGTTCAACAGGAATATAGATTTTCATATAGATTCCATTTTACAAAAAGTTCAAGAATTTAAAGAATTTGTGTGATAAATAAGCATTTTATATTCTAAACTGTCTTTAACATTTTTATGTGCGTTTATTTTCAGAAAACTTTATATTTGCAGTTTAGTCTTATACCCTTAAACACCAGGAAAAGTTACTAAACAATTCGTCTTCTGAATTTGAAGAAGGAATTTCTTTATAAAATTTTATTCTTCTTAAGGAAACTGTGTTCAGCATCATTTTAGCTAAAATGAAAATGCTTTAAGAATGTTTGCGTGGGAAGAAAATTCAGTAAATAAAAAAAAATAAAAGAAACGTGGAAGTAACACTGCTTATACTTAATAGGAGTTTTAAATAAATAGATTTAACTATACGAAACTTTTATTAGAAAATAATTAATTTTTCAGTAATTACAAACAGTAGAGTTTTATATACAGACCACTATAAGAATAAAATGTATTTTAATATCAAAATATATGGTGTATTAAAGGGAATAAAAATATTTACAAATCGAAATGTAGTATCACAATTTAATGAACATGAAATTGAAAAGAGACTACACTATATTGCGAATGATGACAGGTCACTTGTGATTTTAGACAATTTGTTAAATATCTAGAAATATACAAGAGGAATTATCCTGAAACCTCAGGTGTGTAAACAGGATGGTACACGTCATGTATTTCAGCAAAGAATTTTTCCCGAAACCCCATAGAGGACTGTCAACAAATTGAAGAAAAATGATAATGTTTTGAATTACCCTGTAAAAAGTAATGTATGAAAAACGTTGAAACTTTATCACATGGTTAGCATGCTTCTTGTAATAACATGTGTTCATTGTTATGAGGAGAGCACGTATACTTGTGGAGAAATTAAGGTTTTTATAAAAATAATCTCAAATTTCTCTAAGTGTTTTGCTTATAATTTAAAGAGTTCTCAATATCAAAAAATGCTATTTTCAGGACACATGTCGAACAACATTGTACACAATATCCTGCAATTGAAATTGAATAATAATAAATATTAGATGACAGATGAGCAGGCTTACTAAATAATGTTTCACTGTGCATGCGCGAATGCAATCAAAGTATAGTGTGTATAATTAAAAAAAATACCCGAGGAATTATCCTAAAACCTCAGGTGTGAAAATACGATGGCACACGTCATATATTTCAGCTAATAATTTTCCCCGAAACCCCATAGGAGATCGTCAACAAATTGAAGAAAAACGAATATGTTTTGGATAACCCTGTAAAACGTTATTCATGAAAAGTGTTGAAACTGTAGTACATGATTAAGTTGCTTCTTGTACTATAATAATAAATATTTATTGTTAAGAGGATAGCACTTATACTCGTGGAGAAATTAGGGTTTTAATAAAACCAATCTCAAATTTCTCCAACTGTTTTTCTTATAATTTACAGAATACTCAATATCAAATAATATTATTTTCAGGACGCATGATAAACAACATTGCACACAATACTCGGCAATCGGAATCCAAAAATAATAAATAGTGGATGAAAGATGAGCAGGTTTACTAAATAATGTTTCGCTGCTCATGAGCGAATGCAATCAAAATATAATGTGCATAATGTATTAACTAAATGTATACAGCAACTTCTGTGAACGTCCCAAAAACACAGCTTGAAAATTCTAAATGTGATGGTCGATAGATAAGCTCGAAATTCGTTGTTCCGAAAAGGAAGAAAAAAGATGAGGGGCTGTGTCCAAAAATGTTATTAAAAATCTCTGGCGGTTGAATGGGTAAATATGTCATATTTCTTTCAATGCAGGACAGTTTAAAGTTGAGGCTGTTATAAAAGAAAATGTTTGTTCTTGCTGCAGAAGGTACATTGATACTGTTGTTCGCAATATAATATATGTATATTTTTTATTTATACAAAATACTATATTTGGGTACAGCCCTTCATATTTCTTCTTCCTTTTGGGAACAACTGATTTCGAGCTTATTCTAACGATGATCACATTTAGAATTTTCAAGCTGTGTTTTGGGGACTTTCACAGAAATTGTTCTATACATTTAGCTATTACATTAATCACATTATATTTTTATTGCATTCGCTCATGCCTAGTGAAACATTATTTACTAAACTTGCCCATCTTTCATTCTATATTTATTGTTTTTAAGTTCCAATTGAAAGGTATTATGTACAATGTCATTAATTATGCGTTCTGAAAATAACATTTTTTTGATATCGGGAACTTTGCAAATTATAAGAAAAAAAACTTGGAGAAATTTGGGATTGTTTTTATAAAACAGTAATTTTTCCATGAGTATAAGTGCTGTCATCATAACAATGGACACAGATTATTATAAGAAACATATCAATCGTGTGCTAAAGTTTCAATGCTTTTCATTCATTACTTTTTACAGAGTTATCCAAAACATATTCGTTTTTCTTTAATTTGTTGATATAAGGTTTTACGAAAAATTCTTTGCTGAAATATATGACATGTACCATCCTGTTTACACTCATGAGTTTCCAGGATAACTCCTCGTGTAGTTTGCTAGATATTCAACAAAATGTCTAAAATCCCAAGTAACCGGTCATCATTGGCAATATAGTGTAAATAAGCCGTCACCACTTCATTTAATTTGTTATACTTTAAAGAAGATTTAAAAGTACACTAAATGTAACGACTGAGAGATTTTGTGCTATAAGTAACATCTTTATT
>CM063511.1:15521439-15556439 GCA_032207245.1 Pardosa pseudoannulata
AATAAAATATATAAATGATTATAGAACTATTTTTAAAATGTGTTTTACATTCGTTTTTTTTCTGAATACTATAAAGAAAAAATATCGAATAATCTCAAATAAATGAACAAAAATTAATTATATTGTAAAAAAATCAGTATAAAATCAGTAATTGAAATTAAAACTTCTCAAATCTAAAAACATTTTATGAAAATGTATTTACTTTTAAAATTAAACTTTGAAACATATTTAGGGCGATAAATAAGAAATTTCACTCTTTCAGAAACTTATTAGATTTCTTTTATTTATTATCGGAAAACTGAATTCGTGATAAAGAAATTTTATTGATGAAATGCTTCTCCCTTAACTTCTATTAATCAAGATACTTCGAAGGAGTCAATATAAGAAAAAAATACGCAATATTTATCAGTATTCTTGACCCTTTCAACTAAATAGTATGAAACAAAACCTAAAAGTATTAAAGACTTTTTAAGCTTAATATATTGCTTTTGCGCTTGCGGGTAGAACCATTGTTTTGCATTTATAAAATCTATTTTTATGCATAATAAAACTGAACAAAAAACACAGATATACTGAAACCTCACTATAATATCTCTACTTTTTTTCTAATAATTTTATTCTAATTTCTTTTCGTAGGATCAGAATTATTCTTTCCCTAATTCTTAGTTTTCTCATATCTACCGTCAAAATGCATAGATCCGGTCGTTTTGTTTTTCCAGATGGAACACTTTAATAGAATTTATGTGATTTTAAAAAAAAAGGATTTTTTTTCTAGTGACAAGAATATTGCATGGTCGGCGGACGGCAAAAATTTCTGGTTTATAAGAAGTATTTTTATAACATTGAATGTGTATTATTAAAGATGGATATGACTTGGGTGGCAACAGTCATTTTGTGGATTTAAGTAACAGCATGTGGAAGAAATAATTGAAGGCAAGAAAATATTAAACAGACTAGTTAGACATTTAGATACAATAAAAAACAAAATAGGATCTTCTTAACACAAATTGAGCATATTAGGATAAAGATACACAATTTGATGACTATGATGATGTCCAGATACCGGTTGATTAATATGAAGTTTTTTAACACAAAATTTGAGAGTTACTTTAAAAATTACTGCTAGGTTAGAAAAGAGAAAGTAAGGACCACTCGTAGGAGTTATTTTAGCAGGCTTTACTTTTGAGAAATGTGGGTCGAAGAAAATATAAGTGGTTTATCCTTTCCTTTACACATGTTACGTATCTTGGTAAGTTTATATTAAACAAAGTAAAGCTTTGTTGGGAAACAACTTAATGAAATTTAGTAATATTTATATAACTATAATAATATAGATAGATGTGTGTGTGTGTTTTGTGTATTTATTTACATACTGTATGACTATATTACTTTATTTACCGTATATATCTATAGTATATATACAGTAGCATCCATATTACTATATTTTCCTTTAGAACTACGAACACTGTCCATATTCTAAATTTTACAAAACAGTATTTTCTTGGGTCAATTTTTAATTTTGGTAATAAGGTACTGTTGTTTTATGGGAAGAGATATAAAAAAGAAACACTGGAAACATATATATAAGTTTATAAATATATATATATATATTAAAAATATATATATATATTATATATATATAAATAAACTGTTAAAAATAATATAATATATAAATTTTATACATATATATATGTATGTATATAATTTAAATATTATATATTATATATATGTATGTATATATTTATATGTATATATAATATATATATAAATATATATATATATATATATATAAAAATATATGAAATTATATATGTATAATATGTTAAATAATTATATTTATATATGATATAATTATATTATATATATAATATCATATATATATATATAATAAATAGTATAAATATATATATAATATATATATAATATAGTAAAAAAATATATATTATATATGAATATAATATTATGTATATATATATGTATATGTTTAAATATGTATATAAATATTTTATGTATATAAATATATGTATATATAAAGTATATATGTTTTTAATATGTATTATATATATTATTTCTGTATATATTATATGTATAATATATATATATTGTATATATTTATGTAATATATGTATATATATTATATGTATAATATATATGATTTTGTAATATATATATATAATATATTTTTCATATATATATTATATATAAAATATATATATATATAATATTGTATATATATTTTTAATATATATGTATATATTTATAATATATATATATGTACTTATGTATATATATATTTATAATATATATAAATGTATATTTTTTATAAATATGTTATATATATATGTTATATGTATATATTATGTAAGTTATTGAATTGGTTTATAAATATATATATATATAATATATATATATTTATATACTTATATATATAAATATATATTTTTAATTATTTATATATATAAAAAATACTAAATATAAATATCAATATTATATATACTAAGAGACATGGAATACTTTTGTTTTCATATAAAAAACCATTAGTAAAATGTTTGTCCTGCTATGATTAGAATATCCTTTGTTTCCATAATTTACCACTACAATCTTGGAGGATCATTTCAGCCCGATTGCTCAGAACTATCTTTTTGACTTTTACCTAAGCAAAATTCCTATGTCTACTTCCGCTCGGCTAATTTACTCTGTATAGTTCCGATCGATTTTTTTTTCCTATGTTTGACGTTAATCAGTTTTAACTATTTTTCATTATAAAGCTTAATTTTAGCCAACATTTTTTAAACCTGATACATTATATATTTTTATATATTATATATAAATATATATATATATAAAAATATATTATATATGTATATATATATATATATATATATATATAATCTATCTACACATGTATATATATATATATATATAGATAGATAGATAGATAGATAAAGATAGATAATTAGATAGATAATAGATATATAGATAGATTAGATAGATAGATTATAGATAGATAGATAGATAGATAAAGATATAGTTAGATATATAGATAAATAGATAGATAGATAGATAGATAAGAAAAAGAGGAGAGAGAAGAGAGAGAGCAAGAGAGAGAGACATTATTATATCGTCAGCTGAAAAAAAAAGAAAAATCTTTTTAATAGGTTTAAGATACCAAGAACTTAGCAAGTTTTGCAGTCTTGGTGACCTTCTGATATATTACATTCTCTCTCAAGCATTTCAGGTTACTTTTATTTATTATCGGAAAATTCCGTTGGAGATAAAAAGTAATTTATTGATAAAATGTTACTTTCTTAACTTCTATTAATCAAGATAGTTCCTAGTAGTCAATAAAAAGAGTACGCAATATTTATCGCTAGACTTACCGCTTTAATTTCAGTGGGCAGAAACAAAACTTGATAGTTTTTATCATGAAATATTAACTATTACGCATTTTGAATTGATAATTGATTTGATGGTTTTTTTAAATTTATATGTTTATTATTTTCAAATTTAAAATTTCATATATTCATGCACCTTCATCATATTTTTATATATTTATCATTGTTTCACTCTTTAAATATATACCTTTGGATATATACCTAATACATAAAATACTTAAGTGTGTGTTGATGTTTGGTAACACATATGCGCTTAAACGGTACAACCTAAAATCATCATATTTAGTACAATGATTGTAACACCGCAGAAAGATTTTTGAAACCTGTTTTTAAATTTTTTATTAGATTGTTTATTTATTTAATTTATCTAAGGTCAATTTAATTACATTTTTGTCTGCAATTTGTCTAATCTAATGTATAGGCCTTTTTATATTTCGTCAAACCTGAAAAATGATAAATTCTGTATCGTTATTACTTCTTAATTAACCTAACTCTTATATATAACTTAAGTTTAATAATTTGGTATTTTTAAAATTTTCACGATATTTCCCCCTAATTTATATATATAATATATATAATTATATATATAAATAAATATATATATATATATATATATATATATAAAATGAATTTGTGTCAGTCTTACTCGATAGACTCATAAACCATACTCAATCGCCGTGAAAATTTGAAAATTATTAGGTATGTCCCTAGGAATTTTTTTAAAATTTTTAACATTCAAAATCCATTTGTTTTTTTTCGAGCAATTCATGTCATTATTCCAAGCATTACATATATACATATACATATATATATATATATATATATATATATATATATAATATATATATATATATATATATATATATATATATATATATATATATATATAAATATTATATATATATATATATATATATATATATATACATACATATACATATACATATATATTATATATATATATATATATAATATATATATAAATATATAAATATATATATATAAATATAATAAACATATACTATACATATACATATATATATATATTTTATATGTACATATAAATATATATATAAATATATCAATATATATATATATAATATAAATATATATATATTATATACATATATAATTTATATATATATATATAATATATATGCATACAATAATACATAGTATAATTTATATATATATATATAATATATATATCTTATTTATATACATATATATATAAATATATATATATATATATATTTATAAAATACATATATTTATATATATATATATATATACATATACATATACATATACTTTTACATATACATATAAATATCATATACAAATCATATTTTTTATACATTATTCATATACATATATATATATATCCCCAGTTAAACGCAAATGATTAACTTTTTAATTTCTCTCATCATAACTAAGTGAAAAAAACAATATTTCTAGCAATGTGACGTCATTCCGTTAATCCCATGTAATTGTTTTAATCGCAGTTTTCCTCGGTTAAAAGCAACAGATTAAAATTTACGATTTATCACTTAATAAATAGGTGAAAACGATATTTTTTATCATTATGACGTCATTCATTTAAATATCTCATTTATTCATTTCTTATTTTATATTATTTAAATATCGTCTGTGTAGTATCAATTCGATTTGACCTGGAAATTGAGATATAACTTGATTAACTTTCATTTCTGTGTGACTCAAATTATAGGATTTTTATATAAGAACTAATTTTAAATTTAATTCTTGGTTCATGTTTACGTTACAATGAAATTTTTATCAACATTATTCTTACAACAAAATGTACAAACTTCAGTGACTCTCATAGGCAAGTAAAAAGCTATCATTTTATATAGTTATCTTTATATTCATATGGTTGTCAATATGAATGTGTGTTTCTGTTTCATACAAAACCATGTAGTTTGTTATAAATTTCCTTAATTTTGAACAACATTTATAATACCAAGAAAATTAGCACAGTTGCTGACAAAACCTCTGCTACCACGAAATCTTGCTAGTTCTATTAACGTTGCTAATCATCTCACTGTAGTAATACAGTAATGTAATTTAGGTTTAATTAAACTTATATTTTACCATAAAAAAAAGTTTGAGCAAATTTAATATAAAACACAAATTCGATGCAGATTTAATCGCTAGCATGTAAACATATATTTTGTTATTTTTATTTATTGATATTAAGAAAAGTTTTCATTTGTATGTTTTATTTATACAAATCTACCCGATAAGTCATAGAGTGTCTAACTTTGGACAGAAATTCTTGATACTGCCAAATGAACATATTCGATATTCTGTTTAACTTAGCATGTGGCAAGATAATATAACAAAAACGATTTTTCATATAGTTGGCTGTTATTGTATATTTAGAGTACCTCAAAATAATTTATTGGCGTCAAAAGATAGAAAGAAGCATTGTCGCCAATATACGTTTTCAACCAAAGCAAATATATGACAAGAAAATTAGAAATAGGTTAATAGAAATATATAACTATGCCAATGACTCGAACTGTTTTGTGACGAATTTAGAGTTATGCAGTTAAAAAATATCTTTGTTTAAAATTAATATGTTAAGTTCACCGCAGCGAAGAACGGGCATACTTGCTTTTATCATATAAAATACATACACATATATGTATGTAACTGGTAAAATTATTATTCACAAATCGCACATTAAGTTCTTCCTTTCCAATTTGGTATTATAGAAAGATATCTTTATGTTAAATTAGGCTCGAAGCTTTTACTTATTTATCACCATAAGGAGAGCATGCGTGGCTAGCTTAAGAACTGTTAGAGATGCGGGTAGCTTTGCCCTGAAATATCCTCAATTTAGAATCAGGGATCAAACAGAAATCTCCTAGACTTAGTCTACCATCTCCGATGGTATCATTTGTACTCGGAGGACATTTTGATCACTTACCTACTTTCGGTGCTCTAGCCTAAAGTAAGTAAAGCTCTAGCTAGATCTTTAGACAGATCGGCCCTGGAGACCTCAACTATGTGTTTTTGACATCGACATCTCTGTCTAGTAAGCTATTGTGGCTCTAAAACATGAAGTTATCTCCAACATTATTTAGTTACCAGGGTTACCTTGTAGTTGTAACATTATTGCAACCATGTTGAGCAAGGCAATTCGATCCCACTGTATGAGCAAGCTAAATACTAAGCATATTTTCAATCAAACCAAATGAAATTTTCTTTGAGTGTTTCATTAACGTGTTAATTTCTTAATTAAAATATTGTTTCTAAATTTAATTCAATTGTTTATCGAATAATTATATCTCATTATTTTCCAAATAAAAAAGCAAAAAATACAAGATTTTCTTACATTTTCTGTTTCTTACTCTTTATTTATGGCAGCAGGTTTTCAAACAAATGCAGTGTGAAGATTATCGCTCCTGACAATACGACAGTAAAGTCATTTTTCAAGTTTGAGCATTATGTTACCTTGATAAATGTTTTTTCCTGTCTTAAGTTAGAAAACAAATAATACTCCCGTTATTTAAATTATTTTTGATAGCTGCAATCAATCATTATTATGACAACTAAAATTACTTTCTATTGAAATACTACAGTTTTTTCAACGTATTAAATACGCATTACAATACCTCATCCATTTTCAACCACTATGAGTTATTGTTTAATAAAATTGAACCTCATATTTATTCTGCTTACATGTTGTTCCCAAATTTTCACATCTATTTCTCATTTACCTATTTCTAAGATATTTAAAAACTAATTCACAAAGAATATAGCTTAATTACTTGATATAACCTACTGGAGAAGTTGAAGGATATTGTAAAGAAAAACCGGTTACTTCCCAAAACATGTTAGTGGATATATCCCTTGGGGATGAAATCTTAAATGTATCTTTTGTTAAGTATCTAAGAAATAAATGTTAATGAAAATGGATTATATATGTGATATAAAAGATTTTAAACATTTAGTATTTGCCAATTTTGGGAGATTTACCAAAATAAGAAGTACCAACATATTTTAAGCTTAATTATCTATCCTCCATAGTCAGATTCTGTTTACAAACGGGGAAAATTTGACGCTGAAGAATCTTACTACCACCAGAATTATCATGTATACAGGAGAAATGCTCAAGAAGCTTAAAAAAATTCTTAAAAAGACCTTATCATCCAGCTTAAGCAATAGTTTGGTGAAGTTTTCAGCTATTAAGCATCACAAAGATACATTTTTGCTACAATCTGGTCAAAATTGATCAAGACATAACATTATTTCAAATAGTTATAAACCTGAACGTGAATCTGGTCAACGAAGAATAATTTCTTGATAAGTCGAAGAAGACTGATAGCTGAGTGAGAACGGACCAAAGTTCTTAAGAAAGAATGATTGGCTCTTCAGTAGTACGAATTCAAATTGCCTGGACAAAACGTTTTGGGTAGTATTGGAAACAAATGTGTACCAAAAATACATTTTTCTTTAATGAATGTCAAAAGTTGATAAAGACATTGCATTAGAACAAATAGTGACACACCTGAAAAGGAATCTGGTTAACGGAGACTAATTTCCTGTTAAGTCGAAGAAGACTGATAGCTGAGTGAGAATGGATCAACGTTCTTAAGAAAGAATGATTGGCTCTCCAGCAGTATCCATTCAAATCGATTAGACAAAAAAAATTAGCTAGTATTGGAGACAAATCTGTACCAAAAATGGCATTTCAATTTAAAAGCATTTACATTCAGTGTTGAAAATTCGGATTTAAGTAGTGTGTGCCTCGATGGATAATTGATCAAAGAGTTTTACAGCATGTGTGAAATAAAACAAAAATTATCATATTGAATCAAAGGTGGAATATGTTAAATTTAACTACATGTTAAATTTAGTAAACAAAAACTTTAAACATTTTTAGACATAAATTTATTTACGACGCATTTTCTTAAATTTTCCCATCATCATAATTATATCAGATTTCCAGGATTGACGTAACTGTAGGAAAACGAAAAGCCGGAAGATGGCGCTAATGATTGCATATTAAAGAGCGTTTTCTTGCGCATGTGCAATTGGCGCCATTCTGAAGTAAGTGGTTCTCGTGGAAAGTTGCATTAAAACGTAGCTTTTAAATTCCTGTTGTCGAAGTGAAAATGGGAGTTGTCTGTTGCTACATAACAATGCCCGGCTGCACATTGCGTTGCCTGTGAGGCGATTCTTAACCCGACATGGTGACGTTGAGATGCAACATCCACCATACTCTCCAGACCTAGCACCCGCAGACTTTTTCCTGTTTCGTAAGCCGAAAAATTCGCTGAAGGGAACAAGATTTCAGGATGACGAAGCCATCAAGAAAACTGTAACATCACTATTAAAGAGCATTCTAAAAGTGGACTTTAAAACTTCTTTAAGCAATTTGTACAGTCTTGCACAGATGTGCATTACGGCTGATGGGGATTACTTCGAATCATGTTAAATGACTTAACCTTTTATTCTTCTGAGATATTCCATAAGTCCTTTAAATTAGTAGCCGGAACTAGTAGAAATATCTCAAAACAAACAGACCTAGAACCCGAAAGGTCTTTCCTGTTTCCTAAGCTGAAAAATTCGCTGAAGGTAACAAGATTTCAGGATGACGAAGCCATCAAGAAATCTGTAACGTCACTATTAAAGAGCATTCCAAAAGAGAACTTCTTAAAACTTCTTTCCGAAATTTGTACAGTCGTGCACAGACATGCATTACGGCTGATAGGGATTAATTCGAATCATATTAAACGGCTAAATGTTTAACATTTTTTTCTTCTGAGTTATTTCAACAGTCCTGGAAATTAATAGCCGTACCTTGTAAAAATATCTCAAAACAAATAGACCTAGCACCCGAAGGCTTTTTCCTGCTTCCTAAGTCAAAAAATTCGCTGAAGGGCACACGATTTCAGGATGTCGAAGAAATCAAGAAAACTGTAACATCACTAAAGAGCATTCCAAAAGAGAACTTTAAAACTTCTCTCCGAAATTTGTACAGACGTGCATTACGGCTGATGGCGATTACTTCGAATCATGTTAAATGGCTTGACCTTTTTTTATGAGATGTTCCATAAGTCCTAGAAATTAATAGCAGGACCTTGTAGAAACAACTCAAAACAAACTGTAGATAATTACTGCAGGTATGACAGGTTAAAGCTGTGAAACGCTATAGACGTCAATGCTGCCAAATATTTACAAACTATTAAAAACTCTTCACATCAATTTCGTACAGCTTTACTAACAATAATATTTTTCCATTTCATGATTATCAGCGTAAGAGTTTAAGGCTTTATTTTATTTGTATTTTTCTTTTAAGACTTTTTGGAATATTAAATATTCTAGATTATTAAATGGGACTGAAAATTTTTCCATGTTTATTTTTCTTTTGATATTTTATTACGAAAAATGACATTTTCAAGAAAGTTTTTGAATAGTTAAAAGCGTCTGTTTGCATCTCTAAACAAACCTTAATTTGGAAGAAAAAAGCAAACTATAGTGAAATTTCTGTTGACGTTAAGAAATTTGTTTTGAATTTTTAATAGAAGAAAGTAATGCATAAAAATTATTTTCAAATTTCCAAGGTTTTAAGAGAATAAAATGTTTTTATCATTCTATTAATTTTCTTTACTTGAAATAATGAGTTATGTATTCAGTGTGTTTATTATTTCTTAGACATAGAAAAGTATGTTTTATTGTTCATGATTAGTAATATATGGAATATTTTAAATGTTTTACTTTCTATAAATATATAGGAAAATTTCAATAAGATATATTAATAGGATACCTTAAATTTCCATTTGTATTTTGAGGAAATGGAAATGAGATTAAAAGTGTATGAATATGGACATTAAAATTTTCAAATGGTCAAAGTTATAAAATTCAAAAATCTAAATTTTTTAAATTGTTCAAGAATTATGGTTACTATAAAAAGAAAATATTTTAATGTAAATTATTTTACATTATTCCTGATTGTTATATTTAGAAATACGTAAAGGAGTGTACGATGATTCCAAATTCTTTCTACATGTCTTCCAATTCTAAAGCTGTAATAAATGTTAATTTTCTATCCAATCGTCACATTTTACAGCTGTTTCAATAAAGTGGTTCACTTTCCCAATGATCTAAGTTTCTTTTGACTGTGAATGACGCTGACTAAGCAACACTTTCTTGGGAAAAGAATTATCCACATTTCTCGCTGCGGGGTCGAATGCGCAATAGGAAAGAGTTTTCATGTGTCATTTTATGATTTGCTCTAGCCGGAGAAAGGAGTCTTTTACCTAGGCTTAAACAAAGGAAAATTCCTCCACGGACTCTACTGTTAGTTCAATAGAACCACATGTGCAATATAATTAGAATACACATAGTCCAGTAAGCCCGGTAATTAAAAGTAATAGGAGCTGAAATTCAATTGTAACCAGTGGATTCATTTCATTTTAACGCAGATGATTTACACAAATAATATAATTAATAATATTTTATGAGCTTATCATACATTAGTTTAATTAGCTTATATTTATCTTTTTATTACAGATAGGGATCATACCTTACGGTGATAGTTGCATGTGTGCTTTAAAAATTGTATAACTATTTAAAAACTATATATATATATATATAATATACACGAATATATAAGTATATATATATATATATGTATATATATATATAATATACACGAATATATAAGTATATATATATATATATGTGTGTGTCTGTATATTCGAAGATAACTGTGTGGTGGATTATATAAATTAATGAAATTAATAATTAAATTTATAAATATGAAAAGTACAATACATTGATTAAACTGCAATAATATTAATCAAATAATAGTAATGAAAAATATAATTAAAGCTAATTAAAATTCCTAAAATGTAATATATCTTAATTCCAATAATTGCTTGAGCTCAAAATACAGCATCAAATTTAATCGTAAAAATAATGCCTATTAATATATAATATAAATACATGAAACTATTATTCCTGATATATCTTTAATGAAAATGTATCATTAAATTTCTAATATAATTAAAGCTACTTAAAATTTCTAAAATGTAATAAATCTAAATTTCAGTAATTACTTGAGTTAAAAAATTAATATGAAATTTAATCGTAAAAAAAAATGTCTATAAATATATATTATATATATATGAAAATATTCATCCTGATATTTCTTTAATGAAAATGTATCAATAAATTAGCATTGTATTCCCTGCAATTAAATATTTTACAAATGCTAAATAAACACGGACACATTTTTAATCACTCACATTAGTTTCAAAGTAGTTAAAAACTATCCTCCTTGACATATAGAAAGAAATTTTGGCATAAAACTTAAAGTGCAGCCTTCATGCTTTTGAGTTATTGGTTAAATTGTCAAACCGTTTAAAAGCAATTAAGTACTCAGTATATATCGATTAGACAATTGAATCTTCTCTTTCACTTTTAATGTATGCCCTATAATATATTTCCTTTTAATTTTAGCTTATACAGTAACATAAAAATCTTTCCGCATATTAGTTCACAGTTTTTTTAATCCTAGAAGCAGGGGAGATGTTTCCACAGAAAGTAATTTTTTTTTCAGTATCATGAACTTTTAAAAATTAATAGCTTTCCATCTTTCAGACAAATATGCTATTATTTATAAAGGATGGAGAAATTGACGATAAAAGCTGTAACTACACGTTCTTAAGCGAGCAAAATATGCAAGATAATTATTTCGGTAAGAAAAGTCGACATAAAAAAAACAGAGTTTTTCCCCCGGAGACAAATTACTTTTCATAATGAATAGCATCTTCTATAATAATTTTCATTTTCCTGATACCGTAATTCCACCTTAAGTTTCGGTTCTATGCAGGGAAAATTAAAATCTCTAGGACGAAATAGCTGGTATAATTACAATTCAAATGCAGTTTTCATTCGTGGAGCGTTTTATTGCTGTTTTATGCAAGCAAATTTGTGTTATTAAGTTTTACAACCTTTAAGATATTCGTAAATCTATAGCGAAACGTTTTCTGATAAATATTTTGTAATTTGTTCCATTCTTGATAATATTAGAAAATTACTTTTTGCTTTTAGAAATAAAAACAGAAATTTATTAAAAATTAAGTGTTTGATTTTATCAATTCCAGCTTTATTTCGCTCTTAACTAGGATTAGAATTGGAATTGATACAAAATTATTCTATTTCAACTTGTATCTTATTATTTGAATTAACGAGTTACGGTTTTTCTTGAGAATGTGTATTAACTTCGATAATATTACTGCACAGAAAAATAATTTGTCTGACCAACTATCTCCTGTGTATTTACTCCTTAGCAAGAAATAATTGTGTGGTGAATTATATAAATCAATGAAACTGATAATTAAATTTATAAATATGAAAAAAACAACACATGTTTTAAACTACAATAGTATTAATCAAATATAAGAATTTACAAATATAATTAAAGCTACTTAAAATTTCTAAAATGTAATATATCTAAATTACAATAATTGCTTGTTCTCAAAAATAGCATCAAATTTAATCGTAAAAATAATGCCTATTAATATATAATATAAATACATGAAACTATTATTCCTGATATTTCTTTAATGAAAATGTATCATTAAATTTCTAATATAATTAAAGCTACTTAAAATTTCTAAAATGTAATAAATCTAAATTTCAGTAATTGTTTGAGCACAAAAATTAACATGAAATATAATCTTAAAAATAATGTTTATAAATATTTAATTTAAATATATAGAACTATTCTTAATGATACTCTTTGATGAAATTTATCATTAAACTAGCATTGTATTTCCTGCAATTAAATATATTATAAGTGTTAAATAAACAAGAACACCGTTTTAATCACTCACATTAGTTTAAAGGTAGTTAAAAACTATCATCCTTGAGGTATAGAAAGAAATTTTGGCACAAACTTAAAGTGTAGCCTTCTTGCATTTAAGTTATTGGTTAAATTGTCAAACCGTTTAAAAGCAATTAAGTACTCAGTATGTATCGATTAGATACTTGAATCTTCTCTTTCACTTATAATGTATGCCCTATAATATCTTTCCTTTTAATTTTAGCTTATACAGTACCATAAAAATCTTTCCGCATATTAGTTCAGAGTTTTTTTAATCCTAGAAGCAGGGGAGATGTTTCCACTGAAAGTATTTTTTTTTTGTTTTGTTCAGTATCATGAACTTTTAAAAATTAATAGCTTTCCATCTTTCAGACAAATATGCTATTATTTATAAAGGATGGAGAAATTGACGATAAAAGCTGTAACTACACGTTCTTAAGCGAGCAAAATATGCAAGATAATTATTTCGGTAAGAAAAGTCGACATAAAAAAAACAGCGTTTTTCCCCCGGAGACAAATTACTTTTCATAATGAATAGCATCTTCTATAATAATTTTCATTTTCCTGATACCGTAATTCCACCTTAAGTTTCGGTTCTATGCAGGGAAAATTAAAATCTCTAGGACGAAATAGCTGGTATAATTACAATTCAAATGCAGTTTTCATTCGTGGAGCGTTTTATTGCTGTTTTATGCATGCAAATTTGTGTTATTAAATTTTACAACCTTTAAGATATTCGTAAATCTATAGCGAAACGTTTTCTGATAAATATTTTGTAATTTGTTCCATTCTTGATAATATTAGAAAATTACTTTTTGCTCTTGGAAAGAAAAAAAGAAATTTATTAAAAGTTAAGAGTTTGATTTCAGCAATTCCAGCTTTATTCCGCTCTTAACTAGGACCAAAATTGGAAGTGATTCAAAATTATTGGATTTCAATTTCAATCTTATTATTTGAATTAACGAGTTACGATTTTTCTTGAGAATTTTAGTAACTTCGAAAATGTTACTGCACCCCAAAAGTAATTTGTATGACTATCTCAAATGTATTTACTCTTTTACAGAAAATCTTAAAATTTTCAAGAATTATATTTCCCCACTTTAATTCTTAAAAGTGTTTGATATTCAATTTATTCGCAGGTTTAGACACTAGATGGAATCAGAGAATTCGGGAACTAAACTTGAATTTCCTAAATACATATATCGCCATTAGAAATGTTGCACATAACTTATATATATATATATATATCATTTTTATATATCATGTGTATATATTATGTTATATTGGAGTGTTGCTCTGATAAGATTATTGTACTAATTTAATCATTTTTTTTAAATTTCCTCATTTTAGGAAAATTAGAGTATCGAAGAGGACATGGTGATCCTGTCATGTTATTCATAAAATTTTTGCGAAAGGGTAAGTTTTAAATTATTTTTACCCTACGTTCTCATATTTAATTTAGAAAAAATAATTTTCTACAATGTTGTTCTAAAGACCCAACTTTTTCAGAACACACACACACACACACACACACACACACACACATATATATATATATATATATATATATATATATATATATATATATATATATATATATATATATATATATATATATATATATATATATATATATATATATATATATATATATATATATATATATATATATATATATATATATATATATATATATATATATTTATATATATATATATATATATTTATATATATATATATATATATATATATATATATATATATATATATATATATATATATATATATATATATATATATATATATATATATATATATATATATATATATATATATATATATATATGTATATATTATATATATATATATATATATATGTATATATATATATATATATATATATATATATATATATATATATATATATATATATATATATATATATATATATATATATATATATATATATATATATAATATATATATATATATGTAAAATATATATATATATATATGTATATATATATATATATATATATATATATATAAATATATATATATATATAATATATATATATATATATATATATATATATATATATATATATATATATATATGAGAGAGGAATGAGAGAGAGAGAAAAAGGAGTGAGATACAGTTAGAGAAAAAAGAGTGAAATGGAGTGAGATAGAAAGATTGAGATAGATATATAGTTATATATCGAAATCATTAAGCCTAAAATATATATCTAAAATTCTCTTTATTCTCATTCGAATTCTTTAGTAGCTGATTTCTCAACCGTAAAATGTCAGATTTAAATAAGCGTTCGCCGACTTAATTTATTTTTACCCGTCTTCCAAAACTAACTATGGATTAAATGTTAAAATTCTGTTCACTGTCTGCATTTTACAGTTGCCGAGGAAAATAATTTAACTCCGCCAATAAATAAGTAGCTACCTGTGTGGTTTTCGAGCTAATATTCAGATTTCAATCTTGACTCCCCCCAAAAAACGCTAAATAATCATAAATCTCTAGAGAATAATTCACGTGATCACTCGCTCTTGCGTAGTAAAGACGGACAGTTTTAATTCTCAATAAATTTAAAACACAACAACCGCTGCACTCAGTACACTTTAATATCTTTACGACTGCAAATTACTTAAATATTCTTATTGTCCAGTATGCCCGGTCAATTCAAATATTAAGGGCTACATTATCATGTAAATGGGGAAAAATAATTTTACATGTTGCATATATGTATATCAGTTTGAAAACATAAAATTAATAATTTAGGGATTTGAGAGCAGAAAACGCAGCTAACATTTTTTAATGCAAGCGCATGAATATTTAATAACTCAATGTAAAAGCACTTAATAAAGAGCGTCTTGAGAAAGGGTTGCTGCATGAATCCTCGTTGAGTGTGTTTCTTTGTTAGAATGTGAACGTTAGCTACGTACCGCTAAGTTTGATGGTTGACTGTTAAACAGAGCAATGTAAATGAAATGCAAGATATAATTGGCTGTTTGACTTGTCATATGCCTGACACACACACACACACACACACACACACACACACACACACACACACACACACACACATATATATATATATATATATATATATATGTGTGTGTGTGTGTGTGTGTGTGTGTGTGTGTGTGTATGATATGTAAGATTAAATTAAGCTTAATGATGATTTCTGATATATTAGTACTTTATTTATATTTAATTTACCGGCGGAATACCCTTATTATCGCTATTTTCAACTGCATTTGTTAGATTTTTAGCATATTTGAAAGCAATTAAATACGTAATATTTTTCTTTTATATACCTGATATTGGTTTTCGGATATTATGTTTACCTCATAATATTTTACTTTTATATTTACCGCATACTTTTCCTTAAAATTGATTTCACTATATTGGTTTGTAAGTTTTTTATGGTGAGAGGCAAAAAAGGAACATGTTTGTTGAGTATCATGAACTTTCAAAAATTAATAGACCCCATCTTTCAGACAAATATTCTATTATATATAGTGTAAAGAGAAATAAGCGATAAAAGCTCTAACTACACGTTTTTAATCCAGCAAAATATGCAAGATAATATAAAAAAATTCACAAAAAATTATTTTTCCCGGGAGACAAATTACTTTCCATAATGAATAGACTCTTCTATGATAATTTTTATTTCCCCAATACCGTAGTTTCACCTTACGTTTTGGCCGTATATAGGGAAAATTAAAATCTCTAGAATGAAAGAGCTGATATATTTATAATTGTAATTCATTTTTCATTCGCGTCGTATTTTATTTCTGTTTATACAAGAAAATTTGTGTTATTAAGTTTTAAGAGCTTTTAAGATATTCATAAATCTATACAAAAGCACTTTCTAATAAATATTTGTAATTTATTCCTTGAAGTATATTTTTCTTCGTTTAGTGAAAAATAGGGATGTATTAAAAAATAACAAATTATAATTTTCATTAGTTCTGTTTTTTGCTTTTTTTTTACTAGAACTGGAATTACAAGTACTTCATAACTATAAGTAAGTAATAAACTATTATTATAAACTATTAGTTCAAAACTATTAGTACTCATAGTATTATTGCTTTATCACTTTCAGAAAAATTTTAAAAATGTTTGCACATTTTTTCTTTTTTTTATGGCACCAGAAATATTCTGTATGAAGAATTAGATAATTCTGTAATTAATTGTTTACACACCCTTTACTTCTGCCTGATCGTTCTTCATATTATTTATGTATATAATTCTTCTAGCCGTGTGTTTGTAACTCCTCCTAAACGGTTGGACTGATTTTGACCGTATTTTATATGAGTAATTAAGTTGATTCGAGAATGGTTAGATTCACAAATTGATTCGAAAGAAAAGTTTTTTCTTAATAAAAAATCCAAAATTGCTAGATTTTTGAGATTATTATAATGCCGCTTTAAACACATCATTGCCCAAATATCTGTAGCGCAATGGTAAACGCAACGGGCTTGACTACGAGAAGTCCCAGAATCAAATCCTCTTGCAGGTGATGTGAGAATTTTAATTTAATCTGATTACAATTGTGATAACTGTACGCGTGGCGTTAAGTATTTTTAAAATATTTTTTTTTCTTGGTTAAAACAGGACAGCTTTTGTCGGATCATCTAATATCCATACAGAAGCACATTCTAATAAATATTTGTAATTTATTGCTCGAAACATATTTTTTCGCTTTAGTAAAAAATAGGGATGTATTAAAAAAATAACAAATTATCATTTTCACCAGGTCTGTTTTTTGCTTTCTTCACTAGAATTTGAATGGCAAGTACTTCAAAACTATTATTACAGTATTATTTTATACTAGCTGCTTCGCACCCAGCCTTCGGTCTGGGTTTTAAAATATTTCGATGAAAGATTTAGAACCACTATTAAAGATAATAAGACGTATTAATAGAAATGCTGAACAAATCTCGTATGTTTCAGATTGTTGACGATTATAACAGTTTATTAATAGCCGAATGTCCAATAAGTGCACTGTGTTGCCCGTAAGCCTCTGTATAATAATTCCCAATTCCACGACTTTTTTAAATGTAGGAGTCAAATTTCAAAATAATGTGGAGAGTAATATATATGTACTGTTCTGAATGGGATAATTTATTTCCGAGATTGGATGTCTTTTAGTAATAATGTTTTACATACATAAAAATTAAATTTTAAACAACAAAACCTATCACGAAAACTTTTTTTTTAAATGGTAATTGTGAAATAAAAACAAATTTGACAGAACATGGCGAATTTGTAATTATTGAAAATAAAAATCACGACAACATATAACAGAAAAAATACTAACTTCTTAAAAAAATTGAAAAAGTAAAATAAAGATTTACATATTTTGAGGAAATAAAAAATTTAGCTATTAAAATAAGATGATTTTGATACTGGGATATTTCAAAGAGAAAAAGTTATTGCGTATGACAAATAGTTGTAACTATTGGCAATAAATGGCACCACTCATTACATATTTTAATTAATATATTTTTAACTGATTCTAATTACGATATTTTAATGGTGGAAAGAGTATAAGTATTCAGCGGATTTGGTGAAGTAAGGCATCCAAATGTATGTGTTTATAAATGCATTTATTTACACTCGAATTTTAATGGTATATATATACAAATATGTTATAAAGAAATATATCTAAAGTAAGGTCTTGAAAAATTCAAGAATATAATAAATTACAAACAGAAATACCAAAATGTGCCGCAGTTCAAATTTTCCAAACAAACAACGCTTTGGCAGGATAGGCGATAGTTGTTCTGCATTAATGTCAATTCTATTACCAAATATCTGGAGAATACGAAGAAAACAATGAAAATATGGTCATTGTTTTTCACGCCAACTCAGCAGTTAAAATGACTGTACTACATAATTAAAACGGTGTTTTTGTTGATTTTAAAATAATATATTTCGAACTAATTAGAATATCAGACCGCGATTGACCGAAATGGCTAACTTTTAATTCTTCCAAGCCTAATTATGAACAGATGTTAGTGCGGTCTCAAAATTGGATAATAAAAATGGTGCAATTGAATTGGCAATGAAAGAGAAATACCAAATATTGATAAAACGAACTAAGCACATAAGGTCAAAAGCCGAGAACAGTTATATTACCTGAAAGCGTTATCATAAGAATGAAGTTACATAAAGGATTTCAATTTTTATAACACGAAATACATACCGAAAGTCGCCAAGCTTATTTAAGAATAGGTGATGTACAGAGTGACGTCTTAAAATTGGATAAATAAAAATGGCGCAATTGAATTTGAAATGAGAGAAATATACCAAATTAATATTGATAAAACAAAATAAGTATCTAAGACTAAAACACAGAAAACAATTATATTATTTGAAATCACATTTTAAACTTTAATCAAAAGTGGCTACAATATCTCAATATTTCATAGTTGCCATTTCTAAAATGAAAATTTATTTGTTCCCTGTATATCACTTGCCAATATTTTTTATCTCTAGTGTAGTTGAGTTTTAGATAAAAAAAAAAACCTATGATAGTTTTTATTTAATAAATGGCAACTGCGAATTGAAAACAAATTTGATAGAACATCGCAAGTTTTTAATTACTGAAAATAAAAATCTCGCCAAGCAAATTAAATAGAAAAAAGAAGTGATTTCCTAAACAAAAATGAGTTTATCTTTTATCATATAAGAAAATAGTCTTATATACATATATGCCATCATATATTTATATACTTACACTGCTTCCCGAATACCAAATATCTGGCGATAATAATGCCAACAATGAATAACACTGCCATATTTAGACGCCAACTCGACAATGGACAGCTCGTGTCGCAAAATTAAACTGGCATTTTGTTCGGTTTTTCGTCAATATCTTTAGAACTAATAGAAATATCGGAACGCGAATGCGCGAAATGACATCCTTGGATCGTTTCACGTCTTTTGGTACCTTTGGCGCCGTCTGCGTTCAGCGGTTCGCAAGGAGATAGACGCACATACAAACATACATACAAACATAGATAGTCACAGTCAGATTTTTATCTCGGAATTCAAGATGTATTAATACGGAATATGTTCATTTGGCGGTATAAAGTATTTCTGTCGAAAGTTAGTTACTCTATCTATGATTTATCGAGTAGATTTGTATAAAAAAACATAAAAATGAAAACTGTTCTTAATATCAATAAATAAAAATAGCAAAATATGTTTACATGTTAACGATTAAATCTGTATCAAATTTGTGTCTTATATTAATGTTGCTGAAACTTTTTTCTTATGGTAAAATATAAGTTTAACCCTAAATTACATTACTGTATTACTACTGTACGTTGATTAGCAACGTTAATATACCCTGCCATATTACGTGGTAGAATAGAAAGCAGAGGTTTTGACAGCGACAGTGCTAATTTTGTTGGTAGTAATAAATGTTTTCCAAAATTAAGGACATTTATGACAAACCACATAGTTTTGTATGAAACAGAAATCACATTCATATGAATATGAAGATAACTATATAAAATGATAGGTTTTTATTTAAACATGAGAGTCTGTGAAATTTGTACTTTTTATTGTTAAAATATTGTTGGTAAACATTTCATTGTAACATAAAAATTAACTAAGAATTAAAATAAGTTCTCATATAAAAATACTATAATTTGCGATACATAGAAATGAAAGTGAATCACTTTATATCTCAATTTCCAGATAAAATCGAATTGATACTAAGCAGATGATGTTTAAATAATATAAAATAATAAATGAATAAATCAGATATTTAAATTAATGACGTCATAATGATAGAAAAATATCATTTTCACCTATCTCTTACGTGATAAATTGAAACTTTTAATCTTCTGATTTTAACCGAGGAAAACTGAGTTTAAAACAATTACTTGGGATGACGTCACTTTGCTAGAAATATTGCTTCTTTCACTTAGTTATGATGCGATAAATTAAAAATTTAATCGTTTGCTTTTAACCGGGGAAAATAATGCTTAGAATAATGACATAAAATGCTCGAAAAAGGGGGAAGGAATGGATTTCGAACGTTGAAAATTTACAAAAACCTTCCCAGGGATATACCTAAATATTTCCCAAATTTTCACGGCGATTGGATGTATAGTTTTTGAGTCTATAGAGAACATACATACAGACAGACAGACAGACAGACACACACAAATTCATTTTTATATATATAGATTAGCTTTATCACTTTCAGAATTCTTTTAGAAATGTTTGTACATTTTTTTCTTTTTTTTTGACACCATGGATATTCTCTACAAATTATTAGATAATTCTGTAATTAATTGTTAAACACACTCTTTAATTATGCCTGATTGTTTTTCATAATCTTTATTTATACAATTCTTCTGTCGGTGTGTTTTTAATAGAACTCCTCCTAAACGGCTCTACTGATTTTGAGAATATTTTGTATATATAATTCATTCGAGAATGGTTAGATTCACGAATTGATTCGATAGAAAAGTTTTTCTTAATAAAAAATTCAAAATTGCTAGCTTATTGAGATTATTATAATGCCGCTTTAAACACATCATTGCCCAAATATCTGTAGCGCAATGGTAAACGCAACGGGCTTGACTACGAGAAATTCTAGGCTCCGATCCCCGTACAGTCTATGTGCGAAATTTAATCAAATTACGTTTGTGATGATTGTACGCGTGGTAGCCTCAAGTATTTTCAAAATATTTTTTTTTCCTTACTTTTCCATAAAAATTGTAAAATATATAATTTATTTTAAAACATTTTACAATTTTTGGATATACTGCGTTAAAATAAGGCAGCTTCTGTCCAGTCGTCTAATATCCATAGAGAAGAATTTCTAATAAATATTTGTAATTTATTCCTTGAAATACATTTTTCTCCCTTTAGTAAAAAATAGGGAATAATAAATTATGAAAGTGAATAGTGATAATATGAATAGTGAATAATAAATTATAATTTTCATTATGTCTGCTTTTTGCTTTCTTGACTAGAATTTGAATGGCAAGTACTTCAAAACTATTATTACAGTATTATTTTATATTAGCTTTATAACTATCAGAATGCTTTCAGAAACTTTTGCGCATTTTTTCTTTGAGACCATAAAAAGTTTCTATAAAATGTTAGATAATTCTGAAGTTAATTAATTCTGATCTTTTTTCGTAATCTTTATATATAGTATTCTTCTGTCCATGTATTTGTAATAATTTTTTGGATATTATGTTTACCTCATAATATTTTACTTTTATATTTACCTCATACGTTTCCTTAAAATGGATTCCATTACATTGGTTTGTAAGTTTTTTATGTTGAGAGGAATAAAGGAAGATGTTTTTTGAATATCATGAACTTTCAAAAATTAATAGACCCCATCTTTCAGACAATTATGCGATTATATATAGTGAAAAGAGTAATGAGCGATAAAAGCTCTAACTAAACGGCTGGACTGATTCTGACAACATTTTGTATATGTAATTAAGTTGATTCGAGAATGTACAAATCGAGTAGATTCGAGAATTCAAAAATTGATCCTATAGAAAAGGTCTTTTTTATCCAAAATTGCTAGCTTATTGAGATTATTATAATGCCACTTTAAACACATCTTTGCCAAAGTATCTGTAGCACAGTGGTAAACGCAACGGGCTTGAGTAACTGAAGTCCCAGAATCAAATCCCCGTACAGGCGATGTGGGAAATTTAATCTAATTACGTTTGTGATGATTGTACGCGTGGTAGCCTCGAGTATTTTTAAAATATTTTTTTTTCCTTACTTTTCCATCAGAACGGTAAAATTTATAATTAATTTTAAAACATTTACAATTTTTGGATATACAGCGTTAAAACAGGGCAGCTTCTGTCGGATCGTCTAATATCCATACAGACACACTTTCTAATAAATATTTGTAATTTATTCCTTGAAATATTCTTTTTCTTCCTTTAGTAAAAAATAGGGATGTATTAAAAAATAATAAATTATCATTTTCATCAGGTTTGTTTTTTGCTTTCTTGGCTAGAATTGGAATTGCAAGTACTTCAAAACTATTATTACATTATTATTTTATATTAGCTTTATCACATTCAGTATGCTTTTAGAAATGTTTGTATTATTTTCTTTGTTATGACACCATGACTATACTCTACAAAGTATTAGATAATTCTGTAATTAATTGTTAAACACACTCTTTAATTCTGCCTGATCGTTTTTCATAATCTTTGTCTATATAATTCTTCTATCCGTGTGTTTTTAATAGAACTCCTCCTAAACGGCTGGACTGATATTGACAATATTTTGTATATGTAATTAAGTTGATTCGAGAATGGACAAATCCAGTGGATTCGAGAATTTACAAATTGATTCTATAGAAAAGGGCTTTTTTAATAAAAATTCCAGAATTGCTAGCTTACTGAGATTATCATAATGCCGCTTTAAACCCATCACTGCCAACGTATGTGTGGCTCAATGGTAAACGCAACGGGTTTGAGTACGAGAAGACCCTGGGTCGGATCCCAATACATGCTCTATGAGAAACTTTATCTAATTATGTTTGTGATTATTGTAAGCTTAGTTGCTTCAAGTATTTTTAAAATATTTTTTTTTCTTTACTTTTCAATCAAAACGGTAAAATTTATAATTTATTTTAAAACATTTTATAATTTTTGGATTGACAGCGTTTAAACAGGATGCTTCTGTCGCGTCGTCTAATATAGATATGTACTTTTTGAAATAAATTGAAATCCATTTTAATCTTATTTAAACTATAATGTATTAAATTATAATGTAAGGAAATTAATTGAAGAAAACTTATCTGGCAAAAACTATTTTAAGATTACCAAGTAATATAAAAATGATACTTTTGAGTACTTTTATGAATTAAATTATCTCGCAGTTAATTCTCGCAGTTAATATTCTTAAGTATTCTAACAAGAAATGCAAGTTCAGCCAGTTGAAAACAACTTTGCCCACAGTCCTGTTTATTGCATCTAAAGGAGTAGATACGTTTTACATTTATGCTTATTGTAATAATACTGTAAAATCTTACGAAATCAATACTGTAAGATGGTTGAAGAAATACATAAAACAGTAAAATGAAAGAAATGCAGTATTTAATGTACTCTTTACCAATATTAAAATATTTTATATTGGTTCAGATGCTTTTTAACATTTGGTATCAATCCGAGATAAATACTGGCAGACGTGCTCATAGAATTTTTTCTTGGGAGTAGTTTATCCAACTAATGCTTAACAATTTCAGAAATCTTAATATTCCATACAAAAATAGAAAATTTAAATGAAGTCAAAATTGTATTTTTATTAAATATTATATTAATTAAATATTAATTTTATTAAGCATTATATTATATTATTTTACACATTTGGTTTAAATACATAAAAGAACTCTAAATATACAAATTATTACAATTATTTTTAGTATATACATCAGATAGAAAGTATATATAAAGAAATTAAAACTTTATCTTTTTCTTTCGTAGCCATAATTTCTTCAGTAATTGTATAATTTATCCATAATTAAACTTCCCTACTTTAAAATTCTCTACATTCGAAACTATAGTCCAGAAAGTGGTACAGTGACACGTTCTTCTATAAAGTGATTTTTGACAAAGTTCTTAATAGTAAAACTTTAGGAGCATTTGAAACATATAGTCAGTCTTGATAAACTTAGAACTATACCTGATCTAAAAAAGATCGTTTCATAACATATCCTCAGCATTTTTACAGATACACTGCAGTCATTTGTTAAACATGTTATCTTATAATTTCAAGTGGTACCTGAAAATGATGGATGTATGTTGAACATGCTTTGCAGTAATTCTTTTTTTTTAACTAGAGTAAAATTTGACTATATGTGTAATTTGTTAAAAAAAAGTGTGAACTAACATTTTTTTTATCTCAAACAAATTTTTATCCCTTCATTACGTCCTAAGCAACATCCATTATTTTTGGCTGTAAACAACTTTAAAGTGAGGATGTTTAACTGTGTACACATTGTATGATAAATTTGGTACTTCTAAGATAATTTAAGGTTTTCCACACACTCGAAATTCAATTGTCTTCTGCTTCCCAGCACAATAGTTCAAACGTTGCATGTTTTAATTCCCCAGTCTTTTTTCCACTTCTCAATCTAAGTAAACAAGTTCAAAATTGAATAGAAAAGCAATAAAACTTTTCATATTATTCAACAACAAGTACTGTATCCCAACGTGTTGTAAAAACCTCAAGGAACATCGGATATTTACAGTCCTCTCTTCATTTCTATCAACAATGCACGCGGCTATCAGAAATCCCGCCTCTAGGGAAAGTAATTTTCTCATCTGGGACCCAGAGGTCTCTGATATCGAAGATTCTTCTGGGGACGAAAGAATAAACAAAACTAAACAGACTTTTATGAAGTGTTTCTCAAATAGGTTTTCGCCTACATTACTATGCACATTTAATTTCAGATTTATGGATATGGTAGTAAAATTCATTAGTTTTTCCGCCTGGTTGCAAGCCTGGACTCGGTGCCCGCCTAATATCAGTACAAATAGTTCAACGTAACACTATTAAGCTGAACTAAACAAAATCAACTAAATATATAGAGCCCAATTAGAACTGTGTTAATAGAAACCATATGAAGTTTAAAGAAAAATGTGATCTTCTAAAGACCTTGTTGCTGAATGACGTACTTTTATATTACTACTTACAAAAGCGGAAAGACAATTGTCGAAATCAAAAAACATACTCTATGCATTATAAATTCTTAAATTTCATAATATATACAACACAATTATATCCGTGTTAATAGGAAAACATATGAAGTTTAAAGAAAAATGTGATCTTCTAAAGACCTTGTTGCTGAATGACTTCATTTAATCTTACAAAAGTAGAAAGACACTTGTTGAATTCGCAAGACATATGGACTCTGTACATTCAAATTCTTAAATGTCATAAGCATTAGTTTCTTATTTTCTATAAGAAATAATTCTTCTAAACAATACATAACCTCAAAATCAAATTGAAAATCCCCATGATATTTGAAGTCCAGAAATATCCATCTATTTTCAATAACACGGGGCATTTGAAGTTTATTACTTTTTTCCGACATAGTAGAAAACTTTCTTAAAACTGACATCGTTTATCTGCAATGCTTGGGAGATGCAACAGAACATTTATTCACGCATGGGTTCCGAATCTGAATGAAATGCTCTTCTCCATCCCAAGCGAATGCTTTCGCCGAAGTACTCTTTTGTCTCCCAGGGACATGGGTCCCGCGTTTTTTCATCTGTGGAATTGTTTAAACCAACCGTTTTTCATTGTTTGTTGAATCTGTCTCCGTTTTTATTGCTTTTCAACGACATAAAATGTTCTCCATATATTCAATTTTCCTTCCTTTACTGGGTAAAGTTAGGATTCTTTATTCCAGAATAGTTCTTTTGCTTGTTGTCCGTTTTATTTTTGATGTCTCGCTTGTGAAGTCTGGAAAGTGTATTATATTCAACATAAACTTTAAAGGTTTAAGGGGACTTCAAAATGAAAGATCCATTTAAATGTAAAATTATTTTGTCGAAAAAAAATAGCTTAACTAACATTTCTTAATCTTATTATACAATATAATACAAAGGGTTATTTTATATCATTTAATCTTTTCCCTGTCCTGTACATCACTTATAATACGCATAAGATGTATTATACTCTTTAATATATTTATATGAGAATCGATCATGTAATATTAAAGAGTATAGTGTTTAATGATTAATTACATGATTTCCTAATTCCGTGTAGAGATGTTTTATTACCCTTCAAATCTAATCTTACTTGAAAATATATTCATGTACAATATTATGTTTACTTGCATAAACTGTACATCTCTTATAATAAGCTCTTATAATAAGCATTATACTCTTGAATATATTTATATGAAAAACGATCATGTGGTAATAATGAGTATAGTGTTTAATAATTAATTATATGATTACCTAATTCCCTGCAGAGAAGTTTTATTACCTTTGAAGCCTAATCATACTTGAAAATATCCTTATATACAATATTAATTTTTCATGTATAAACTGTACATCACTTATAATAAGCTCTTATAATAAGCATTGTACTCTTGAATATATATATGAAAAACGGTCAAGCGTTATAAAAGAGTATATTGTTTAATAATTAATTACATGACTCCCTAATTCCCTGTAGAGATCTTTTATTACCTTTAAAGTATATATATATATATATATATATATATATATATATATATATATATATATATATATATATATATATATATATATATATATATATATATATATTATATATATATATATATATATGAGAAACGGTCATGCGATATTAAAGAATAGAGTTTTTAATAATTAATTACATGATTACTTGATTCCCCGTAGAGAAGTTTTATTACCTTTGAAGTCTAACCATACTTGAAAATATATTCATGTACAATATTATGTTTACTTCCATAAACTGTACATCACTTATAATAAGCAAATAAAATGCATTATACTCTTGAATATATTTATATGAAAAACGATCATGCGGTATTAAAAGGTATAGTGATTAATAATTAATTACATGATTCCCTAATTCCCTGTAGAGAAGTTTTATTACATTTGAAGTCTAACCATACTTGAAAATCTATTCATGTACAATATTATGTTTACTTGCATAAACTGTACATCACTTATAATAAGCACATAATATACATTATACTCTCGAATACATTCATATGAGAAACGATCATGCGGTATTAAAGAGTATAGTGTTTAATGATTAATTACATGATTTCCTAATTCCCTGTAGAGAAATTTTATTACATATGAAGTCTAACCATACTTGAAACTATATTGATGTACATTATTCTGATTACTTGCATAAAATGTACATGCCTTATAATAAACAATTACGATGCATTATACTTATGAATATATTTATATGAGAAACGATCATGCGGTATTAAAGTGTATATTGTTTAGTAATTCATTACATGATTACCCAATTCCCTCTCGAGAAGTTTATTACCTTTGAAGTCTTACCATACTTGAAAATGTATTCATGTACAATATTATGTTTACTTGCATAAACTGTACATCACTTATAATAAGTACTTAAGATGCATTATACTCTTGAATACGTTTATATGAGAAACGACCATGCGGTATTTAAGAGTATAGTGTTTAATAATTAATTACATGATTTTCTATTTCCCTGTAGAGATGTTTTATTATCTTTGAAGTCTAACCATACTTGAAATTATATTTATGTACAATATTATGTTTCCATGTACAAACTGTACATCTCTTATAATAAGCAGATAAGATGCATTATATTCTTGAATATATTTATATGAGAAACAATCATACGGTATTAAAGATTATTGTGTTTAATAATTAATTACATGATTCCTTAATTCTCTGTAGAGTAGTTTTATAACATTTGAAGTCTAACCATACTTGGAATTACTTTCATTTACAATATTATGTTTACTTGCATAAACTGTACATCACTTATAATAAGCAGATAAGATGCATTATACACTTGAATATATTTATATGAGAAACGATCATGCCGTACTAAAGAGTATAGTGTTTAATAATTAATTACATGATTCCTTAATTCCATGCACAGAAGTTTTTTTACCTTTGAAGTTTAATCATACTTGAAAATATATTTATTTAAAATATCATGTTTACATGTATAAACTGTACATCACTTATAATAAGGACATAAGATGCATTATACTATTGAATATATTTATATGAGAAATGATCATGCGGTATTAAATAGTATAGTGTTTAATAATTCATTTCATGATTACCTAATTCCCTGTAGAGAAGTTTTATTATCTTTGTAGTCTAACCACCCGGTAAAATATATTCATGTATAATATTATGTTTACTTGCATGAAATGTACATCACTTATAATTAGCAGATAAGATGCATTATACTCTTGAATATATTTATATGAAAAACGATCATGCGGTATTAAAGAGTATAATGTTTAATAATTAATTACATGATTACCTAATTCCATGGGGAGACGTTTTATTACCTTTGATGTCTAACCTTACTTGAAAATATATTCATGCACAATATTATCTATGCATGCATAATCTCTTTGAATTCTCCGAAACTGTAAACTTTAATTTTATGATACATTCGGCTTGATACGGAACATTATGGCAAATGAATAAAAAAGAAAATAATAAGAACACTTAATAAGATGATTGAATAATAAAAATTGTACTAAAAAGTGACAAAGGGAGATCATGAAAAAGAACTTAATAAAAAAGGTAACAAAAAAATGAAGCCTAATGAAAAGACAAGGGATGAGAACCCCATTTACACCCTTTTTTTGTACATACAAAAATATTTTAATGCTGACAATAACGTTGTTAACCAAACGTCGGTGAATTAATCTTCACTCTTCTATATTAATACCGTCAATTTCAAATGTGATACACAACGTAAGAAGAAAATAATTTGGTGTAGAGTCTAAAATTTCATTTTTTTAGTTAAATGAATGAAATTTAAAGCTTTATTTTCTAAAGTACATCATATCATTATTCATTCATGTTTGGATGATAACACTAGCTTTTCACACTACACTAGCTTTTCTCGTTTTTTACATTTTAAATCTTTGGAATTATTTATGAGATTAATTTTTATCTTCCTTATTAACACTTTGTGTGTGGATACATTTCTCACCGGAATTGTACAGCGGGCTGACGTTTATATCGTAAATTTAGTTATTCAGTTAAATCTCAATAGATCAAAAATTATTTCATTTTTTAACCAACTTTTCGTATTTAATAGTGTAAAGAAATATATAAAGAAATATATAAATAGAAATATATAAATAACAACCATAAGATTTTTGTAAACAAAATATATATATTTTTAGTGGATAAATTTATAATAGTATCGTAAATATGAAAAATCAAATAGAAATAGTGGTATATAGTTTTAACTTTTTCCCATTCTGTGGTTCCACGTCCACTGATGTAAAAACTAGCTTTTATTCGTCTAAAATTTTCCAGAATCTATGTAGTAGACAAGAACATTTGGCTTTGTTTTCCTGTATGTACCGTTATTTTTGTACCCACAAACAAACCATTTTGTTACACTTACCCATACTTGTAGTCCTGCATACAATCTATTAAATAATTTCTGTTTTAACATGTGCATTATATCTTTCTAAATCGGCCTTAAACTTTTAGACATTGTTAATTAAGGATTTTGTTATAAAACTAATCAGCTATCCATGTTGCTATCGTTATTCAATACCTTTTACAACCAAAACATCTCTAAAACACTGCATAATTGGAAATAAATTATATTTAACATTAGTGGAAATTAAAGTACACTTTCTTATAAGTGTGTTTAACATCCGGTGAAAAAACGAAATCAACTGTGTTATATAATGTGCACTAAAATTATTTTGATAACAACTCAGGAGAACTGAATCACGAATATGTCCTGAACTTTAATGATTTTTTTTCAAATAGATTTTACTATCCTATAAATTTAGGAAATCAGCTTTATTGATACATGTAAAAATTTAATATGATAATAGTAGATATTGACTTCTCTCACTAACACTAATTTTGACATTGTACACAAGTGTTTTAACTTTTTTAACTAACCCAATATTGTTCAAGTCATTTTTTATCGAATAATATACAAAGGTATGAAATTATTTAAAATTTAAGCTATTTTGGACAGCAAGTGTAAAAAATATAAATTTTAAAGAACTTTTTAATAATAGGCCTTTTTCTATTATTGATTAGCTGTCATTTTAAACAGCATAAAATGCCATTTATAAAACGGAAAAATAAACATTTCGAAATGAGATTTATTACTCATTACATTTAAACACACTACTGTGAAATGAAGTTTTTCAACAGGGAAAGCTATTTACATTTTCATTTGATGTACCTCACGAGAATATAAATTTATGTGCAAAACACGAAAAATCTTAAAAGTAGATCCAAGTACATACTACTACAAGTTTAAACACCATAAAATGCCTTTTATAAAGCTGAAAAAACATTTCTAAATGAGATTTATTACTCATTACATTTAAAAACACTTTTGTGAAATGAAGTTTTTTCAATGGGAAAAGCTATTTACACTTTCATTTCATGTGCCTCCCAAAAATCTAAATTTATGTGCAAAACTCGAAAAATTTAAAAGCCGATACACTTGATAAAATTATAACTAATAGGTACCCCAATATTTGGTAGACATTTTTCAGGATTGCAGTCTACTTTAAAGGAAAAGAAAAACTAATTTGACGAGAACATACAATTTTTATAGACTACTTCTTTATTGTCTCAAGAAAGGTACACCAAGCATATGTACTGACTGATAAGATAATGATAATATATTGACTGATAAAAAGTATATATGAGGGTATTTTCACATACATACAAGGAAATATGTATTGAATAGATATAGAGTCATATATTGAAAATAAAGTCTCAGTTATTTTAGATTCCTGTTTAATTGCAAATAAATTAAAACGAAGTAACTCTGCTTCTATAAAATAGAACATTATGGTTAAATTATTTTTGAATTGCAAATAAGCTCCAAATTGCAGCAATTAGCATATATTGAAAGTAATAGTATACTATTATATTTTTACAGCCAAAGAAGAGTAGAATTCTAGAACTTGGGATTGTTAATAAATTAAAAGATAATTTCAGTTAAATTTTTCGAGAAGATATAAATTCGAAATCAAATTATTTTGCAATTTAAAATTAGTAAATGTGTAACACTTTCTCTATTTAAATGAAATTTGGGATATTTTTAAACATGCACTGTAAAAGATATAAGAGTATTTGCAAATACATATAAAGTTTTAGGACCTGGGTAACATTTTTGATTTTGAATATATTTACTATAAAGTTTATTAATATTTATTAACCTATGTTGAATAGTTTAGTTATATTAACACTAGATTTAAGGACCGAGCCAATTTGACTCATTAAAATTTTGATCACTATATATATATAAAACTTTAATATCACATTTCAAAAGCATACGTTGCTTTTTAGTTAAGTAATAAAATATATGTAAACTTTCATTCCTCTTCCCCGCAGACCCCCTTCATTTCGCATTATCAAATGGGGTATACCTATTTTCACGGTTGTGAGCCAATTTGACTCATAGAATGTACATGAAAATAAATAAATATAGTAATAAATATCGTATAAAATAAATATAAAATATAAAGTATATAAAGTATAGTATAAAGTAAATAACACACTTCAACAATCATACAAAAAGAAACAGATGTAGAAACCATTGTGCTAAATGTAATTGAAACGTTTGCGGAAAATGTTTCAAAAACAGATTTTATATGTAAAAAAATGTTTTTCATGAATTTATTTATAATAAATATTTCGTTTAAATTAATTTGGAACTATTTTCTTTGCAAAAACTTCAATTTTCTTGTATCAGTCAAATTGGCACACTTCAGTAAAAATAGGTATAGGATCAACATCCGTAAATCTAGTGTTAAGTTATGTAACTGAATTCAATATGTATATCTATTAAACTTTGATTAATAAATTAAGCATACATAGTTCGTTATTTCATCAATAAATCGGTTAGAAGATGTTTAAATCAATATGGTTTTAATAGAGTTTCATATTCAAAATATTCTTTTTTCAGTTGGGAAAAACAGAAAATTAAATTTCTGCTAACTTTGTTAAACATATGTCACCTAACTTTCTTCTTGTAAAAAGAATTGCAATTGTTTATATTTTCAGGCACTAAACTTATGATACTCTTAATAATATCATGGTCATGTAATAAAGCTAATGATATCAAAGTCTTCTTATAACACCTCAATACAGGAAATCGATTCCTTCCTTAGAGAAATAAACTTTGCGCTTAGATAATAACATTACCTGCAAAAAATAAGTTGAATCGTGTTACCTAAAGAAGTTCTGAGATTTTATTAAAAGTATTCCTAAAAATTAAGTCTTTTCCTTCGATCATAATATATTAAATTAAATCATCTAATTTCTTTGATGAATCAAAGAAAGTTAAGATCTTGAGTAGTATGTCTGTCTTTTATTCTAAGAAATACAAAAAAAGCTGATTTTACTTTAAATTTTAAAACTTAACACTATCAGTACCTTGAATTAATCTCTATAGTAAGTATAAGTAAATGTTATGTATCGTTATTAATTTAAAAGACCGAACCAACAACAAGAAGTTTGGACCCTGGTCGACCTACAATATTTTGATTATATAGAAGCTATTAAAAACCCATTGACATTGAGATTGCTTCGTGCTCCCGAGTCACAGGTCTAAAGAGCTTTTCTTTGGCTAGGAATGGGTGACTCAGCTTTCTACTCTTTGTGTGGGTAGATACATTAAAGGCTAATCATGCTTAAAAGTTTAACGTTTGAGGATGCAAGAAGGATGTACCCCAGTATACGTATTTTCATTTTAAGAGGTCATGAGCAACACCATATCGAGTGGGATAGAAGGACAGTAGTCCCCTCACCAATTTGCAAGACGATGAAAGATACTTTAAGGCGCTGATCTTCGGTAGCGCATATCACGGGTTCAAATCCCTTTGTGTCAATCAATCACTAAACCGGAGCCATATGGCAGTGAGGCCCTTCAGGTTTCTCCCGCTTACGGTGGGCAGATCACGAGTACTGGATAACCCTGCACGCAAGGCAACCGACAAGAGCCCGGAACTCAATCCACGAGCGAATGCAGAAGACTGGCACTAGTAATGAAAATTAAAAAAAAAAAACTACTGGAGCCTTAGGGGCCTCCTAACGCCGGAATTAATGAGGTAGGCTGGAACCACTTGAGCCGAGAAGAAAAAAGCAAACAAAGATAATTTTGCTAGTTGCAGCTAGAGACGGGGGATCAATGAGCCGAACTAGAAGGACATGAAATTTTGAGAGGATACAATCGCAACCCTGGGCTTCGGAACCATCACTCAGAGGTCATTATAACGGAACTTTAGCCCATTTTGACTTGGCTTGAAACCCCTTGACTCGGCTTGCTCTATAAAAGGCCAGTTAAAGCTTTGCTGTGGCTTCATGGGCAAAGAAAAAAACCTTACATAAGTTGACCGTAGAAAAAAATTAAAGACAGTGAATTTGGGAAAAAAAAGGCCGAAACGGGGGAAACTGAAAAGAGATGTGTGACCCCTAGGGGGGTGGGGTATCTTAGATTTGCTGAAGGACCCAGTCCCTGGGATTCATGGCCTTGACTTATGCTAATCGTTTTGCTTAGTCACTCATTTCAGACCTAATACTGCCAAACTTTCCATGGCCTTGTTGGCAGTCTCTTTTGTGAAAAACCCACTGTCTTTCTCTACGGTTGGGGAATCCTAACAGACAAACGTGAACTTAAAATCCCTCTGTGTCATGGATGTTAGTAGACGTTCTAAATCGGATTTAATCAGTTAGTCCCGCTATCGTTAGCCATCATAATGAGGAAAAGTAAACCATACCGATTCCTTAGACAAAAATTCTTCAGGTTAAGATTGTCACCCGAGTAAAAGAAAGAGCCAAACCATAGCAAAATTTACAACCAAGATTATCGTTCACATGAACTTCTGTGCAGTGCTGGAAGGGCCTATCCGGTCATTAGGATACCGACAAAAAATACGTATGAAATCAAGGCAAGATGTCATATCAATCAAACTATTCCATGGCAGGAAGGT
>CM063511.1:15563939-15598939 GCA_032207245.1 Pardosa pseudoannulata
CTGCAATGGCTACTTTTAATCCAATTTTTTTCTTCGTCTCTTTCGTAAAATAAAAAGAGAACAGTCATGAAAATATTTTACCAGATGATTTGTTTTTGTTTTAAGGAAGTCCATTAAAATAATTTGAATCCGAAGCTATCAAAGACAGTGGGAATAAATTTAGTTACAGTGTTTTATATTTCTCATATTTGTTTTTAAAGGGTTCATATATTATTCAGATTAATTTATATTTTTTTAAATGAATTATTTTGCACTTTATAAACTGCATAATCTGCTAAATATGGATCATACTTTTGATTAAAACCTTTTTTTCTTGTTTTACGCTTTTAAGAAATTTCTTCCATCCTTACAGTAATTAACTCAGGTTTTTTTTTAATTATAAAATAAGACAATAAGTCATTCTATAGGTAAAGTTTTAATGAACATAAAGGTTTTCCATACATGTTGTTTCTCAAATGAATGGGTATGGAAAATAAATGTCCTTTACTGATATGGTTTCTGTATCGGCAGCAAATCTCATATTCAAAAGTTACGAACAGTGATACACAGAATACTTTGGTCATATCTCATGGCTTCTTGGTACCATACCAATAACCTTATTTATGCTACATGTCTAAATGATGGATATGACTATCTGGTACTCTGTGGTGCCACGACACTATTTCATGCCTCTGTCTATGTGTCTTCACATTTAACCCGCGAGGACGCCTGCTTCTGGAAGTTAGGCAAAAAAGCACTCTGGGTCTAAGAGGCCCGGTGCAAATTTTTTAAACAAAATACCAACAAAATTGCTTTTGATTACGAACAGAGAATTTGTATTGCCAAACACACTTTATTAAAAGTTTAAAATATATTTTGGATTATTTGAAATATTAATTTTTAAAAGCATTTTGAACTATAGATCTTGTTTTAAGTATTCCGAAAGTACAAACGTAAGACACACACACAAGTTTATATTTCATAGTTATATTTAATAATTTTAATCAAAATGCGATATATTTTGATAGCATCTTTCCTGCGACCAATAATACTAATAATTTGGTTTGGTTTTGGAGTGCTACGGTCTATTTTTTTCAACACAAGGGCTAATGAGACCGGGACCTACTATTTAAAGCCGATTCAAAACGGTTACGAACACCCATGCCATAGTATGATTTGAACCCACGAACTCTGGTTCCAAAAGCCAGCACCCTATCCATTCGCCCATCACCAATAATACTATGGTAATGTATCCATACTCCATGGTGAACTTTATGCAAATCAAATATCACCTTCATTGCTACTTCAACTGAGCGAGTACACATGTACTCAAAACTTGAATTGGTGATGAGGTGAACCAGAGTGCGCACGTGCTATCGAGCTGTAGCCGGCCTTACTTAATATAAAATGATGTTTTAATTTAATTGGAGTCAGTGTTATATAAACCACCAACGCAACCATACCACAATACTAAGTAAAAATGCAAAAGTGTATGCGCACGCACTGGATCTCTGGTACCCGAATAAATTAAAAGTATCTCTTTCTGAGAAAAATATTCAGATAAATTGCGGAAATGTTATTGGTGTCTAAATGACTTATGAGGCAGCAAATGATAATATGGGAAGTTTATTTCTATAGGGGGATTTTGTGGGGAATGTGTTTATAATACTCAGACCTCGGCTTCCTGGCACGTGTCCTCGATGGTTAAAAGAATATTAACGAAAGTCTCCTCTTTCTAATCAAAAGTTACAATAATTTTTCTAATTTATTCTAGTCCAAATGTGCTACCTGAAGTAATAATAATTATTTCATCTTTCCTTGTTCTGAAGGTATAGCTTACTTTCTGTATTGCTTTACCGCTATGGGAAATATGATACTATTCTTTAAAAATTAAAAAAAAATATTCAATATTTCACATATAGTGTATATTTAGTGTAATTATTCATATTTAGTGTAATTATTAATCATACTAAATATGCTAATAATGCATAATATTACATGTAAGAAAAAAATATAGAGAAAATATGCGTAACACATTAGTGATCCGCATTTTCGAGTTTTATATCCAACTGCAATAAAATTGGTCCGACATTTAATAAAGCATATGATAGTTTTCAATTTTGTAATATTGAGTTAAGAAGGCATTAGTTATAAAATATTTAATTTAAAAAATAATTTCTACCATGCAGAAGAGTATAATACATAGCATTTATTCTATGAAATATCATTACACAACTATTAGAAATAAAATCCAATTTATACAATATAAGGGATATAATTTTGAATATAATGAGAATTAAGTAACTCCTAACGTATCTTTAAATTCTATGCATTTCACTTTTTAAATTTATGATATTATTAATAAAATTTTATTGCATACAAAAGGAAGTAATTTATTATCTAAATATATTCTACTTAGAACTGAAAGTTTCCCCTCTAGAGTATTTCCGAGCGAAATGGAACTTTCTCTTTTGACTTATATTAATTTAGCATTACAAAAATTTCGTCTTTTCTCCCAGTTTTTAATATTTCAAATAAAAGGAATGAAAAAGCAAATAAGACGCTTACAATATTTACAGACAATTTAGTCTCCTGTCATATCTCGTTTGATAAAAATAACATACCACATGTGTACGTTAAATTCAAACAATGTTTTCATGATAGATTATTCCTGGTTGGTACGCAAAAGTTATTTGATTTATCAGCTCAATATCTCTAGTCCTAATTTATAACAAGAAAAAAAATTTAAATGTTTTCTCAAAGTAGGAAGTGTTTTAATATTTTTTTCATTTGTATTCAGTAATAAATTTCACCTTATTTTTTATAAAGTTTTTAGAGTAAACATCATAAATCATCCGAATGAAAGTTTTCGACAAATTATACTTTGTATCAAATGAAAAAATATTGTTTTTTATTACAATTATTCGGTAGTGTCGAGCTTATTAAGTGTTCCAAAGTTTTAGCAGTTTATTTCTTGTGACTCTATTTTATTCATTTTGCGTTACTATCTACAATATGTTAACGAACTTTCCTATTCAAAGAAAAGGAAGGATTGTTTGTATTATTGTTATTTTCAGTGTGAGGGAACTTCATTTTTATAGCAATGATGGTTATTAAGATTTTCATGGAACTTTATTTTTCAATATATATAGCATCTGAACCTCTCTCTCTCTCTCTCTCTCTCTCTATATATATATATATATATATATATATATATGTATGTATATTAAATATGTATGTATGTATGTAATGTATATGTACATGTATGTATGTATGTAATGTATATGTACATGTATGTATGTATGTAATGTATATGTACATGGTATGTATGTATGTAATGTATATGTACATGTATGTATGTATGTAATGTATATGTACATGTATGTATGTATGTAATGTATATGTACATGTATGTATGTATGTAATGTATATGTGCATGTATGTATGTATGTAATGTATATGTACATGTATGTATGTATGTAATGTATATGTACATGTATGTATGTATGTATGTATGTATGTATGTATGTATGTATGTATGTATGTATGATATATTATATATATATATATTATATATATATAATTATATATATATATATATATATATATATAATATATATATAATAATACATATATATATATAATATATATATATATATATATATATATATATATATATATATATATATATATATATATATATATATATATATATATATATATATATATATATATATATATATATATATATATATATATATATATATATATATATATATATATATATAATATATATATATATATATATATATATATAATATATATATATATAAAAAAAGATATATATATATATATACATATATATATATAAAAATATATAAAAATATATTATATTACATGAAAAACACATAAACAAATTAATAAAGACAAAAAAAATGAACAGTAATAAAAGATAAAAATATTAACATATAAACCTATATAAAAATGCAATATTTTTCGGTTTAATGATGTTGAATACAGTACAGTAAAATGATACAGTGATGTAAGTATGAATGAGATGAAGGTCTTTGACTGTCATAATTTTTTTAAAGTTTGTTCATACTGAAAGCAGCTGTATTCTCACATTACTCTCTGCACTATATTATGTTGCTTATTTTTTAAGGTTATGTAGAAAAACCAGTTCAGCAAATATGACAACATTTAAAGAGGCTTTTCTGATTGTAAGGTTCTCTCTCATTTCAGATACCAGAATTCTGACATTGGCAGTATTTTGTAAAATGAAGATATTGTATAGTCCGGTGTGTTCAATGAGGTCTTTAAACTTAGGATTTAGGATCAAGGACATTTTGACTAAGAACTGATTTTATGTACCCCAGCTTCCTTTAATAAAGTCTTTGGTTTCATAATCGGCTTGGACACACAATCTTCCTGTTTGGACACCAGAATCTTTATTCTGAAATTTGAAATATTCATTTTAAGAGTTCCCAAACTGGTTTGGACATGTTTCGTTTTGACGTCTGTAAGTGCTTACACAAGCAGGAAGAATAGTCGCTAAAATGTTGGCTAATTATCCCATTGATTGTTAAAACTAGCCCACATTTTCAAAACATTAATATTATGTCATTGTGACGTCAACTTTCGATTATTTTCTGTCTCCTCATAACAGAAGGTTGCCTGAATATATCAAACGATATCAAATAATAATTAATCGCAAAAAAAATGTTTATTTGAATTGTAACATAGAATTTAATTTATTTTATTTTCAAAGATAGTTTCATAAGGCATAAATACCAAAATTCAGATACCAGAATTCTGACACTGGCAGTATTTTGTAAAGTGAAAATATTGAATAGTCCTATGTGGGTTTAATAAAGTCTTCAAACTTACGATATAATATCAAGGACATTTTGACTAAGAACCAATTTTATGTACCCCAGCTTCCTTTAATAAAGTCTTTGGTTTCTAGATCGGCTTGAACTCCTAATCCTCCAGTTTGAACATCAGAGTCTTTATTCCCAGACTTGAAATATTCATTTTAAGCATTTCCAAGCTGATTTGAACAGGTTTCGGCTTGACGTCTGCAAGTGCTTACCCAAATAGCAAGAGTAGTTGTTAAATAGTTGGCTATTCATCCCTTTGACTGTTAAAAAACTAGCCCATATTTTTACGCCTTAAAGGTCACTATTATAAATTCTTTAGGATTTAATGAAATTATTTTATAAATGGTATCTATGAACTTTATAAATATAAATGCAATTTTTTTTCTATATTTTTTGAGGGTGGTGGTGGAATTTGAGGGGTGGTTAAAGTGCAAAATCCAACTCCTTGTACGGAAAATAATGCTTTTTTAGAGGTTTAATTATGCTGCGGGAATAATTATTATTATCTAAAAGGGTATGACAAAGAAAAACTAACCAATTTACAGTCGAACGATGGTCATATAGTACAGCGCTGCTTTTAGGTACCGGAATTCATGGGTTAAAATCCCACTGCAGGTATGGATGTTCGTAGTGATTCCGAATCGGCCTTAATCTGTAGGTCTCGGTCTTTTTAACTCTCGTGTCGAAAGACAGTAGACCGTACCAAACAAAACACAATTTATAAGTGTTGTTTGGATAGACATTTATTTCGGTTTATAAGTGAAAAAATCATATTACTGATTTTTCCAGGTAAAGTAAGTTTAACCATTTATATTTCAAATGAAGTACACACCTTTTGTATAAAGTTGGAAATGGCCTAAACATAGAAAACCTAAAATTCCATACTATGTCTTTCAAAAGTAGAGAAAGCATTTAACAGGTAGTTTAGCTCCGAAACCACTGTCCGGTAAAGGATTAAAACATCAATATTGTGTCTGTGTGATGTTAACTCTCGATTATTTTCGGCCTCCTCGTAACAGAAGGTTGTCTGAATATCTCAAGAGATGTCAAATACTAATTAGTAACAAAAAAGTTTATTTGATTTTGATTTCATTTGTTTTTTTATTTTCAAAGATAGTTTTATAAGGTATAAATATAAAGTTGTAATATAATGCATGTAAGACACATAATTCCATTAAAAAATAACTTTTATTAACATAAGAAACGATTTGTTAAAGATTAAGCCATACAACAATACTTCTTAAAAATTCTCTTAGCACACATTATACTAATCGATAGTTCTTATTTTTTTCATTTTATCTTTATAATTTATATAGAAACATAACTGGGTCTCGAGTTTTACTTACATTAAATACTATTTATATTAGATAATCATTTAATAATATACAGTGGTTTAAAAAATATTCTCATCGTGTTACGATATTTTATCCTTTATAACTAGAGGAAATACTTTAAAAAATTTAAATATATAATTAAATAAATTTTAAAAATGGCTACCCAATATAATGAAAATAATAGTGTATCTAAAATTTTGAATAAGAAACATGTAAAAGTAATTTACCTGAAAATTTTCAAAATTATAAATTCAATAAGAAAATCTGCAAACAGGAGAATATTATTTTTTTTTAAGTTTAAAATAAAGGTATGTGCCAAAAAATAAGTTTCAGTGCAATAAATTAATCTTTTTTTTTTCAAATATATCTTTTGATAACGAAGTGTATACCTAATTTGATGTTTTCAGAGCAAATAATCTTTTCATAAATTGGGTATAATCAGTTACTTTGTCCCTTTTCTTCTTAAACTCAAAATAACAAGATGTAATTACTTATTATTGCTGTATAATTGCTTATAAAAAGCAAACTAGCACAACTGTTAAGGGTTATTGGTTTCTCAAATTAAAGCAAAGAAAAAATGACATAAATGTTAAATATCTTATTTCGTACGGTTTTTTGTATCTTTTCCTGATCAAAAACTTTAATTTCAAACAGTGTTAATTTCTTAAACGAGACACGCATACAAATTTTATTGTTCATTACTGAATGACTAAAGTATGCTACAAAGAGCTTCATAGGTTTATCGTCTTATGAATATGTAAATATGCATAAAATTATATGACTGTTATTCGCGTTTTTTGTATGGTTTAAAAATAAGGACTGTCTTTTATTTTTATTGATTTACTAACAACAGTAAAAAAACTTACATAAAAATATGTGATATCTACACTGTCTACCATTAAATATTTGGACACCTATGCAAATGACGATATCTGCGGTCCTGAGGTACGTCACGGCCTCCGTCGGTATACATCGTGTAGGAAAAAGCATCGACATTAGTCGCATGCAAGATGCCTCGCAACTCTCTGATTTCGAGAAAGGTATAATTATCGGGTATCACAAATGTCGCCGATCCTTAAGGGACATATCTAGCGATCTCAAGTACCCAAAATCGACAGTGGGCTATGTGATTAAGAAGTGGAAGGTGAGCGGTGATTGTCAGAATATACCCCGACTAGCCAGATCAAAGAAACTGGGAGATAGAGACCGACGAGAGCTGTCCAGAGAAATTCGGAAGAATAGCACCCAACCCATGTCCCTGATCCGCGAGGAGTTTCAACAGGCATCCAGGAGTATTGTTTCAATGAATACCATCCGTAAGAAAGCACATTTGCTTGGTTTTCATGGTCTTGCTGCTGCCCATAAGCCTTTGATCCCAAAGTCCAACCGTGCTGATCCGTTAATTTGGTGCAAAGCACATCGAAATTGGACCGTAGATCAGTGAAAACTAGTTGTTTGGATCGATGAATCAAGGTTCACCCTTTACCTTTCAAATGACAGGGTCTGACGTCTACCTGGAGAAAGTCTCCTCACAGAATACATTGTGCCAACAGTCAAGTTCGGTGGAGGTGGAATTATGGTCTGGGGTTGTTTCTCTTGGTATGGACTGAGATCCTTAGTCCCCATCCATGGTTAGCTCAACGTCGATGCCTACTGTACTATTTTGGATGACAATGTGCTTTCTATATTGTGGCAGTTTTACGGGTTGGACTTCTGTTACTTTCAGAACGACAATGCCATTTTTTTATTTTTCGAGGTTAACCAAGGCTTGGTATGGTGCGAATGAAGTTCATAGAATGAACTGCCCTTCCAACAGTCCAGACTTGAATCATATCCAGGACCTCTGGGATGAGTTGGATTGCCAAAATTAAGGTCCGTCCAAAATCGGTGAAGGAACTTGTATGTCTACTCCAAGTGGAATGGAAGACAATATTACTAGCTGTAATACAAAGACTTGTGGAAAGTATGCCCCAATGATTTCACGCTGTAATTGCCTCTCATGGAAGCTCTACCAACTATTGATTTTGAATAAAGTTAGTTTTTCCTTTATATCACAGGTGTCCTAATACTTATTGGTAGAAAGTGTATTTCTCCGAATGTATAATATTGTATAAAACAAAACACTCCCACAATTTTTTCTGCATAACAAAATCTACTTCTGGCTCTAGCTAACATAATCGTCTTCTTTACATTTTTAATTTCTATCTGTCTCAATAAAAAGCATCTCCCTGTCCCTAATTGGTGTTAGGAAATACAGTATTTTCATTCTAGGTACTGCATGTCTTTTAATATATAGCAATATTTTATAAAACAAAACGCTCCCACAAATTTTTTACTGCATATCAGAATCTATTTTTGGCAATAGCCAACATAATCGTCTTCTTTACATGTTTAATTTTTGTCTGTCTCAAAAAGCCTCTCCTTGTCCCTAATTGGTGTTAGGAAATACAGTATTTTCATTCTAGCTACTGCATGTCTTTTAATATATAGCAATATTGTATAAAACAAAACACTCCCCCAATTTTTTTATGCATAACATAATCTACTTTTGGCTATAGCTTGTCTCAAAATAAAAATCCTCTCCCTGTCGATAATTGGTGTTAGGGAATACAGTATTGTCATTCCAGCAACTGCATGTCTTTTAATATATAGCAATATTGTATAAAACAAAACACTCCCCAATTTTTTTATGCCTAACATAATCTACTTTTGGCTATAGCTTGTCTCAAAATAAAAATCCTCTCCCTGTCGATAATTGGTGTTAGGGAATACAGTATTGTCATTTTAGCTACTGCATGTCTTTTATTATATAGCAATATTGTATAAAACAAAACACTCCCCCAATTTTTTTATGCATAACATAATCTACTTTTGGCTATAGCTTGTCTCAACATAAAAATCCTCTCCATGTCCCTAATTGGTGTTAGGGAATACAGTATTGTCATTTTAGCTACCGCATGTCTTTTAATATATAGCACTATTGTATAAAACAAAACACTCCCATAATTTTTTTACTGCATAGCAGAATGTACTTTTGTCTATAGCGAACATAATCGTCTTCTTTACATTTTTATTTCTATCTGTCTCAAAATAAAAATTACCTCCCTTTCCATAATTGGTGTTAGGAAATACAGTATTTTTATTCAAGCTACTGAATGTTTTTTAATGTATAGCAATATTGTATAAAACAAAACACTCCCACAATTTTTACTACAAAATATAACTTTGGCTATAGCTAACATAATCGTCTTCTTTACAGTTTTAATTTCTATCTGTCTCAAAATAAAAATTACCTCCCTTTCCATAATTGGTGTTAGGAAATACAGTATTTTTATTCAAGCTACTTCATGTCTTTTAATACATAGCATTTCAAAATATATTGCTGCAAATTAACCTTTCTCAATGGGTACTATACTCTTTATCCTGTTAAATAATTCAGCCAAGGCAGACACTAATCATGAATTATAAGAGAATATGCTTTGTTCAAAATAAGTTTAGTACATTTTTTTCTGTAATCGGGTCTTAAAATAGCACTAAATAGATTTTCTCATCCAGTTTAAAGATGCAGTTACCCCAGAAACAAAAAATTATGAGCTACATTATAATGTCTTCAAAAGAATTCCTCATTTTTTTCCTTCGAAAATTATTTTGCATTTGATGGACCAAAATCACTCAGCTTTAACGAATTACACTTTTTCTACTTAACTCCGAACTGCTGAAGCAATATTTGCTCTTAAAGCTTTAAAAGTAATTTCTTAATGCGGTACTGTAAATTTCAATTTAAAAGAGCTCGTATTTCTTGGTTAATGTATTTTTTATTAAACATTGATGTTGAAGAATGCTACCCCCTAATGCATTAAAATGTTGCGAAACATAAAAAGAAAAAAAAACGGAATTGATTAAATAGTACTCTGCACGTAGATACTGGTAGATTAAGTTATTTTTTTACGAAATCGAATTAATCACACGGAAAATAATGATATGAAAGATTTAAAACGTTTTAAAAACTGTTTGGAAAATCCATTTTTGTCATTATGTTAAATTATTCCCAGAGGAAATGCTCAGTTTAAATTTTACAGCATATTCAAGAGCCGCTTAGTTTAAAGTCTTAATCTGGGTCTTTAAACTAGGTTAGATGATTCCAGTTGAAATACTTTGTGGAGTACATTAGTAAATTCCCCCATGTTTATTTCGAAGTGTACAAATCAATTTAAAACTTTCTCAAAGATGTATCCGTTTAAGATTTTAATCTTAGCTCTTGAAATGTAAAATAGGTTGAATTAATTTATTAATTTTTATGGCAAACCTCACTGTTTTAAGATACAACAGAATTCTGACCTTTCATTTGTTGTAATATTCTTAATAATGCTTAAAATGTTTGTTCAGCTAAAAAACATGAATTAATACAATAACTTTTAATTGAAAATGGATAAAATTTTATTAATTATAAAACATTTAATGTTATACTCTTAATATATAACGAATGTGGTACATGAAGGCTGTTTTATGCTAAAAAGGTTTATGGTATTAATTTATAAGTCAACTTAATTGCAGTAATGTTCTTAATAAATAGATAATGCTATATGACATTTTACACTAAACAATTTCTTAGACACATAATATTTCACTTAAAACTCTTCCTTTTTCTAAATACTTAAATGTTACTCTTTTTCTAAAATTTCTAATTTATTATTTGTATGCAGATGCCTACGTTTTCATATACACTGCGTTTTCATATATCTATGTTCTCAATATATCACGAATCGGGTACAAAATGGCTGTTTTATGACATTAAGTTAGAATTCAATTCAAAATTTATATGTCATTTTCAGTGCAATAATGCTCATAAAAAAGAGATAATGTTATATGACATTATTTTACACTACAATATTTCTTAGATTAAAACACACAATATTTTACTTAAACCTTATCCTTTTTCTAAACATTTAAATTTTACTCTACCACTTAAATTTTACTCTTTTTCTAAAATTTCCAATTTATTATTTGTACGCAGATGAATATGTTTTCATATATTCTGCATTTTCATATATCTACGTTTTCAATATATAACGAATGTGGTACATAATGGCTGTTTTATGATATTAAGTTAGAATTCAATTCAAAATTTGTATGTCATTTTCAATGCAATAATGTTCTTAATAAATGGATAATGTTATATGTCATTATTTTACACAAAACCATTTCTTAAATTAAAACCCATAATATTTTAGTTAAACCACTTCCTTTTTCTAAACACTTAAATTTTACTCTACCACTTAAATTTTACTCTTTTTCTAAAATTTCCAATTTATTATTTCTATGCAGATGCCTACGTTTTCATACACACACACACACACACATATATATATATATATATATACATATATACATATATATACATATATACATATATATACATATATACATATATATATATACATATATATATATATATATATATATATATATATATATATATATATATATATATATATATATATATATATATATATATATATATATATATATATATAATATATATATATATATATATATATATATATATATATATATATATATATATATATATATATATATATATATATATATATATATATATATACATACATACGTGAGTGTGTGTGTGTTAAATAATGCAACTTTTATATTAATAGGAACTATATTTTACTGAATAAAATTAAAAAAGTAAGATTATGTATCACCCTCAATTGATTGATATAATCTCTTTTTGATTGACCAAGAATCGATAAAATCTTGTGGCATATTTCGCTGCGGTGTGTTGCTTTAATTAATCACTCGCTATATTGAGAATATTAAAAGAAATTGACAGAAATAATTCACCAAAAAGAAATATGCATAAATAAATAATTTTCATAAGATTCATTAATATTTCATTACAAAATAAAAGTCACTTAACTAATATTATTTATGCATATATCGTTAAAAAACTTTAAGCAAAGTTAAAGTCTGTCATTAAATGTAATTTTTTAAGAAAACTATTACGAATCAATTTTTGGTTTTAAAGAAAAAAAATTATTAATTGATCAAAAGAATGATTGAGAATTATTTTAATGTTTACGACTTTTGGAAGCATGCCTAAGTTTAAATATTAGATGCATTATGTATGCTTAAAACATTAAATTCTGCTAAAAAATTGTTACTTTCTTTAATGGATTTCAAAGTAGTCATATTAATTTTAAGTTGAGAAGCAAATGATTTGAAAAATGGTAATTATGTCAACCTGGCAAAACAATTTATTAATTCTAGAACGCTAGTGAAAAAAAAATCTTAATTATTTTTACTTTAAAAGTGTTTCCTAAAGTTTCTTCTTACTTTCAGAAATTTTTGTCATGAATATTACAAGAGTAACATTGGTTTCTTATACGACATTTTACTTATTAAATTATTTTAATACGATGTAGATGTGAAAATTTAAACGCTTAATATATGGGGTATTTCATGTAGTCTCTAATTGTGACAATTTTTTATTCATTTTATATAAATGCATAAAAATATAGGAATTATACGAACATATTAGTCGTATAAAAGTAAACATCACATCAAGAAAATTTTACATTAATTGTTTAAAAACTTTTATTTCCAACTTGCAATTATTTTTATTTATCTAAAGTTTTAAGGGACAAAAACATTTTATTAATATTATCATTTCCAAAATTCATATACATTTGTAACAACATTAAATTATGTTTTTAAGAAGATATATATTTACCGTTCATAAACTTACAAATCTTGATATTTACAATTATTTTTAACACTTTTATGTGCATTATACACTTTCAGATGGGTAAAATTTTATTAAAATATTTATATATCTTTATTATATGTTGCATTCTTTAACTGATATAGTAATTACCGAAAAATAGAATACGATATCTCTAGAAAAAAATTCTCCCAAAATGTTTTTTTTTATTACATAAATATTTAAGTTACACCTGAATTTCTAATTATTCTTTAACTCTATAATTTAAAAAACTAATTATGTTAAACTGCATAAAATATATGCTATTAAAAATATTTTATCTATAGTATGTGTTCTAAAATTTCTTGTTACTTGTAGAAATTTTTGTCATGATATTGCAAGGGTAACATTGGTTTCTTATACGTCTTGATATTTAGAAATTTTTAACAATTTTAAGCACATTATACACTTTCAAGTGGGTAAAATTTAATTAAAATATATGTTTTTAATATCAATAAATAATAGAATATAACTACGAAAAAAAGAAAAATATTTTTATCATATGTTGCATTCTTTAATTGATATAGTAATTACCGAAAAATAGAATACGATATCTCCAGAAAAAAATTTCCAAAATTGTTTTTTTTATTATATGAATATTTAAGTTACTCCTGGTGAATTTCTAATTACCTTTACCGCTAAATTTAAGAACTAATTATTAAACTGTACAAAACAGATATTATTAAAAAATATTTGTGTCTATAGTATGTTTCCTAAATTTTCTTGTTACTTTTAGAAATTTTTGTCATGAATATTGCAAGGGTATCATTGGTTTCTTATACGTCTTTCTTCTTATTAAATTATTTTAATATGATGTAAATATGAAAAATTAAACTCTTAATCTATGGAATATTATACAGTTTCTAATTTTGATGATTTTTATGTTCATTTTATATAAATGCTTAAAAAAAGCAAGAATTATATTAATATTTGATTTTATACGAACATATTTTCGTGTAAAAGTAAATAACGCATCAAGAAAATTTTACATTATCTGTTTAAAAATTTTTTATTTCCAGATTGTAATATACTTTTATTTATCTAAAGTTTTAAGGAAAAAAAAGAATTGAGCTAAATGATGGCCGATTGTTAAGGGTGCTAGCCTCCGAAACCGTTTTGAATCCCACAGAGGCATGCTTGTTCGCAGCCGTTTGGAATCGGCTTTAAGCTGTAGGTCCCTTTCTCATTCACATTCGTGTTCCAAAAAGTAGACCGTAGCAATCCAAAATCAAAAAGCGTTATATTCATACTATTATTTCCAAAATCATATGTATTCGTAAAAACATTAAATTGTGTTTTTAATAAGAGGATATAGTTAATGTTCATGAACTTACAAATCTTGATATTTAGAAATATTTAATAACTCTTTTAAGTACATCATACACTTTCAGGTTGGTAAAATTTAATTAAAACATATGTTTTTTTTTTAATTGCAATAAATATAGAATATAACTGCGAACAAAAAGAAAAAAAGCTATTTTATAAGTTGAATTCTTTAATTGATAAAGTAATTACCGAAAATTAGAATACGATATTTCTAGAAAAAAAATTCTCCAAAAATGTTTTTTTCATTATATAAATATTTAAGTTTCTCCTGGTGAATATCTAATTGTCCTTTACCTCTATAGTTTAAGAACTAATTATCTTAAACTGCATAAAACAGAATTATTAAAAAAAAAATTAGTGTCTATAGAGTGTTTCCTAAAATTTCTTGTTACTTTTAGAAATTTTTGTCATGAATATTGCAAGGGTAGCATTGGTTTCTTATAGGTCCTTCTCCATATTAATTTATTGTAATAGGATATAAATATGAAAATTTAACTCTTAATCTATGGTATTTCATGTAGTCTCTAATTTTGACGATTTATGTTCATTTTATATAAATGCATAAAAAATGTAGGAATTATACGAACATATTAGTTCGTATAAAAGTAAACATCACATCAAGAAAAGTTTACGTTATTTGTTTAAAAACTTGTATTTCCAGTTTGCAATATATTTTTATTTATCTAAAGTTTTAATGGACAAAAACATTGTACTTATTCTATTTTAAAAATTCATATATATTCGTAATAACATTAAATTATGTTTTTAGTAAGACCATATATAATTAATGTTGATCTTACAAATCTTGATATTTAGAAATATTTTTAACAGTGTTTAAGCACATTAACATTTTCAAGTGGGTAAAATTTCATTAAAACATTTGTATTTTTAATCTTAATAGATAGTAGAATATAGTTACGAAAAAAAGAAAAAAGAGCTGATATATGTTGCATTCTTTAACTGATATAATAATTACCGAAAAATAGAATACCATATCTCTAGAAGAAAAAAATTCTTCAAAAATGTTTCTTTTAATATATAAATATTTAAGTTACTGCTAATGAATTTCTAATTATCCTTTACCTCTATAATTTAAGAACTAATTATCTTAAACTGTGTAAAACATATATTAAAAATATTTTGCTTATAAAGTAATAATCTGTTCTACATTTATAAGACTTTTATAGACAATTTGTACACCAAAATGTGCTTTTAAAGATTAGTAATTTTTTATTTTATATTTTCTACGAAAGCTTGCAATAGATAATGAGCTGTATATTAAAAGCTAAAAGGTATTCCATAAAATAAAAGGAAATATCATGAGTATAAGAAATGCGAATTGAGCATTTAAAATAAAGTTTCTACTTACACAATTAAAAATTAATAGCTCCTAAAAATAAATATTTTATTCTCTTGAAGTGTCAACCGTATCTACAATTTGTAAACCAAAACTTACTTTTTTAATTATTAATACCGTCTGTTAATATTACTTTTTTTTAATGTCATAAACTAGTAATCCATACTATACGTGAAAGATGCACTTTGAGCATTCTTAATAAAATTCAATTTTACAAGAAAAGTAATTCATAAATTCTACAATAAATAGAAAATATATTCTTAGTAATAGTATAAAATACAATTTACATGCTAAAAAATTTCACATCAATTTTATTATTTTTAATACTTTTTACTGCTTACAATAGCATTAACATTGTGTTTTCCTGGTGCATTTCACACAATTTACCAGGACCGGTCGTTTTGAAGTAAATTTAGTTATTCATTAATATATAGATCGAAAATTATTTTAATTTTTTAACATTTTCGTATTTTTATTGAAATATTCTCTATATATAGACAAATAAACAAATAAACAAATATATAGATATATATATATATATATATATATATATATATATATATTATATATATATATATATTTATATATATTATATAATATATATTATATATAATATATATATTTTCACGAAGATTTGAATGAATACACCGTTTAACTTAACAGAAGAATTTATTGAAGCTAAGTAGCAACTCGCAACTTTACAGGATCAAGAAGTTGCCTACAACTAGTGGGTATCAGCTTTTATACCCGAACAGAATATTCGAGAAATAAATAATTTACATATTAAAGAAAGATCTAGAAAGTTCAAGAACATAAGGAAACATAAGGAAACAATAAATAACATTTTTAAATTAAAAATCCGTGGATAAACAGCCACGGCAAGGATCGAACCCACAATCTTCGGGTCTGGATCGCGTGCTTTGACCATTCGGCCACTTAGCTCGTTGGCTCAGCTTCTTTATGCGGCATTGCCCCTTTCTCAAAAAGACAGCGTCTCGCTGCTATTTAGATCTGGAGCGTGTCAAAGGTCCCTTGTAAATTTCTTTTGACTTCTCTTCCGGAAGAACGACACCTGGATTTCGTCCATCTTCACTTTCGGTCTGCTTCGTCGGATCATGGTATGGCTTCATACGTAAAACATGGACAACGTCTTTTGGTTTTCTTTTTCGGGAGGCAGGATCGAAATCTTGCACTTCATAGGTAACGTCAGATAAACGGCGCAACACTTGATAGGGACCAAAATACTTCCTTAAGAGCTTCTCTGAAAGACCGACCTTTCGGACCGGGGTATAAACCCATACGAGGTCTCCAGGACTATAAAACACCATTCGGTGCTTCGAGTCATAACGTCGACGGTCTTTATCTTGCGCTCTCAGAGTATGAGTTCTAGCTAACTGTCTCGACTCTTCTGCTCTGGAAATGGTCTTGGCTATGTAATCGTTAGTTGCATCATCAGGGCAGAATGGAAACATCGTGTCCAGAGTCGTTTCGGCTTCACGTCCATGAACTAGGTAGAACGGGGTGAATCCTGTTGTCTCCTGCTTAGCAGTGTTATAGGCGAACGTCACAAATGGTAGAATTTCGTCCCAGTTTTTCTGTTCGGTGTTAACATACATGGACAGCATATCGGCTACAGTTTTGTTAAGGCGCTCCGTCAAACCATTTGTCTGGGGATGATAGGCCGTCGTCATGCGATGATCGATATTACACAATTCGACGAGAGCGGAAACAAGTCTGGATTGAAAAACAGCACCACGATCTGTAATAATGACTCGAGGAGCTCCGTGTTTTAGAAGAATCTCTTCGAGCAGGAACTTGGCTACTTCTTCGGCTTCAGCAGTTGGTAAAGCTTTAGTTATTGCATAGCGTGTACAATAATCGGTGCAAACTGCGATCCATTTATTACCATGGGCAGATTTAGGAAATCTCCCAAGCAGATCTATCCCAATTCGATGAAAAGGTGCGACAGCAGGAGGGATAGAAACCAAGCGTCCAGGTGGTACTTGAGGAACTGATTTTTTCCTTTGGCATTCTCGGCAGTGCATGACATATCTAACAACATTTCGGTACATCCCCGGCCAATAAAATCTTTTACGGATCCTGTCGTACGTTTTCGCAAAGCCAAGATGCCCTGCGGTAGGTGCGTCGTGAAAATGCTTCAGTATGTCTGCTCGCAGATGTTTGGGAATGACGGGCAACCATGTCTTTCCATCTGGATCAAAATTCTTTCTGCACAGGACTCCGTCAATTAACTCAAATTTATTTTCGGTGGATGAGCCGATCTTCGGAAGGATCATTTTTGCTATGTCTGGATCTTTCTTCTGCTCGACAGCGAGGTCTATACTCGTGGTTACAGCTAAAAATTGATCTTGCGTCTCAGTCTCTTCATCTACTGGATTCCTGGAGAGAGCGTCGGCATCGTTATGCTTCCTACCGGATTTGTATTTTACTGAAAAATTATGTTCTTGGAGTCGAAGAGCCCACCTTGCCAGTCTGCCTGAGGGATCCTTTAGGGTCATAAGCCAGCACAATGAATGGTGATCTGTCACGACGGTAAAATGTCTTCCAAACAGGTATGGCCGGAATTTATTGATAGCCCATACGACGGCAAGGCATTCTCGTTCTGTAGTAGAATAATTTTTTTTCGGCCTTTGTCAGGGTCCTAGAGGCGTACCCTATGACTTTTTCCACGTCATTCTGAATTTGAACCAGAACTGCTCCAATACCATATCCGCTGGCGTCTGTATGAATTTCTGTAGGGCATCTTTCGTCGAATATACCCCAATACTGGATCAGATGTAAGCGCCTTCTTAAGGTTGTCAAAAGCCTCTACCTCTTCAGGACCCCAATGAAATTTCGCATCGCCTTTCAACAGCATCTGCAGGGGCTCGGCGATATAGCAAAAGCCTCTAATAAACCTTCTGAAGTAGGAGCAAAGCCCAAGAAAGCTTCGTACGTCATGTAAGTTCTGCGGAGTAGGAAAATTGGTCACTGCTCTCACTTTGTCAGGATCTGGACGGACACCGCTACTGGATACGAGATGGCCTAGTATTTTTACTTCTTGAGCAGCAAAAAGGCACTTCTTGGGGTTAAGCTTGAGTCCAGCTTGTTGAATGCATTTCAGGACTGTCCTTAATCGGATAAGGTGATCTTCGTAACTTTCTGAGAAAACTACTATGTCGTCCAAGTAACATAGGCACATAGTCCATTTAAGATGGCGTAGCAAATTATCCATCATTCTTTCAAAAGTCGCCGGTGCATTGCAAAGTCCAAACGGCATGACTTTAAATTCGTATAAACCTTCTGGAGTAATAAAGGCAGTCTTTTCACGATCCGCTTCATCCACTTCTATCTGCCAGTAACCAGATCGGAGATCCATGGAAGAAAAGAACTTTGCGCCTTTTAAACAGTCTAGAGTATCGTCAATACGGGGCAGAGGATAAACATCTTTCTTCGTGATTCTATTCAGTTTGCGATAGTCCACGCAAAAACGCCAGCTTCCATCCTTTTTCCTTATGAGTACGACGGGAGATGACCACGGACTCTCAGATGGCTGGACAATACCTTGATCAAGCATTTTCTGAACTTCTTCGCGAATTATGCGTCTTTCAGTCGGTGAAACTCGGTAAGCCCTTTGGTAGATTGGAGCATGGTCACCCGTATTGATCCTGTGTTTCACATTTGTCTTTGAGGCTGTCGACTTGTTGGCTTTTGTAAAAATTTCCGAAAAGGTTTGTAAGAGCTCGACTAATTTGCGTTTTCTTTCGTTGCTCAACTCAGGGGATATCATCATTGTATAATCTGTATTGGAATTCGTCGGCTCCTGCAGAGTACTTGTACTTTTTGTTGTTTCCGCAATCTCGCATATCTGCCCTTCATCCAGGAGCTCAGCTTCGCCTACGTACATTCCTTTAGGAATGACTTGATCTTTGGCTTGCATGTTGGCAATCCAAATTTCACTTCGTCCATTATGGTATAAGGATACCATAGATGGTGTAGCAAGGTTTCTTTCGAGCAGCAAGTGTCTATTGCCCTCCACGATTACGCTTATGTTTCTTCCGACATCTAAACCTGATACTGCTATTCTTGTCAAGGATCGTGGCTTAAGCTTGTAGTCCTTCGTGGCATACACCTTCCAAGCGTCTAGTGCTTTGGTTTCTTGGCCAGGATCTTCTAACAACAGTTCACTTCTGCCACAGTCTATCACAGCTTGAGAAGCTTCCAAAAAGTCCCATCCGAGGATTACGTCGTGACTACAATGCTGTAGGACGATGAATTCAACAGGCAGCTCTCGTCTATTTATAACGACACGCAGAACACATTTTCCCAGTGGCCTAACAAAATTGCCATTAGCGACTTTCAGCATAGTGTTCTTGGCGTCAGCGAACATAACTTTCTTTAAGGATCGACGAAACTTATCGGAGACGACAGAAAACGAGGCTCCAGAATCTACTAGAGCACGGATCGGCTGATTATTTACTAGAACATCGAGGTGGTTACCCGTCATCCTTGCGGCCGATGGAGGATTTTCATAACATGCGGCCTCACCTCCTCGAAAGGTCGCTCTGCTTAGTTTTCCTCGTTTCTACGGCTTGGAGATTGACCTGATCGACGATATGGCGACGGCGATCGGAAACGACGGGTTGGTGATCGGCCTCTAGTAGGACTAGGAAAAGAACGGCGTTCGGGGCGTTCGGGGCGAAACTCATCGTCAGCGTCATCGAAGTTCTGGCGGCGGGCTCGATATCGTCAAAAATGGCCTTCCTCTCACGGCAATAGCGTACGACGTGTCCAGAGCGTCCACATGGGAAACACACAGTCCTGTTGTCGGTCGTTCTCCATAGGTCCGTTTTCCTGGGCTGCGGTGCTGATCTCTGGACAGAACTTCTAGGTTTCCTCGTCACAGCGGCTGCATACGTGGGACGTCGTTGGGCGTCTGCAGACTTTACGACCACTGGCGCCAAAGCTCTTTCGACTTCGTCTTGGATGACGGTCTGTAGCGGCTGGGAATAGGGGTCCGGAAACTCGTCGACTTGATTTACTAATCGATTTACCTCTTCGCGTACAATTCTACGGATAAGAGACACTAAATCTGTCTCTTCCTCCATGGTTGCAACTGGTACGACGTTTGGTAGTCTCTCAAATTTTCGGCCAATTCTTTTTTGCCTCATGTCCTCAATGTAGTTACACCACTTGATAAAGTCAGCTGTAGTCTTCACTTCTTTCATTAAGAGCACTTGGTACATATCTTCAGCCACTCCTTTCATTAAGTGAGATACTTTCTCGTTGTCGGACATTGAAGGATTGACTTCTTGACAGAGCCCTAATACACTCTGAATGTAGGACTGAGTACTCTCTCCTGCCCTTTGAGCTCTACATTTTAGTTGTTCTTCGGCCTTTTTTGTGTACTTGAGACGATCGCCCAAAAGTTCATTTAAACCCCTCTTGAATGCGTCCCAGGAGTCCAAGGTATCTTCATTATTTATGTACCACTGTTTGGCCGTACCGTCCAGGAAAAAATAGACGTTTGCAAGACACATCATTTCATCCCATTTGTTGAACTTTGCCACTCGATCGTATTCTGCAAGCCATTTCCGAGGGTCATCTCCAGGCTCCCCACGGAAGGTTGAAGGGTTTCTTAGGGGGGGTAGGTAGGAGTTACCACGACAGGCTTTGTATCTTCGGGCATTATTTGCTTCTTTCTTTTTTCTGGGTTGTAAAGGCCAAATTCCGGAGGTAATCCTCTTAAACGGAGACTTCTGCGAACACTGTCAGAGTTATCCACAATGGCGAAATCGGTACCCGGCGCCTCCACCAAATTTGTCACGAAGATTTGAAAGAACACACCGTTTAACTTAACAGAACAATTTATTGAAGCTAAGTAGCAACTCGCAACCTTACAGGATCAAGAAGTTGCCTACAACTAGTGGGTATCAGCTTTTATACCCGAACAGAATATTCGAGAAATAAATAATTTACATATTAAAGAAAGATCTAGAAAGTTCAAGAACATAAGGAAACAATAAATAACATTTTTAAATTAAAAATCCGTACTATGGATAAACAGCCACGGCAAGGATCGAACCCACAATCTTCGGGTCTGGATCGCGTGCTTTGACCATTCGGCCACTTAGCTCGTTGGCTAAGCTTCTTTATGCGGCAATATAGCTTACATTTATATATGTATTCTAAAATTATTTTTATTGTTATCTAAATATTAGTGCAAAAAAACCTTAAAATAAGGAATCATTTACCTTGCAATTAATTCTGGTGATATGTAAGCAAAAGCTCTGTAAGTCGAACAAACGCTTAAACGGTAATCTTTTAAGGGAACAATAATAGTCTTTGAATTTCAACATTTTTTTTTAAATGTTTGATATTTAACGATGTTTTTATGAGAATGAATATAAATTTTTGATACATGAGACATATAAGACACTAAAATTACCTATATAATAATAGACTAAGTTGTCCGTTTGTCCTCGAATTTATGAAGTGGTTGTAGCTGGAATGGATAGAGGTATTCATATTGAATTCTTGAAGAGTTAGGTTTAGCAACGTTCGATATCCACTCCTTTCCCCTTTTCTAGGATTTAATGCCATTATTTGAAGCCCTATTTCCACCTGTTAAGAGCAAGCGATTAAATTTGTCAATTTATCACATAAATAGGTAAAAGTAACATTTTTTCTAACATTATGAGGTCTTTCTTTAACCATCTCATTTAATCCTTTATTATAAATTATTTAAATATCGTAGGGATTATTTTCATACATTTTGTCACTGAGCTTAGATATGACGTAAATAATTTTCTTTTATATTTGTATTAAATAATAGATTAGGTACATATGGGATAATTTTAAATTTAATAATCGATTATTTTTTTGTTACAATGACAATTTTATCATCCGTATAAACAACAAATTCTTTTCATGAAAGTCTAGGAGTCTATTTCTCATGGACTAATAAATATGTAGCGTTTAAATTATACATTTTTGAAAATTAAGAAGTTTATTCGTTTGTGTGTTTCTTTTTTTATACATAACCACACGGTTTGCAATCGATTCACTCAATTTTGGACATCATTCATAGATACCGCCAAATAATCCCTGTCAATATTTAAACTCTTCTCTCCATCCTATCATGTAATATGACAAGATACAACTAACATGCTGGTCAGTGAAGATAAACAAATTATTGAACTTGTAACAGATAATTATCAGCCAAAAAACTAACCTTTCTCTTACCTGACTTATAGGGTACTTTACAATTCTAGAAAATTAAAAATTTTACTGATCCCGTCATATGACGGGTTATACGCTAGTCTATTAGAAAAGAACTTTTGATGAAAATACGTGAATATTTGATAAAAATTTAGTCGTGTGAGAGTATTCTTTAAAAGTGTTCCTAGCGCACAACATACTAATCGGTTACTTTTATTGTTTCATTGAATCGGTAGAATTTATATAGAAACAAAACTGGGTATCTATTTTCACTTATGGTATACTTCTACGTTTGGAGAACTTTTTTCTTTAAACGTAAAAACTAGTTCTTGTTTTTACATTTTTCAATTTTTTATATTATCATAGATAATTGCACTTAAAAAATTTATTCCTGGAGAAGTTTTTTTAAAATTTCTAATAAATAAAGAAAAATTAGTAAAAAAAATCGGGTTTTTTCAGAAGGTCTTATTTTTTAATAAATTAAATTATTTCAATATTTTTTTATGTAACACATTTCTTATACACTGGACGAGTGAATCACCTAAATTATTTGCTTAGTTTGCATTTGGTAAAAAATTTTGGTCCTTCAAAATCATGCACATTGAATATTTAACGAATTTTCATTACCTTTATATCTAACTGTGAGTGTAACATCATTAAAAATCCTCCAAATTTAAAGCTTTTAGGATATTTACTAGTAAATACTATCAAAAGCATTCTTAATAATTTTCAACAAAATATTTTAAGAACTTTTGAGAAATCGCATTTCAAGTTTCAACATTTTATTAAAAATACCGTTCTGAGAAAAACGCATTTGAAGTTTATGAAAGCAACTTTAACTGTTAAAAAATTAAAACACATGTTTAAAATTCCCCACACTTTCTTGCTTCAAAACTTTCTAATTGCCAAGTTGCTAATCATAAAAAATAGTAGAAAAATGTTTAAACTAATATTTATGAAAATTTAAAAAGTTTTGTCTAAAAAATGCTCTTTAATTAAAAAAAAATTTAAAAAATTGGGATTTTGGCAAAAAATGGCGTTTTTAACGTAGACGGATACCTTAAGTGAAATACTATTTACATGAAAGAATTTAATACGAACACCGTATACCTTTGGAAATAATCCTGCACGTAAGCACGCACTTTTATAAATGAATGGAGGAATGGTAAGTGTTCTTTGATTCCATCCAAAATCCATCTTATTTATGCAGAACGAATGGAGCACATTTTCTTAACCCCTTGCCTGTTTTGCACGTACACCTGACGGGTGCGGTTACCGTGCCTTTAAATGTATCACATTTAGAAAAAGTCTAAAATACGCTAAAGGTTTATTGTGTAATGGTCAAAGCGTTCTATGATTTTTTACTTCACCTTTGTCGACTAAATGGAATACGGGAAACATCATCATTATTGTCTTTACTTCCGGTTATAAATAGATATTTAAATAGATATTATGGATTGTTAATTATTAATATCATAAAGCTCGTGAAGTCTCGATCATTCCATAAGAAATGATGGATTATAAAAGTACATATAAAAATATTCTTTAAGAATTATTTATATTTTTTTTACGAAGTCATCAAAATATTAAGTGGTGCAATTAGAGAACATCTGTTACTGCAACGATATTTTAGAGATTTAAAAATAATGTATCAGTGTCTTTTTCAAGGAGTAGGTGCATTATATATCAGTCAGAAAATGCAGTTTTATTATCAATATATTTATATACACAGGCAGAAATGTACATAATTTTTTTAATTTTTACGTCGAAAATTGTTGTACAACATCTTTAAAGACATATTTAATTGTATACCGTTAATTAATGATTTGCCAGTGCGGCGTACTGGCAATGTGGTTTTTTTTTGTCGGTCTCACTGTTTTGGCCGTATGTTTTGTATTTTTAACGTTGTGGTATAGCCACATTCTATTTAAAGGGGAATGCCAGGAATTGCCGGCTTCCTGACCCCTTATTTTATGGAATGGGACTTGTCCATATCCAGGTCACCTTGAATCTTCCCGCGCTGACCATCCGTGGGTTGCCGTTGTGCTCTCCCCATCTTTCACCTTTTGTCCAGCTTGAGTGTTGCTTGGCGCCCTAAGATTCCTAGGCTGTTCTTCCTACTCACGCTACGTTTTGGCGATCGTCTTGGGTTCCCGCTGGCGGGATTTTTCCACTGACCTCACCATGCGTGGTGTTGAGTGGGCATCATTTTGGTCGAAGTTGGGGGAGAGATCACCCGCATCATTAAAAAAAAAAAACGAATATTTTTTTTTTGCCAATTTGCTTTTTCCCTACCTTTGTGTCATATCGAGAACGGGTATTTTTCTGACAAAGTCAGCAAGTAATAGAAAATAGGAAGAACGGCCTAGGAATCTTAGGGCGCCAAGCAACGCTCAAGCTGGACAAAAGGTGAAAGATGGGGAGAGCACAACGGCAACCCACGGATGGTCAGCACGGGAAGATTCAAGGTGACTTGGATATGGACAAGCCCCATTCCATAAAATAAGGGTCAGGAAGCCGGCAATTCCTGGCATTCCCCTTTAAATAGAATGTGGCTATACCACAAACGTCAAATTACTCGTTTAGATGTCTACAAGACGTGAGTTTCCGCAGTGTACTCTTTTGGTTTTAAAGGCGCGTTGTTTCTGATAGGTTTTGCATTACTCCGCGAGTTGTTATCTTTGAGTTTTTGGCTTGAATTTTTGGAAGACTGACCGAGAGAGACGTTTTAGAGGTAATTCCACCTACAGAAAATAAAACTAAGACCTGCAAACCAGTGCTATATGTTTTCTATGTGTGACTAGGTATTTTTGTTCGGACTATGAAGTTACTCTTCTCTCTTTCAACATTTATCGTTCTAAATCTGATCTTTGTAAAAGCACGTTAAGTAAATGTACTTGTAGAATTTGTATTCGAAAATAATTGTGTAGTAATTATAATCGAGAAAATGTGTGTGTTTTACATGCACAACTGTAAGCGTAACTTCCCTGTCTTGCATTCATGAAAGAGAAAAGACAACTTCCATGGAAAACATTATTTTACTAGCATATAGCCCGTCATATGACGGGATCAGTAAAATTTTTAATTTCCCAGAATTGCAAAGAACCCTATGAGGCAGGTAAAAAAAAATGGTTTGATTTTTTGGGTGAGAATTACCTTTCAACAAAAATAATCGATTAAAATTATCACATATGTACTTAATCTATTATTTAAGTCAAATAAAAAAGAAAATTATTTACGTAATATCTAAGTTTAGTGATAAAACGTATGGAAATAATGCAGAACACATTTAAATAATTTAAAATAAGAAATGATTAAATGAGATGGTTAAAGGAATGATGTCATAATGCTAGAACAAAATTGTTATTTTTACCTAATTATGTAATAAATTGATAAATTTAATAGCTTGCTCTTAAAATGGGGCTTGATATAATGGCATTAAACGCTCGAAAAGGGGATGGGGTGGGTTTCGAACGTTTTAAAGAGGGCAGTATTTTTCGCTGTGATACGACGCTTATTCATACAAATTTACTTCAGAATCGGATCTACAGTTTAGGAAAAGATAAACTTTACTTGCTGTGAATTTTACAAATCCTAACTCATCAAAATCCAATATGGATGCTCTATCCATTCCAGGACCAACAGCTTCATACCTTCGAGGACAGACGGGCAGATAGCTTAGGCTATTATTACATTACGAGAAGAAAGTTTAAGGATACACAACATGAAATGCTTATGTGGCTAGGCACATCCGTAAAGCAATACGTGAATTTAATAAAATAAAAATAATAAAAAATATAAAAAGTTGAAAAACCAGTAAAAATTTATTTTAAAAATAATAAAACAACTTTCGGAATAAGAATTTAAAAGAAAAAGCAGAAAATATTAAATTTATTAGACATTAAAAAAATTGGCTGCGTCGGGGACAGAACCAACAACCCGAGAAGTACGACGATCAAGTGAGCGGGCATTCTACCAAACGTACAGCGCCTGCACGCTGTAAGCCAACTAATTAGAGTATATGAAGATTCAAGTAGAAACAGTCCAGACATTTAAATATTACTCTCCGCCTTTGTCATCCTATCAAGAATGAATTTCGTATAGAATAAGAGGAAGAATAAGGCTTGATATAATAGCATTAAACGCTCGAAAAGGGGGGGATGGGGTGTATTTCGAACTCGCTTTCAATTTTGCTAACCCTAACTCACGAAAAATCCAATATGAATGCCTGTGTCCATTCCAGGTACAACCGCTTCAGAAATTCGCGGACAGACAACTTAGGCTATTATTATATAGGGGATTTCCTGTTGTTGTACATGATTAAATTACTTAGAAATATTACTTTTAATAATATTTTCCAGCTTAAAAAATGTAAATAAAACAATAATATGCAATAAAATATTGTAACATTTTTTGGATCGAACTCGTGAAGAAAATGAAACTATTAAGAGGTTAAATGCAGGCGACTTAATCTGTGGTAATAAGCATGGTATGATCTCTAAGTTTTTCGGTTAAATTAAAAAGTATGATTGGATCTCTCAAAATCGAACTCTTAATCGTCTCGTTGCATTATAATATTAATCTCGTTTAAAAAATAGGCACCCTATTATTCAGATAATGAGAAGAGAATGGTGTCCAAAGTAATGGTCCCGCTAAAAGCTCCTTGTAATATTTCGAACCACTGTGGAAACGAGCTGTGTAATACACGCATTAGTGGGGAGAATAATCATAGGCCTTAATAGACGCAAATCACGCATCTCCTTTTTCCGGAATAGCGAGCGACGTGCGTAATTGAAAGATAAGATAGGCACGAGGTCGAAAGAAGGTGGAAATAAATTGGTTATGAATAGGTAAAATTCATATCTCTGGTGTCGATGGAATATTGGAGGAAAGAGTCAAATAGCCTGTAAATACCTGTTTTGAAGTTTTTTTAATCAAAGATAGGCAATAAGTGTCGAATCGATTTGTTATCTGTAACTTCTAATATCAATGCGCTAGTCGATGGCCGATTGGTTAGGGTGCTGCCCTTCGGTGCCGGAGTTCGTGGATTCGAATCCCACAGTGGTATGGATGTTCGTAGCTGTTCGGAATCGGCTTTAAGCTGTAAGTCCCGGTCTCATTAGCCCTCGTGTTGTGAAAAGTAGACCGTGGTGCCCCTAACCAAACCAAAAGCCAAACCTGCCAGTAAGCACGCACTTTTATAAATGAATAGCTGAATGGTGATTGTTCTTTTATTCCATCAAAAATCCATCTTATTTATGCAAAACGATGGGAACACGTTTTCTTAAATACAGGCGACTTAATCTATGGTTATAAGCAAGGTATTATCTCCAAGTTATTCCGTTAATTTAAAAAGTATGATTGAATATCTCAAAATCGAACTCTTAATCGTCTAGTTGCATTATAATATCAATCTCATTTAAAAAATAGGCACCCTATTATTCAGATAACGAGAAGAGAATGGTGGCCAAAGTAATGGTCCCGCTAAAAGCTCCTTGTAATGCTTCGAACCACTGTGGAAACGAGCTGTGTAATACACCCATTAGCGGGGAGAATAATCATAGGCCTTAATAGACGCAAATCACGCATCTTCTTTTCCGGATTAGCGGGTGACGTGCGTAATTGAAAGTTAAGATAGGCACGAGGTCGAAAGAAGGTGGGAATAAATTGCTTGTGAATAGGTAAAATTCATATATCTGGTGTCGATGGAATATTAGGGAAAATTCGATAATGGTGCATACTTTTTCGATAAATTTCAAGTAATAGCCTCCTTTGATACACACAGTTTCGTGGTCTAAATCAGTTTTCACCAAATGGTGGTCCCTGAAACATTTTTGATGGTCGACAAAAAAAAAGGATGATTATTTATTATAAACTGCAACACAACTAAAAAAAATTCATCAACATTCAGATTAAAAAGTGAAAACTAACATCTTTGTCGAGATTCCTTTTAGACTTTCTATAAAAAATGAATACCCATCACTTAGTGAGTTAGCCCTGAAAATTTTAATTCAGTTTCCAATAACATATTTGTGCGAAGAAAATATTTTCTTCTGTAACAGCAATTAAAACTCTCGGCTTGAAATAATGCTGCTCTCCGTCTTACAGTGGCTGAACAACGGCCGAATGGATACAGTGCTACCGTTGGTACCGCAGTTCGTTTCGAACCATTCTGGCGATGTTCGTAGTCGTTACGGCTTAAGTAGTAGTTCCCGGTTTCATTAGCCCTCGTGTTGCAATGAAGTAGACAGTAGCTTTCTGAACCAAACCAAACCGTCTTTCAGTGACGGCTTTAAGTAGTAGTTCCCGGTTTCAGTAGCCCTCGTGTTGCAATGAAGTAGACAGTAGCTTTCTGAACCAAACCAAACCGTCTTTCAGTGACGGCTTTAAGTAGTAGTTCCCGGTTTCAGTTGCCCACGTGTTACAATGATGTAGACAGTAGCTTTCTGAACCAAACCAAACCAAACCGTCTTTCAGTGACGGCTTTAAGTAGTAGTTCCCGGTTTCATTAGCCCTCGTGTTGCAATAAAGTAGACAGTAGCTTTCTGAACGAAACCGTCTTTCAGTGACGGCTTTAAGTAGTAGTTCCCGGTTTCATTAGCCCTCGTGTTGCAATAAAGTAGACAGTAGCTTTCTGAACCAAAACAAACCGTCTTTCAGTGACGGCTTTAAGTAGTAGTTCCTGGTTTTAGTAGCCCTCGTGTTGCAATGAAGTAGATCGTAGCTCTCTGAACCAAACCAAACCAAACCATCTTTTAGTGACGTCATTAGAGTCTGAACTCCTAATACGAATGTCGATAAGCAAGAACATATATCTCATTAAAAATATGTAATGCATTAGTAAAGTCTCTTTTTTTTAATTACGATATAGTATTTTTACTTTTAATATGTGCATTTTACATTAATAAAAATGAAAGTTCCTGAATATCTTTATACATAAAATTCTTCTGTCCGTGCGTTTGTATTAGAACTCCTCCTAAACGGCTGAACTAATTTTGGGTACGTAATTGCGTTGATTGGAGAATGGTTTCGATTCACAATTGGATCCAATAGAAAATGTTTTTCATTAAAAATCCAGAACTGCGCGCTTATTGAGATTATTATAGTTCCTCTCAAAGCCCTTCCCTGCCAACGTATCTGTGGAGCAGTGGTCGGCGCAACGGGCTTCCGTACGAGAACTTCCGGGATCGAATCCCCGTGCTGGCGATATGGGAATTTTAATTTAATCTAATTATGTTTGTAATGACTATACGCGTGGTGGCTTCAAGTATTTTTAAAGTAATTTTTTTACTTGCTTTTCTATCAAAACGGTCCAATTTACAATTTACTTAAAAACATTTTAACATTAGCCAGTTTTTGGATTTACATCGTTAAAACAGGACAACGTCAGTCGAATCATCTATTGTGTGTGTGTGTGTGTGTGTGTGTGTGTGTGTGTCCCCGTCCGTCCGTCCAACCGCTTCATAAATTCGAGGACAGACAGATATATTAGGCTATTATTTTATAGGGGATGATGTATTTCTCCCTGGTTTGTGCGATTTTGTCTGGGTTTTTCTAATTAATACCTTTGTAACAGAAGGATTATTGTAATTATTTTAAATTAGTTTATTGTTTATTAAACATTTTAAGATTATGCATTAAAATTATACAGTCATAAAATTGAATTTAAATGCTTATATTGATTTACTGGTGTAACTTTTTATTTTGAATGTATTTTTAAACTCAAATTAAAATTATTAAATCAAGGCCCTTACTGTGGACGTTGCAGTTTGGTTCGAGACTTTGTTATGATGTCATCTTGACATCATCTTGAGGACATTCTTCAAGCAAACGATCAAGCTGAAGTCAAAATGACGTCACAACGAACGTACGAACCCACTCAACCGGAGTAGGTCCCCAAAACAATCTAAAATATAACCAACCATCCAAAATTCCCAAGCGTTGACTCATCCGAGGTGAAAAAAGGGTAGAGAGCACCAATAGAAACAACTCTCAAGATATGGAATGCATTTATTCTGGATGCATTCGAAAAGAAAAGTTCTGTTATTAAATGAGTAACTCATTAAAACTCGAGCCGTCATTCATTCGAATAATCCCGTACCAAGAGTCACCTCTAATTTCTTTACTTACGCCCACATCTGAAAGTTCTAAAACTTTTAATTCCCCAAATGAATTTCGAAAGCGGTGGCGTGGATGTCTGCCACCTCCCGACTGAAGACTAATTGCAAACGATGTTAGCAAGTAAGTGCTCTCTATCTGTTCGGATATCTAATCGACAGCCCTCGCACTCCGTTCCGAGCGTCCACCGAAACTTCTCTGCTAATGAAACATCCATCCTCTAGAACAAAAGACGACGGTGGAAGCGGGCGATCGTTAAAAGCCTCCGTTTCCACTTGTGGGTGACATTTGTCAAGACCGAATGGGAAAAGGAGCGGCAACAGGTGTTGATCGATAGCGTGGGGGGCTGCTGCTGCGTTCGGCAAAACCTTGCAAATTCTTTTGCTACTCCCTCGTTAGTTCGAAAACTCGTGGGAAGGCGATTAATGCAGCGTGTTGGAGGCGAGAAATAAAGCGTAGCATACTTTGGGGTCTTTTTTTTTCTTGTGGGTATTAAAATATTGCGTGTATGTTGTTGGGACCCCGAAATGTAGGTGTAAGTACGTAGGTGGTTTGTTTGGTAGAAAAAACCAAACGTCCTATTTATAGCTGTAGTTATTTCTTTACCGGCGCTATTTATGACTGTTTACTCCCCCCCTACCGTTTTTAAACGAGGGTTGGAACTTTAACACATTGTATTCGGGACACGTACTACAGGGGACTCCGCTTATTAAATGAGTAATGCCGCTTAATGTGATCAGTTTGGAAAACCGCGATTTTGGATAAAAATTCAATGTGCCAGAGCTCTTACAACAGGACAGTGTCATCTAGGGCTTTACCATCCACCTTACTCTAAATATCTAAGCCCTTGGGACTTTTTCTTAATTCCTAAGATGAAGGAACCACTTCGTGGCATTCACTTCAGAACTGTTCCAGAGATTCTTGAGTCAATAGACCGGTCCATTCGAACTACCAACAGAACAGGCGCTGCTACAGGTGTTCTACGACTTCCACATCGCTGTCCTCTTACAACAGGACAATGTCATCTAGGGCTTTACCATCCACCTTATTCTAAATATCTAAGCCTTGGGACTTTTTCTTAATTCCTAAGATGAAGGAACCTCTTCGTGGCATTCACTTCAGAACTGTTCCCGAGATTCTTGAGTTAATAGACCGGTCCATTTGAACTACCAACAGAACAGGCGCTGCTACAGGTGTTCTACGACTTCCACATCGCTGGAAACGAGTTATACACAATGCTGGTGACTATATTGAAGAGATGTAAAACATGTTGACATAAATCACTTTTGTATGCCATGTAAATAAATAGTTGCCACTGTTAAAGTTCCAACCCTTGTGTATACGAGATTAATCCTGGTTGGGAGAAGAACATTTTGTTATCTAGCTGTCAGAATTTTTGTATTGTTGACATTTTACTACTACAAAAATGTTGTATTTTTAAAAAATATAATTTACTAGCATATAGCCCGTCATATGACGCGATCAGTAAAATTTTTAATTTTCTAGAATTATAAAGTACCATATAAGGCAGGTTAAAAAAAAAGAGGGTTTGTTTTTGGCTGAGAATTATCTGTTAGATGCTCAATAATCTGTTTATCTTTACTGACAGTATGTTAGTTTCCAACCTTAATTTATCTTGTCATATTACGTGATAAGATGGAGAGCAGAGGTTTTGATATTGACAGTGATTATTTGGCGATATTCATGAATGATGTCCAACATTGAGCGAATCGATTGCAAACCGTTGGATTTGCATAAATTAAGCCGTCTTCCCCATATCCTTTCATTTTTCCGAAATAATAGTAAGATACCTAGATATTCATCAATATGGTCGAATGGGCAGATAATCTGTCGGACACAGAAAATGTTTTCTCTACCTTTAAAACAAATAAAATTACGACAAAGCCGAAATCCGCGAAGTGTTGCATCGATTTGCTCTTCTTATCTTAAGCCGTTCTGCACCCCGCGGTGCAAGAAGCGTACAGTCGCATATTCCATATTTATTTAAGCTCTCACGTTCTTAGGGAAAAGTTTTCTCGATTCTTTTTCTTCTGTCAACACAGAAATGTCACAATAAAGTCACCAGCTTTTTTTTTTAATACAAAAGTATTCTGTCAAAATATTACTAGTGTTCCTGTGCAAGAACTCTGGTATGGTTAAACTCGTACTCTTATTCCCCCTTCATCTGCATGATGGATAGAAGTTTTTGGCAAAACGTAATTTTCTTTTTTTATATAAAATATTATATACACTTAATTTCAATTTACTTATATGAGGGTCATTCAGAAAACAAGTTACCCACACCGTCAGAATATGGTGTTGCAATTTACACAAAATATGATAGTACAAGTCGGGTAGATTATGGGTGTGGATATCGTATACGGCAAGGATAAATTTCCGGCCAGTGACATTGATGTCGTTGTAGTGAATAAGATGTTTACTTTCATTACTACTATCACCTTCAGTTTAGTTTGAAGTTCTACGGTTCATTATTTTGGAACACGAAGACATATGAGACAGGGACCTACTGATTAAAGCTGATTCCAAACGGCTACGAACATCCCTTCCCCGGACTCCTGTATCAAAGGTCAGCCCTCTAACCATTCGTCCATCATTCGACCCCACTGACAGTTTTTTTAAATCACAGAAAGGTAGCATCAATCGAAATCCACCGTCAGTTGTGTTTTGTGTATGGGACTGTTTATGATGAGCAAGCAGATGGTTCGTTATTGGTGTCGGGTTTTTCCGACGGTAGGCAAAATATCCAGCTCTGATATCCTCCATATTTCATCAATGATAATCTTCTACCCTACAATCTTGAATTTACTTCTAAGGACTTCGGTTTGTTCGTGACATTGATGTCGTTGTAGTGCATAAGATGTTTGCTCTAATTACTCCTCTCATCGACAGTTTGATTTGAAGGTCTACGGTCTATTATTTTGGAACACGAAGGCTTATGAGACCGGGACCTACTGCTTAAAACTGATTCCAAACGGCTACGAACATACGTATCATGTACTCCGGTATCGAAGATCAGAGCATTAACCATTCGTCCATCATTCGTCCGACAGTTTTTTTAGATCACAGAAAGGTAGCATCGATCCAGATCCACCATCAGTTGTGTTTTGTGTATGGACTGATTATGATGAGCCAGCATATGGTTCGTTATTGGTGTCTGGTTTTTCCGACGTTAAGCAAAATGTCCAGCTCTGCTATCCTCCATCTTTCATCGATTTTGATCTTCTACCCTACAATCTCGAATTTACTTCAAAGGACTTCTGTTTGTTCGTGACATTAATGTCGTTGTAGTGCATAAGTTATTTGATCTTATTATTCCTCTCCCCGACAGCTTAGTTTGAAGCTCTACGTCTATTATTTTGAAGCACGAAGGCTAATGAGACGAGTACCTAATGTTTAAACCCTATTCTAAACGGATTCTAAACGGCTACGAACGTCTATGCCCCGAACTCCGGTACCGAAGATCAGCGCCCTAACCATTCGTCCATCGTTCGGCCCCACCGACAGATTTTTTTAATCACAGGAAGGTAGCATCAATCGAAATCCATCATCAGTTGCGTTTTATGTATGGACTGACTATGATGAGCAAGCAGATGGTTCGTTAATGGTGTCGGGTTTTTCCGAAGGTAAGCAAAATATCTAGCTCTGCTATCCTCCATCTTTCATCCATTTTGATCTTCTACCCTACAATCTGGAACTTACTTCCAAGGACTTCTATTTCTTCTTGCATCTGAAGAAATTTCTATTCAGCCAAAACTTACCAGATGCCGGATAAAATTTGAGGCAGGAGGGTTAAATCATCAGCGTAACAAAATATCGATTGTGTTGTACACATTTTAACCTGCCTTTTACTTAACTGTAACAAGTATGGTAAGTTCTTCCATTTCGTTGAGTTGTAAAATCAAGTCAGTGCTGATTGCAGTGTCAGCAAGTGACACGAAGAATTTATTTACAAATAGAGAAATTAAAGGGATGAAAATATTAAT
>CM063511.1:15604694-15609694 GCA_032207245.1 Pardosa pseudoannulata
AATATATATATATATATATATATATATATATATATATATATATATATATATATATATATATATATATAAATATATATATATATATATATGTATATATATAAATACAAGTATTTATATTTAATATATATATATATATATATATATATATATATATATATATAATTTTCCAATGATAAATAAAAAGATAATTTTAAATTTAAATTGATTTTTTTAATCAACCTTCTCATTCTATGGTTCCGCATCGACTAATGTAAAAACTAGTTTTTATTTGTCTAAATTTTTCCAGAATCTATGTAGACAAGAACATTTGGCTTCGTTTTCCTGTATGTACGATTAATTTTATACCCACAAACAAACTATGTTGTTACATTTACCTGTACTAGTACACGACCAGCACTCAAGTATCAATAGTTTGAAAACATACTAGTATGTGTCTCGCGCGCTCAAGTATCAATCGTCAGAAAATGTACTAGTACGTGACCCGCATACAATGTATTAAGTTGTTCATTAGAAGCTAAAAGGCACCCGGCAAGTAAAAATGTATATATGGGTAAAAGAAGTCCACATTGAGCATTTTCAATAACACTTATTTTCTTATAATTAAAAATAGTTACGGGATTTTTTAAAATAAATATTTTTTTAAGTATCAATTACAATTACATGTATTACTAACATCATTCTAAATTTTCAAAGAGATTGATTAAAGTAAAATAAAGTTAGTTTAAGAAAAACTTTATCTACTTACTTTGATTTTTTCAAAAATATCAGAGATTACTAATATATCTAAATGTTTTGTATGGAAATTGAAATTAAAATATGTGAATTTAAAGAAAATAGAATTATTTGCAAATTGAATAAATGAAATTATTTATTAAATATAATTATTTGAATAAATGAAATAAATAAATTATTTGAATAATAGAATAAATAGAATTATTTGAATAAACAGAATTATTTTTTAGTGTGTATCTTCGCCATGTCCCTCGTAAGCATATCTTACAGTCGTCTTTTTGTATACGAATATTATATTTTTATACAGATTTCAAAATCTACAAACACGAAATTAAATATGTATGTTTAATGCAAATATTTTTCAAGGTTGCAGCTTGAATTGCAGCTTGTCAGCGCCTTTTCCTTCTCACGCGGGAAAAACATTTCCATTAGGACTTTTAAAAATATTGAGACGGTTCTCGAAATTGGCCCTTGAGCTATGTTAATTTAACCACGCTGCTTCAGAGTACACAGTTCTAGTAGCGTACACATCCTTCTGTACATAATGTGCCTCGAAACCGTCATTCATGTAGTTACTCCAAACACTGATGATATAGATTACAGACACATCGTATGACGTCATGCATTGACGTCTTGTGCAAGGAATCTTATTAATGATCTGTAATTTATTTTGGATTGACTGCTTGTGAATTGAATCCTTAATAGAAAAAACAATGCCTTTCCCATTATGCCACATTAACGATTCTTAAAAAAAATCTTTTATAACTTCAGGACTCGATAGTATCTGTATTTTTCCTGCAATATATATGTCAAATTAAAATCTATGTACCATCTTTCTTTCTTTCACTTTTTAGAAAAACGCGAAATGTGATTTTACAAAACAAGACAAATTTCTTCTTAACGGGTCTATCACTGGCAAGGACTTAAAATTGAAATTTAAAAATAGGGGATAATGTTTGGGTATGTTACAAGTTCGAATCCAGGTTAGATAATTGGAAACGTTCTGTAGAATTTTAGTGGTTTCTTTCTTGTGTAACACTGAGGGGTCTCACAATCCTTTGAAAAGAACCAAGGAGAGAATTGATTTTCTTAAATTATTACATTTTAAATACACTAGTATTAAAATTGTTATCGTGAATGTATACTATATTTATTTATATGTATTAGAACGATATCCATGCTGGATAAAATACAGTCCTTAGGCTATCAAAAATTGTTTAACTATTTGACGGACTATAACGCACCTAAAATTTTAAGTATTATTTAAATAACATTTTTTTACAATTTTTATTATTAGATTACAAATATAGACTAAAATTAAGTTCTTAGTTTATAAAACCGAACTGAATGTTTTAAAATGCCAGAAAATCGCCATCTGAACTTTCTTGCTCTTCTTTCTCTTCATCTTCATGGTTGTCCTCTTCCTGTATAAGACTGTCGTCATTGGCATAAAGACCGTTACTGATGCCACACTTTTTTAAAGATTTAACAATAAAGTCTTCTCTCACTTTAGGCCACGACAGTTTTCTGCAATGACACATTTTCTTGATTATAGGTTGTTTTAAAACTCCTTACAGCGTGAATTCCTATTATGTTTTAACAATCATTCATTTGTTTCAAGCCTCTCTCATATACACAAGAAAGGGTTTATATTTCAAGACTTAAAGAAGCTGCAATTGTGAAGTAAGTTCTCCCAAAATATCAGCAAGCTTTGTTTCAATTTCTCTTTCACAGAATTTTTCAAAAACTACTAAACTGACCTAGCATAGGAAGAGCACTCTTCTTCAATAAATCACATTTCCTTCTATCCCACTCTTTGTTAATCCATTATTTCATACCAGCATCGACCATCCAACCCTTATTATGTTTGCAAACAATACCTGTCAGTATTTTAGTAGTTTTTTGAATGTTTTTGCGCTTGAAAAGGTTAATTGGATTAAGTGTAGAACCATCAGCACAACATTCATTGTATTTTTCATGTCCTCTTGTTTTTACAATTACATTTTTAACACCTTGTATAGCATTGTATAGCCTATTACAGTTTTAGCACTTTTCTTCTCTACCACCAATTGTTAATCCCTTATTTCGTACCAGCCTAGTGCATACAACCCTTATTATGTTTGCGTACAACACCTGGCAGTATTTCAGTAGGTTAATTCAATTTTTTGTGCTTGAAAATGATCATTGGATTAAGTGTAGTACCATCAATACAACATGAAAAGACAACAGTGTATTGTAATTTTTATGTCCACTTGTTTTTACAATTACAATTTTAGCACCTTGTATAGCATTGTATAGCATATTACAATTTTAGCAATTTCCTTCTCTCCCACCGTTTGTTATTCCATTATTTCGTACCAGCCTCATCCATCGAACCCTTATTATGTTTGCGAACAACACCTGGCAGTATTTCAAAAAGTTTTTGAATGGTTTGATCATAGGATTAAGTGTGTTGTACCATTAGCACAACATGAAAGGACAACAGTGTATTGTGTTGTTACGAACTTCAACGCTGGGTTCGGGGATTGAATGGACTTTAAGCAAGCAAGACTGCAGCACGAAGACAAATACTTTATTCGCAATCAGTTGGAAAAGATACAACACACCGACAAAATCACCGCTGAACAATTTGAGCACAATGCCGTCGGCTTACGTTCAATTTCCCCATCAAGCGCAACACACCGTGCGTACTCCTTAGACCGAGAGATCCTCTTAACGACTCCCCCTACATGGGACTCTGTCTTCCTTATATAGACCCGAAGAAACTGCTGGAACAGTCCAGAAACCGGAACAGGAAGTTGTCACGTGACGCCACACTTGGCGACACTTGGCGATGAACTTGGTGACAAAAGTAGGTTGCCAAAACTATCGCCAATTTGGAGAGATATCCATAGAGTCCCATGCTAAACTCAAGGTTCACCAAACAAATTCGTAACAGTATTTTTTATGTCAAATTGTTTTTTACAATTATAGTTTTAACACCTTATATAACAACATTTCTATTACTTGGCAAATCATATGTTAAAGAAGTTCTATCCATATTTGCTATTTGGCTTACTTCCACAATTGTTTTCTTTCGATGTTAAATAATAATATTAAAAGATAGTATTTTATCTTCATACTCTTCATAGTATGACGTGCTTAAGAGTATTTTTAAGGAATATTGCTGCAAGACATTTCAATCTCACATTATAATGAAACATTATTTTCTAGTAGATTAAAGTATGTTAGAAGTTTCATATAACAATATTAAATAATTAAAAACTTAAAAATATAAAAATTAAGATCCAACGTACACTTAACACCTTCTTTTGTATGTTTTGAATTATATAAGTTTACTTAACATTAACATAAAACTAATCGATACTTTATAATTTTACATTCCATTTTTTTAGAATATTTGGTATGCAAATTTACACACACAAATATAAAAATGGAAATTTTAACAAAATTTAGTAGTTGTGCAGTATTTAAGTAAAAAACGGAAGAAATTTAAAAACAGTATTGTGTTTTAAATACTGAAAGAGTTCAGTCTGAAAGAGTTTCTTATAGCATTTTTCATTTATTGAGAATTTTATTGAACTGCATTTGACATTTAAATCTCGACTTTAATCCTAACTTAATACCACAAAACACCTATACTATACTGAGCTCATTTCATATTCGGAGAATAACATTGAGTATTCTAGAGTTAATATAATCAGACGTGATCCATCAAACTTTGACAGAGAAATTCAGGCACATATCCAGGCTGTGCTAGCTAGGTATAAACAGGGGCACATAAATCAATACGTATGTGAAACACAAATTATAGGGAGAAATATTTGTTTGCCACATAAACATTGATATTAAAATAAATATTTTAGTTAAGATAACGTTTTCTATCAAAATATTTTTATTTTAGATTGACTTATGTGTATCATGATGATACTAATAAAAATACAAACTTTATTTAAACCACTGGATTTTTTTAAAAATCATTTATTTAAGTCAAAAATATTCTTCATATTTTTTAATTGCATGAATTAAGGTTGAAGAGTGGTACACAGCACTGTTTTCACCTTTAACCCTTTAACGAACAGTGATTTCGTAGCAAAACCATCTATTAAACATCTTTTTTTTAAAACTTTATTTTTTGGATTACTTTACTTTATCTTTTTATAATTATTTACGGCTCCAATCTCATACATCTGTGATATATGGAAACCAATGATGTAGAATGAAGAACTTTTGCAATTAAAAAAAAACTTTTTGGAGACTTGGATGAG
>CM063511.1:15612194-15614694 GCA_032207245.1 Pardosa pseudoannulata
AAATAAATATAGTTTTCATTTTTTTCTAATTATGTTATAAATAAACATTTTACATTATAAAAAAAATGAAAAGAGCAATCATAAAATTAATAATGTGAAAACTAGTTTTTATTTGTCTATATTTTTATAGAAATTATGTAGTAGAAAAGAACATCCCACTTCGTTTTCCTGTATATACCATTATTTTTGTACCCACAAACAGACCATGTTGTTGCACTAACCAGTATTAGTACGTGACCCGCGCTCAAGTCTCAATCGTCAGAAAACGTACTAGTACGTATCTCGCATACAATGTGTTGATACACATTTAGTGACTAATGAGTAATATTTTATAAATTATAATTTTCATCAAATTAGGATATCAAATACCTAATCATTGATTTTAATTAATTATTTTTATTAAAAATTAAATATATGTGTATAATTTTATTTATAATGTTTAACTTGTTAAATAAAATAAATATACAAATAGGTTTCAAATGCTAAAATCTGATTTAAATAAAACAAATGAGATTGGTATGATTATATAAAATGAAGATTTATACTAATCCAAATTTTAATTTAACATTTAAATGAAAATCTGCACCTGTTTACTTCCTTTTTGTTTTTGGTCTTGCAGAGAAGATAACTTTTGGTTTCTTTTTGCCGTATTATTTCATTAAAGATCTGACATTAAAACGTATTAAGTCATTTATCAAAGTATTGATTTTCTGCCTTAAAGTTAAGGAAACCACCTACCAAGAGTTATTTCTCTTAAATGCAATTTTAAAATGTCGATAAATCTATTAACCATTAGCATAATTTATTTTTTCTTAATTGAAGATAAGTAAGCACGTCAAAAGTTATCTCGCAGGAGAGATAATTCTCTAAATTTTGAAGTTTATGTACATTTATAAGTAAAAAAGTAAATTTCTATTAAGTAGGTCGTTTTCAAATTAGTAAAATTTAATCTTTAAGTTTCGCACTATTGCTTCTCATGTTTGTAAAGAAAGTACGACTAATGAAACAAACTTAACGTTAAGATGATCTTTTATAAAATTGGCTTCAAAGAGTTATTTCTCTGAACATAAATTTAAAACTTACGAAAAATCTGATAGTCATCAATATTTTTTCGAATTTAAGGGAACTCCGTAACTTTATTTGGATGTAACTATTGATTTTGTCTTAAAATATCCTTTTGCTCATGTGATACATTATAACAAATTTTTTAGAGTGTATTACTTGAAATGTATAAAAATCCATTTATTTTCAAAATTATTAATTTTAATCATATGTTTAGAATGTCTCATTACTCAACTTTCCTCGATGATTGACAATGACTCTAAAATAAGACAGCGAGATACATAAAAGATAGCATTTAGATAATAATGGAAGGTATAACTGATGCTGTTGTATAATTTTAACATAAACTTCTTAAAACGTAAGACTCTGCAAACGTAAATTTTTAAGACATTGCTGTTCTATACATTTTATAGTAATAAGGAAAAAATTTGACATTTATGCAAAAATTGTGATAAATGTACTTAAAGAATGATTTTAATTAAGTATTAAATATGATAATTATGTAAATATATATATATATATATATTTCTCATAGAATTTGCAAAAATTCTGTTTCTTTTAAATTTATAAAAATTTTTAATAATTATAAAATTTAAAAATTCATTGCATTTCTTAAAAAATATAACAAAATATTGAATGCATATAAAATTTAAACATTTTTAATTATCTTTTAAATATTTATTTCAATTTGAAATCTTTAAACTGAATTATCTCAATTTCTATTTTTTTTTTGTATAAAAATATGAGGACTAAGACAAATATAAATAAAATGATTTGATTTCTTATATATATTTAAAAATGTCTCTCTAAGAAAATTTGGATAAAATTTTTGAATTCAAAATAAAATTCTTATTTTTATTCAATTTAGCATATAAATTCATAATTTTTAAAAACTATTTATTTAGTTCAAAATTCAGTTCTTAAATTAATTTAGAATAATGTTGTAAAGATAACGAAAAATAATGGTTTTAAAATACTTAAATATGAATAAGTAGATATATGCTTAATTTCTCTATTTTTTCTAAAAATAAATTTAAAAAAATAACCTAATAGTATAAAAAAATTTTGGTTCTTTTTTTGGTAATTTTTGGTAAAATCCCCATATGTAATAAAGCCATTTAAAAAAACCGAAGTATTTATTAAAAGAAACTTAACACATTTTGTGAGGATACATTTCGAGCTGAATTGTACCGGGAGCGGACATTTTGCGTTTAAATTTAGTTATTCAGTTAAATCTCAATAGATCGAAAATTATTTAATTTTTTAACCAACTTTTCGTATTTTACATTGAAATATGTAAACAAATATATAAATAGACAAATAAAAAATATATAAATACAAATATACATATACATAAATATACATATATATAATATCATTTTAGCAAGGATTAATAAAAAGTTAATTTTAAATCTAAATTCATATATTTTTAATCAAA
>CM063511.1:15619694-15634694 GCA_032207245.1 Pardosa pseudoannulata
GTACATTTTTATACTTTTTATGGTACATATGTAATAGTATTTTCTGAGTAAAACTCAAATAAAGTTATGTTGCAAACCAAATATGATATCTGTTATAATTAATTTTTTTTGGAATTGGAACACATTATGTGCGGGTACATTTCACCGAATTGAACAGGGAGCGGGCGTTTTGCGAAAATAGTATACTAATAGAAATATATAAATAACAACAAAAAATATATTTTTAGTGGATAAATTTATAATAATATCGTAAATATGAAAAATGAAATAGAAATAGTAGTATATTGTTTTAATTTTTTTTCGTTCTCTGGTTCCGCATCGACTGATGTAAAAACGAGTTTTTATTTGTGTAAATTTTTACAGAATCTATGTAGTAGACCAGAAAATTCTGCTTCTTTTTCCTGCATATACCGTTATTTTTGTACACAGAAACATACAATGTTGTTAGACTAACCCGTACTAGTACGTGTCCCACACTCAAGTATCAATGGTCAGAAAACGTACTAGTACGTGTCACGCATACAATGTGTTAAAGATTATTATTATTATTTTTTTTTTGTTAACCCGAATTTTTCGAGATTTCAGCACTTCCTTTAATCCGTAACAGGAATTATAAACATTAAGACTGCATAAATATTCTCTGCATATAACATTTTATTACATGTATCTAAACATAAATTTTAAAAGTACTGTTTTAGCTCTTTAAAAAGCATTGTAATAACTACAGTTAAATCCACTGATAATTTTGTTCTTTATTGCTTTATAGTGGTAGAGACAATGTCTGTAACAATGAGATTTTTATGTATATTATACAGATTACAATAAAAAAAGAAATGAGCATATTAAAACAATTATAAATACAAATCTGAACCTTTTATGACTAGTCGCTTTTAACCATTTACCTTTTGTACATGACATAACATATATGCACCTAATGATTTATATGCTTGTATTCCCCATAAAGCACACACAGAACAATACTGTATATGTAGTGTTTTGGAGGCCTTAATATATGATGCAGATGTGCACGAAAACATTATATTTATTCACAAATGATAAATCCCGCTATATGTACATCTTAAGCCTGTAATCTTTGTTATAATGTTCTAAATGAAAAACTGAATTCTCATGTTTTTCTTTCTGGTGTTGTCAGATTCCAATTAATTAAGAGGTTTTTTTATTCTGACTGTTGCCAAATACATTACAGAATATGGTATTGTTTATATATTTTATGCCATTATGTATCACATGTTATATACAAGGGTAAAGAGGTTAATGTGTTTATCATATGTTACACACAGGACAGTTAAATAATTAAACTATGCAAGATACGTACATAGAGACCTCAAAACGAAAGTAGTCGAAATTCACTTAGGAGTTTTCAAATATATATTTGAAGATTCAAAAATAATTTTTCGTTTATAGGAGTAAAAAGAAAGAGAAAAGTATTTCCGTTGAAAATAAATACAGTAATTTTCTGAATTTAACTCTTTTCATGCTCTATACATGACATATGATAAATAAATCTGATACTTTATACTCTTTTATATCTCATGTGATACACAATAAACTGTATTTTATTGGAAAATAATTTTGTATAAAGTCTTAAATTTAGTTATTTTTTCATTCAGACGTACTAGGAAATTTAGATATTTTTACCATATGTTAATTATTTAATTATTAATAATTTAATTATTCTGTCATATGGAGATACTCTTAGGGTTACACTATGTTACTACTTTTTTTAAGAAAATAAAATGGTCCTTTTTATATTTTATCTCTTTAAAGGGATATCAATATTTAAGTTGTGTAAATATGATCGAATCGTTTTATGACTTCTTGATTGGCTATCGAACCTATCTTATTTCCTACACTTTATTGTTCAGCCTGAATAGCCCTCGCAATGCCCTTTCTATTTCTTTGAAAGATCATTTCCAGCAAACAGCTCATCCCAAGTGATTCATGTCGAATCCCGATATATTGCTTGATTCAAAGCAGATCTCTTTCATCATAGTACATGACATAACATATATGCACCTAATGATTTATATGCTTGTATTCCCCATAAAGCACACACAGAACAATACTGTATATGTAGTGTTTTGGGGGCCTTAATATATGATGCAGATGTGCACGAAAACATTATATTTATTCACAAATGATAAATCCCGCTATATGTACATCTTAAGCCTGTAATCTTTGTTATAATGTTCTAAATGAAAAACTGAATTCTCATGTTTTTCTTTCTGGTGTTGTCAGATTCCAATTAATTAAGAGGTTTTTTATTTCTGACTGTTGCCAAATACATTACAGAATATGGTATTGTTTATATATTTTATGCCATTATGTATCACATGTTATATACAAGGGTAAAGAGGTTAATGTGTTTATCATATGTTACATACAGGACAGTTAAGTAATTAAACTATGCAAGATACGTACATAGAGACCTGAAAACGAAAGTAGTCGAAATGCACTTAGGAGTTTTCAAATATATATTTGAAGATTCAAAAATAATTTTTCGTTTATAGGAGTAAAAAGAAAGAGAAAAGTATTTCCGTTGAAAATAAATACAGTAATTTTCTGAATTTAACTCTTTTCATGCTCTATACATGACATATGATAAATAAATCTGATACTTTATACTCTTTTATATCTCATGTGATACACAATAAACTGTATTTTATTGGAAAATAATTTTGTATAAAGTCTTAAATTTAGTTATTTTTTCATTCAGACGTACTAGGAAATTTAGATATTTTTACCATATGTTAATTATTTAATTATTAATAATTTAATTATTCTGTCATATGGAGATACTCTTAGGGTTACACTATGTTACTACTTTTTTTAAGAAAATAAAATGGTCCTTTTTATATTTTATCTCTTTAAAGGGATATCAATATTTAAGTTGTGTAAATATGATCGAATCGTTTTATGACTTCTTGATTGGCTATCGAACCTATCTTATTTCCTACACTTTATTGTTCAGCCTGAATAGCCCTCGCAATGCCCTTTCTATTTCTTTGAAAGATCATTTCCAGCAAACAGCTCATCCCAAGTGATTCATGTCGAATCCCGATATATTGCTTGATTCAAAGCAGATCTCTTTCATCATAACAAATTATTGGTATAGAAGTGGAGGAATGATTGATAACTTAGTAGATGCAACCCAACATCCAGATACTTTCTGTAATAGCTTAGATACAATGTTTACGAACTTTGAAGATTAAACAAAAGAGTTTGAGAGACTCAATGTAATCTTCGTTGCGATTGCTTCTATTATAAAAGTTTCAGGTTTTTTTAGAATTATACTGCATATTTACATTTAGGTATTTTAGTTATTTCAAAGGTAAGAAATCATTGCTAATTAGATTACTAGAGTACTTCATTTATTTGAAATAATAAATAACGCAAATGTTTTTTAGCAAGATATACTATAAAAAGCCTGTAGTTTTAATAAAACAAATATTTTAGTTAAGATATTCTATGTGTTTTGAAAAGCATTGAGGATATAAAATCTATATATTTGTAAATTCTTCTTCCTTGGAAACGTTTTACTTTTTTTAGTTGAATTTCTGAAAGATTGCAGAATTTAAAGTGATCAATTTTCAGTAGAAATGTAACCGATAAAATTTCCGTAATGTTCGAAGGTCATTGCTAGCATAAATTGCATGCCTGTTTGGAAACTATTTTATTGAGTTGATTTCTTGCTAATTAGTACTTAAGTTGCAAAATTTAAGTAGTGTTGTTCTAATTCGAAATAAAACAGACGTTTAATCTACAATACAATTTTCTACACTTTTACCGCAGAAGGATAGCCGAGTGGTAGAGGACTTCTCTTCCATACCACAGTTCGTGGGTTCGAATCCCGCTGGTGTCATGGATGTTCGTAGCCGTTCGGAATTGTCTTTAAGTTATAGGTTTCGATCTCCTTAGCACTCGTGCAGAAAAACAGTAGACCGTAGTGCTCCAAAACAAACCTACCTACACTTCTTGCCTTTATAGCATCCAGACACTCTAAATGTGACATTTCAAGTTTTCGGATGAATTAATTATTAATAAACAAATGAAAAGCTTTATCATACGTTCATACCATTAACTAGAACTATTTACAAAAGAAATACAATTTAATACTTTGGGTGAAAAATGTTCCATCTCAGTTCTTAAAAATTTCAATTGATAATGATATTTTATAGTGAGAGAAAATAATGTTGTTACATAAAATATATAAGGTATGGAGAACTGTCTGAAAATAATTTTTGGCTAAATACATGACTAGTTGATAAAAATTCAGTCACTGGTCGACTCTTCATTAAAATGTGTCTAGAATTCCATTAAAATATTCATCTAACTAACCAATTGTATTAATTTTTAGAATTTATATACGTCTCGAATTTATATACAAGCAAAACTAAGTATCGATTTTTCCTCACGTTGAATATTATTTACATGCAGTGATTATATAAGATTATAAAATTGTTACAATTTTTTTCATCATTTAATGGTAATTTTTCTCTTTAACTCGAAACATACATCACGTTTAAAAACAAATAACCAATTTCTGGATAAATACAGTAATAGACAATATCCGAAATTTTGAAATAGAAATATAAAAAAGTAATTCACCTAGAACTAATACCGAAATAATCAAATTGGATAATATGAGTTTTAAAAGCTTAAAATAAGGACATAAGACAAAAAATAGGTTTCGGTGCAGTAAACTAATCTTTTAATTGGAAAAATTTCTTTTGAAAATGAATAGTACACTTAACTTGCTTTTATTTTCATGAAATTAAGTAATTTCACTTTTTTGTCGATTTCTGTCATTTTTAAGGACCTTTGTCCCCTTTAAACTGTTATGTCAAATACAGAAATATCTTCATATGCTTTCATTTTTTAAATCAATATTTATTCATATCTGATATTTGTAAAAATAATGAAAAACATTTTCATACGTTTATATAATCAAGGCTTTTTCTTTGAACTAAAATAAGAGCACTTTACTTTTTTTCAGTTAAAACGAATCGTTTATATTTGGTTCGATACAACAAGGAAGAGAATTTCACCACGCTGACCCAGGCCTTGTGCCCATACAGCAGCTAACTACTGAAAACCAGTCACCACGACAGCAATCACGACAGCTATAGAGCTGCAGCTGACCTACGAGAGGTCCGTCATGGTTCGAAGCTTACTTTAGTCGACCCCAGTAAGGAACAATGCTACAAAAACAAGTTCGTGACTACCAGGGAAGACATAGAAGAAAAAGATCACTCAGGTACCCCGGGTTCGTGAAGCCCGTACACTCCTAAAGGAGAAGTGGGGGATACAACAATGAAGATAGAACAGTAAATATTACGTTTATTTGCTTGCCTTTCCAAACTATCTTTTTTCTTACATTTTAATGCTTAGGCTGAATAGTCTACACAGAAGTTTTTTTTTATAATTTTTAGGGGATCATTTCTTATTTCTTTGGTAGATCTAGGCTCATCCCTAGTGATTCATCTTCAACTCATTTATTCATCTCGAAACTCGATATTAAACCTAATGCAAATCAGTATATTTTATCCCTATTAAACGATTTATTTTTTGTTTAAGAAGGTGAGGTAAATGGCTAATTGCATATTGTTATTAAGAGGTTTTCTCTAACTTGGATTTACTGTCTTGGAGCCCCGGAAAACAAACTCTAGCACCTTAAATATATCTTTACTTCAATTTCTCTTTTTATAATATTTTTTAATCTAAATTTAATTTTTTCAATTATTTCGCTGATTTTGCTATATTTTACTATTTTACTTCATTCCGTTATAACAAATTATTACTCTCATATTATTTTATTTTAAAAATAAAACAATAAAATGCACCAACATTGTTATACAATAGAAAAAGTATATATTTGTGGTTTAGCAATATTCATTTAAAGAATTTTGTTTTTTGAAATCTCACGAATTTATCGTGTGCAATCTTCAATTCTTTATTAAAATCTTCCCGATTCCTTTAATAAACTAGCATGAATTTTTCCAAACATATAAAGAGTCGACTTTCTGTATCAATCTTCATAGATTCAAATACTATTGCTGACAAGGATATGTTTGGAAGTTTTGAATCTGCTTTAAATGTACAACTGAAGTTAAATCTATAATACTCAAACCATATAAAAGAACGTAAACATATAAGACACTAGCATATAATGAAAATATATTTTTTTTATTAGAGTGCGAGACTTTTTGCTACAAATTGAGTTTTTAACAATATTGCTTAAAAATGGTCCTAGGACACAGTTTTTTTTATTTGTCTATTCTGAATTTAGAATTTGTATAGAAACAAAACTGGGTAAGGAATCTCACTTACGTTAAATGTTATTTACGTAACACAATTATCTAAAAATCTTTAGAATTTGTTTTATTCCGTTTCTTTAAATCGTTTGTATCTCGAGAACTTAATCTGCAGTTAGAATTACAAGTTACAGTTGCAAATACCCAATTTTATATAAACACATTAATAGAAAACTTCAAAAAAGTAGAATTTGTCTATTGTTTCAATTGCACCTAAAGTATTTTAAAAATAATATTCAAATACAAAAATTGTCAAACTGGGAAAAAAATATTTAACAATAAAAGCAAGGGGACATGACAAAAATAAACAAGTTTCACTGAAATATAATGATTATGTTATTTAAAAATTTATTTTGTTGATAACGCATATAATTTATTTTTACAGAACAGAAATTAATTTTTTTAAACTGAATTATGTTATTTCGCCAGACCTTTATTTTTTTAAATAGTAAGTCTAGGAATAAACCTCCAAGATCTGAAAATCTCATTGGTACTTTATTCTTGTCTAAAAGGTGTTTTTAAGATTTATTTTTTAGATTTATACATTTGTACTAATGTTGTATATTTGAGAGTGTTTAGAATCAAAGCAGAACCCTTCCATCATAATACAAATTAAGCCTAGGGGATTAAGGAATTAATATCACCATGGGTGCATGTTAAGATTTAGAAGCTTTCTTTAATAGCTATAATGCACTGTTTACAAATTTTTGAGCTTAGAGGAAGCATAACTAATTAGAATGCTCTTTTATCTGCTTCTTTTATATAAATTCTTTAATATAATTGTGGATTTTACAAAAGCTCTACTATATATTATGATTTTAGCGTTTACCACAGTCGCAAATTATTATTTATTATGAAAATAAAATGAAAACCTTTTTTATATGCTGATGATATCTTTATATTTATTTAACAATTTATGTGTTTTTATACCTAAACTTTTTATTTCAATAATAAGAACATATTTAAATGTTCACCACATTCAGACGTTTGATTTTATTTAAAACTGAACATGTTTTGTCACATTTGATTATTATGAAAATAGTTTAAATTATTCTCATACGTTTGTATAATCAAGACTTTCTTCTTTCTAATAAAGGGAAATTATATCTTCGAAATGACAGATTTCAACCAAAAATATAGAATTATATTTTGTTAAGTTAGATATACAGTTCATTATCAAAATGCATTTTTGGAATAACATGATTATTTTACTGTACTAAAGCGTGTTTTTTTTGGCCACATATCCTAGTTTTAAACTTTGTACATTTTTTCACTGAGTTAGTAATCTTACTTATTTCATGTGTTTACTTTTACGTATTTCTTATTAAAATTTTGAATCGTCTATTTGTATATTTATTTAAAATCAGAAATGCTTTAGAATACCGCAAAATATTTTCGGGAGTTACGTAGTATATAATACCTTGAAAGATCAAAATTATGTACTAACAATCTTGTGGCTCGAAATAACAGTTTTATATAAATAATATTCCGTGTGCGTGGAAATCGATTCTCAGTTTTGTTTCCATACAAATTCTAAACTTAAAAATAAAAAAAGGAGCTGGTTTGTGCTCTGCATTCTAAAAGCATTTATATATAAGAAATATTGTTGGATGAGTCACATTTTATCAATTATGCTCGCGTTGAAACAAAAACTATTTTGTAATAGGTTTTAGTGACTTATACATTTTATGAAACAACGATATAACGATATCTATTCTAATTATAATGATATCCTTTAATATTTTAAAAGTTAATACTTGAGATTCTTCTCTCCTTGTATCCTTAAGACAAGCACAATTTATTCTCATCATTTAAAATTTATGGTTCATATATGATTCAACTCTATAAAACTGATAGGACAATAAATGATCAGACTATTTGTTTGCCTTTCCAACATTTTTTTCCAATACTTTATTGTTAAGTCTGAATAGCTCGCACACTAGAGCACTTTTTATTTTTAAAATGACCATTCCCAGCAAATATCTTCTGCTAAGTGATTCATCTTCAGATCATATATCTATGTCGAAACCCGATATGCTTCTCGATTCAAAGCACAACTCTTTCATCATAATACAAATTATTGGTAAGCCGAGGAGGTGGGGGAATGATTGATATCACCATGGATGCATGTTAACATTTAGAGGCTTTTTGTAATAGCGAACCTGTACTGTTTACAAACTTTTCAGCTTAGAAGAATCGTAATTATTAAGATTATCGTCTCAATTGTTCTTTATATAAATTTTCACTTATTTTAGCGTATTTTCCAAAACCTCTATTACATTTTACGAATTTAATGTTTTCCCATTATAAAAAATTATTATTTATTAGATTACATGATGTTTAAAAATGTAGTGATGAAAAACTTTACACAGCAATATGATGAGAAAAACATGAAATCTCAATTGGTATCAACTTGAAAAGTTTTGTTTAATTTTAAAACTTTTAAGGAATTATACTTTTAAAATTTCACTTTGTTTTCTTTGAAATTGTCTTATTCTCTTTATAACTACAAATGAAAGATTACTGAACTTAAAAGAAACCTACTTTTGGTATAAAATTTTCATGGGTTCAAATTACATTGCTTTCCTGGATTTTAGTAGTAGTTTAGAATCTTCATCAAGAAGTAAGTCTCGGTCTAATTAGTCCTTTTAGTGTGAAAAGTTTTATATATTTTGAAAATTTAAATATAACTTGTTTTTAATTAGTACAGTTGCATTGTTCAGTTCTATAAATATAATAGTTTTTGTATTATTTACTATCACTTTAACAAACCCTTTGGGACGAAAATCTACTCTGCAGAAATTTCTAAATATGTGGTACTGATAGTTATTGATATGTTACTAGTTAAGATTTTATTTTTGGACTTAAAATGTGACGTATAGCAATAGTTAAACTCTGTTACCACCAAAATAACTGTATTTATGAAAAAAGTTTATACTTTAATATAAAGATTTTTAATGACTTATAAGAAATCTAAATAGTATTAATTATAAGATATGACAACAAATTTCTGGGTGTAGCACAAGAAATTTTTAAATTAGAAGCTTCCTGTTAAAGTTTGCTTTGATTGCTTATGACTTGTTATGTTTTGATTCCGTAAAAAATATTGTTGGATAGGTGAAAACCAAATGCTTAAGACATTTTTATTTTTGAAGTAAATTTGCTGATTCAAGTCTAGCACCTATAATGGATGTATACAATGGATGTATATGACCTTTAAGCATTACATCCTAATCCATCTATCCATCGTTTCTTAAAATATTGACCATAAAGCTCCAAATAAATAAACTGAAGCATTTAATTAAAATTAGTAAAACTAATTTTATTGATTTTTTGCATATTTGTTTGATATATTTGTTTGAAAATAAGATGCCCTGGCTTATTTAGCAAACACAGCCAGTCTCATACCCAGGAGGACTGTGAGTTCGAAGCTCAAGCTGACCAAAGATTCACCATGTTCATTAATAGTGGAAGGGGCATGTAAAATAAAATCATTGTAGCAATACTCATAAAGATGATAAAACATATGTCATTAATTTTATTCCTTTACCTTATTCTTATAGTTAAAACTGAATCACTCTATTATGTGCACTCTTTATGTATGTCTCCCTATGAGTCTACCGATAGACGAATTATAAGACACAGAACTTCGGTATACTGGTTTGCGGTTTCAAATCCGACTGCTGTCAGGGATATTCGTAACCACTCAAAATATGCTTTAAACAGCTGGTCCTGGTCTCTTCAACTTTCGTCTAGCAAAACAGTAGACCGTAGCATTTTAAACCAAACCTAATTTTTTTAAAATCAATTCCAGTAAGCAGCTCAACTAAAAGGTTTCGTCTTCAACTCATATGCCCTGACGAAACCTGATCTGCTGCTTGATTCAAACCGAATTTTATCACTAAAATGCAATTTTTAAGTGAATGACTGATATCTTCTTGGTTTTATTTTACATTTTAAAGATTTTCTGTAATAATTTAGATATACTGTTTACAAACATTTGAACTGTAGGAAAGTGTCCTAGTTCCTTAATTAATAAGTTCTTTGTTTGAAATACCGCATTTAATTACTTTCAATTTATCGAATTTAATTAAACTTCTACTGTATTTTTCTGCTTACTTACCACTGAATCAGAAGCTTTGTGAAGTGAAATTGCATATCAGCATATCTTGTAAATAATTGGTACTGATCTCTATTGTTTTGTATCTAGTTAAGATTATTGGTACTTATACATTTGTACTTATTCTTAAGCATCTGTAGCAAACGCCTTTTAGAATTAAAAGGGCTGCATATATAAAAAGATTTAGACTGTGATACACTTAATTGCATTGATTTAAGGTTATTGTAGATTATATGATATAATTAAATATTTCTCTTTTATTGCATGAAAAATTTAAAATATAAATACTTGATGATAAAATATGTTTTATATATTTTCAATGCCTTATAATCAAAACAACTGAATAAATTGATGTGTGCTAAGAGTTAGAACTTTTATAAAGTGACCAAAATCCAACGCTTAAAATCTCGTACATAACTTAAATGTCTGTAAGCCTTTAGAATTCTCTTAACCTTTAATTTGACAAGATGCTTCTTCAAATATTTTTTTTAATTTTAATTTCTGTTATTTTCTCATGTCTGTATAGACATTAGGATCTCTGTAAAGTAAAAAAAAAATATATCATTATCCATTTTTGAGATAATTAATGTCCGCTGTGGCGAACACCGAAAATTATGTTATATAGTAGTTATAAATATACATGTCCGGTGTAGCGGACATAGCCAAATTAAGGGTTAAATACTACAACCTATTACATTTAGTACAAGTGTAAGAATATTGACTGCAATGCACTAAATAAGCAAAAAGGGAATCTTTTATTAAAACAAAACCGTAACTACATTTTTAGCATTTGTCCTTTTTAAGTCTAGAGTTACTTTAAATATAAAAGATATAAAAACATTTTCGAGTGTTCAGATCATCAATATGTATTAATTTAAATTAAGAAAACTCAATCTTCAGTTTCGTGATTTACCATTAAACTAAGTGTTCAGTTGTATTAATAGAATAGTTTTTAGACACATTGTTCTCATTGAATAGCCGTTACCAGAGCCCTTCTTATTTCTTTGGTAGATCATTTCCAGAAAACAGCTCACCCCAAGTGATTCGTCTTCAGCTCATATATTCATGTCGAAACCTGATATGTTCCTTAATTCAAAGCAGGACTCTTTTATCATAACGGAAGTTATCGGTGGATGGAGAGGTGGGATATGATTGATATCAGCAAAGATGCATATTAGCACTGAGAAAATATTTGTAATTGCTTACATATACCGTTTAAAAAAATTCATACGAGAGAATATCGATATTCTCTTATTAGAAAGTTATTTATGGGAATTGCCCCATTTAACTACTGGTAATTTAATTTAGCGTAATTTATATATACTTTCCAATCATAATAATCACTTCAATAGGGAAAACTCAACTTATTCCATATTCTATATGATTATAAATAGCTGCTATTTGTTTCATATTTTTTATATAATCTACATTTGTTTTTATTTATTTTTTGACATTTGTAGAATTCAACTTTTATATTGTAGATCACAAAAAGAAAAAAAATCAGTGTTTCAAGAGAAATTATAAAGAATTATAATCTAACAAATAATTTATGGGGCCTCAAATTTAAAATGCTACATTAGCTTGTAAATGTGTTCTAAATTTAAATTCCTTAACATAAAATATTATTTCAATCAGAAAAAATTTCCGCTGCTTTTTGCAGAATAGTTTGAAATTATATTTTTATGAGATAAATACCTTTGGCATTATACTAAATATGATATGACGCATTTAATATATATATATATATATATATATATATATATATATATATATATATATATATATATATATATATATATATATATATATATATATATATATATATATATATATATATATATATATAAGTGTGTGTGTGTGTGTGTGTTTCCGTGTGTACAATTTTTTTTTCAAATGCCGAACAAATAGCGCCAAATAAAATAGTTTCAGAGTTTTCAAATAATCTTTAACAATGCTCTGATACTGAAAAAGTACAAAACAATTATTTAAATTGTGTATACGCATTAATACATTCACACACACACATACACACACACACACACACACACATATATATATATATATATATATATATATATATATATATATATATATATATATATATATATATATATATATATATATATATATATATATATATATATATATATATATATATATATATATATATATATATGTGTGTGTGTGTATATGTGTGTATGTACATATATGTATAAATTTATATACACATATACATGCGCCTAACGATGTCCGATTGGTTAGGGTGCTGGCCTTCGGTGCCTCAGTTCTTGGGTTCGAATCCCACAGTGGCATGGATGTTCGTAGCTATTCGGAATCGGCTTTAAGCTGTAGGTTCCGGTCTTATTAATCCTCGTGTTGCAAAAAATAAACCATAGCATTCCAAACTAAAACAAACACATATACATGCACAAAAATTTATACACTCCATGTATGTAGGTGAATGTGTGTTTCTATGGAAGGTAACTATTTTAATAACTCCAACAAATTTACCTAATGGAACCTACTAAATAAAGAAAAAAATTTCCTATAGCGTCAAAAGGAATTTTTATTTTATGGAAAATAGCAATAATGAATCAATTTTGGTTTTAGTTTATTTGATCATAAAAATCCATGCTTTGAACTGAACCGCATCCCTAAGCTGTTTCGCTCCCAATTCGATAATGCTTCATTTCCTCTTGTTGAGCCTGGAGTATTCCCATATGCTATAAAGCCTGAATTACAGACTAGAGTATCAATATAGATCCACTTAATTATACCAGGGCTTCCCAGTCAATCCCGTTTATTAAGCATAGACCTGTCAAAAACGATATGCTTAGAGCTCAAAAATCTTTTAAAAGAGCAATATGAGTTTATTTTCTCATTGCTCTGCTTCACATACTATCAAAGATGTATGTAGGACTGTAATTATACACACGCACACACATATACATATATGTATGCGTGTTTGTGTAATAAGTATATATATATATATATATATATATATATATATATATATATATATATATATATATATAATATCTTTGTCTGTGTGTTGTATATATATATATATATATATATATATATATATATATATATATATATATATATATATATATGTGTGTGTGTGTGTGTGTGTGTGTGTGTTATCCAATAATTACAAAACTGCTTGACAAGGAGAAAGTTAATCAGCTAACAGTAATAAGGATGCAGTCGGTCCATTGAAAGAGACCTGCACAAGTTTGTTTAATTAAAACTAGAGCTGCTAATTAAATTAGAGCTGCTAAAACGGACATCTTTACTAGTCAAAGACAGACAAATGAAAGACAAAAACCACTCTGCTCGAACAGAGGTGCAGCCAAGAGTGAAGACAGACAGAATTTTTCCAATGGATAACATACTTACTTGGTGAATTTAACTGTTAAGATTAGGAAAAACGCAATGCCATTTGCCCGCGATAGCTGGAAAACGTGTTGAATAGATAGAAAATTTACATGTATTGGATATAAAACTTTGGTAATTGTATAGAAATAATTTTAAGTCAAGAACGGTCCTTTGATTAAGACATTTAGAGGCTGGGAAAAAATTTTAAGGAATTAGAATTGGAAAGAGTTTTAAAGGAAATCCTAAAGTTAAATAATTTTGATATATTACACACACACACACACACACACACACACACACACAAATATATTAATATATTATCTATATATATATATCTATATTATATATATATATATATATATATATATATATATATTTATGTATATTTATATATATATATATATATATATATATATATATATATATATATATATATATATATATATATATATTATGTTTAAAAATTTGATTTGAAAGTGTAATCTGTAATCACATAACTATGTTTATTGCTGATAAGAGCATTAATAATTAAGGTGCTGCTTGTTTGTATATATATCTAATTCCCACCATTGTCCTGCAGTTTGTAGCCCTTTATAAAATTACTGTAAGCCTTAGATTGTTAGCTAAAGGTTATAGTCACATCTGTTATCATTAGGTGAAACGTTTGACAATTGTGGTTGAAACCAAAATAAAAGTTTTGGAATAAAAAACGTTTAAAATTTATGTCAGCATTTTTAATTCTCTAGTTTATAATGTCTAAGGAAAACATATTTGGATGATTTAAGCATTTTACCTCCACATTTTGATAACTGTCAGTGTATAAGAACCATTTGAGTACAAAGAATCATATTATGAAGAATATTTGTATTTTTATGTATACCCTTTTCTAACTGTGCGAAATTTTTTAGAGGTCTATATTTTTAGTATATGATCTATATATTGCGTATGAATTTTAAGACTGAAAAATCTCGAAATTTGTTTTACCTAGGAAACAAATTGGTTTTATGTGAAATTCTTATTTGTAAGGAAATCATTAGCTGTAGAAATCCCTTGTTTTTTAAATGAAGTATACATTATTTAAAGTTCATTTAAATTGAAGACTATTACTATTGATGTATACGAAAATATTAAGGAAACATATTATTGTTTTGTATATCAAATAAA
>CM063511.1:15639694-15669694 GCA_032207245.1 Pardosa pseudoannulata
GTAGATTAATTCAGGGTTTAAAGGGTTAAAAGTTTTGTTGCATTTATGAGTGTGTTTCGTCTTAAAATTCAGCGTTGTGGTAACATAATTGTGAGTTTTGTACCACGATAAAGTATATTCTAATTATGCAATTTTTATTTTAAATACTTTGAGAAAATTATTAACTAATTCGTTACCAATAGTTTTGTATTAGATTTATACGGCCACATGTGACATTGCATATCCACATCTTCCTATATTTGACAGCGTTTTCTTTCTTTCTCTCTTACTTAACAGAAAACACGGAATCTCTTGAAAAAAAGAAATTCATTAAATAAAGAAATAAAAAGTTAGTAATTTAAATTTTATATATAGATAGTTACATTTGCTATCGAAAGACAATTTTTTGAATTTGAGAAAATTTGGAACTTCTCATAAAATTTAAGAATAAAGTATAGAAAGATAGAGATATATTAACCTCCCAATTATTCGTCTCATTTTCCTAGTTCTTTCACAGTAGTATTAAACTAATGTTAAATTTATTTAAGTTATAAGAAATTAAATTTTAAGACTCTCTTTGTTGTACTACCCTTTATTGGATTAACGCTAAACCCCTGAGACATTTCAACTCCGAGACATATATACCATTTTATATAAACAAGTAATATTTGTGTATGTATGTATCCATCTATCTATCTATATGTATATACGTGCAAGTATGTATGGACGTTAATATAAATACATATATATTTGTATATATATATATATATATATATATATATATATATATGTATGTATATATATATATATATATATATATAATTTTTTTATGAATACTTTTTAATTAACAGCTGGGTCTGATTTTCTATCTATATTTGTAAAGATCAAAACTAATTTTGTGAATATTTTTTAAAACTTACATAAAAGAGTTTTAATGTAAGGGGTACGTTTTCAATGAGTTGTGGCCTATGTAAAAGTTTTCAACACTTAAAAAGTTACACACATGGGATTTAAATAAAATTTTATTTTATAATTTTAATTTACGTTTTGAAGAAGGTATGGAAAACAAAAATTATGTATAAAGGGAATCAATATATAAAAATATAAAAATTCATCGAAAATATATAAAATATAATGTGATATATATATATATATATATATATATATATATATATATATATATATATATATATATATATATATATATATATATATATATGTGTGTGTGTGTGTGTATGTATGTATGTATGTGTGTATGTGCTTTTATGTGCATACGAGCGTGTGTGAAAGGAAATTAACGCTTAAAATAAATTAAAGCACAAAAATACTAAGCATTGAAATTCATTGTTAATATGTTCTATAAATTCATTCGTCCAGATGTTTTTAATTCTTTATATAACTGCTTTAAGTTTTTTTAAGAGTTACTTTCAGACTAATTTAAATGTGTATAAAATAATTTTTAATTTGTTTAACTAAAGTCTTTAAAGCTTAATTATCGAAATTATAGGCAGAAATTAAATCTAACATATAACTTTTTTCACTAGATAATTCAATGGATCAACTTTTCATGTTTGTTTTTATGATTATGCGTGATATTTCAATTAATATTATACAAATATAATGAACGTTTGAAATGATAAACTCTCATTTTATTTTAGTGTTGCAGATTTTAGTTATATATAAATTTGTTAATTAAATAAAATTTTGAAATGTCTAGGAAGTTTTTGTAAAAAAATAAGTCATAGAATACTTATAATACATTCTTTTAACGACAGATAAAATAAATTTTATTTTAGTTAAATTTTATGTTAAATGAGATAATACATAAATATAATTTTCATAATTTAATCTTTTTATTTTCAAATCAGAGATTAATTTTAGTACAACATAATGAAAATGGAGATGTAGTTTAAAATTCCATAAAAAATTCGCTTTCTAAGTAAGTTGATCTTGAGTTTCAGGATATTAAAAATAACATCCACTTTTAGGGAAGTTAAAAGGTACCAGATCTCTTAGATATTTAGGTCGTAAAGTAAGAAATTTTTATTGCAACGATGTAAAGCTGGTTTATGGAACATTTTTATGAGAATACGCTACGTGACTGCAGGGAAAATACAAATATTTTAATTTATCAAATAAATATTTTTACGGAATATTGAGGTTACAGTCAAACTCCACTATAACGTAATTGAAGACTCTTTATACTATATCTATTTGTCCGTTAACAGAATCAAGTAAATAGTTAGTTGTAACAAAGTGTATAGTTTACTGTGGACTTTAGGGAAAATCAGAGTTAATTTATTGTAATTTTGATGAATGAGCTAAATTTAATATATTATTAACACTATACAATTAAGAGTCAAAACATTATGACCACCTATAAATAACGAGTTGGCCCAACTTTGGCGAGCAAAACAGCTTCAACCCGCCTTGGCATGGATGCCACAAGTCTTTGATAGATGGCCGGAGACAGATTGTACCAGATGTTTAAACAACGGTTATGCAAATCCAAGATATTGCGAATGGGTGGTCTTTAAACTCTCAGTTGCCGTCCCATGACATCCAAATGTGTTCTATCGGATAGAGATCCGATGAGTTAGGCTGCCAGGACATTAACTGGAATTCAGCATAATGTTCCTGGAACCACGCCAACACAATTTTAGCCTTGTGACAGGGGGCGTTGTCCTGTTGGAACATTCCATTTCCAGCTGGAAAAACAGAGGCCATATAAGGGTGCAACTGGTACGCAATGTTATTCAGATACCTTATAGTATTGATGGTCTGCTCTAACACAACCACGGGTCCCAGAGACGACCAAGAGATCGTCCCCATAATACCGCCACCACCGGCCTGTGTATGACCTACTGTACATTGAGGGAGCAACTGTTCGCCTGGAAGATGGTGTATCTTTTTTTTTGATAGCGTATGGAAGCCCAACACCATGTCGCCTACTGCTGGTTTCACCGTCATTCATCCACTTTGCATAAGTACTAACAACTGTAGATCGCGAACAACCGACGAGTCTTGCAGTTTCGGAAATACTTGTTCGAACCATTACAAACTGCCCTCTATCAAAGTCCCTTAAATTCGCAGCCTTTCCCATGACACACAGAAGTAACTGAAAGAATGATTCTTAAGTAAAATACCACTTCCACCGGATCACGTGCATTCCACGTCATCCAGACGAGTTCATTGCAAAATATAGGGTTGGTGATGTTGTTTTGGCTCTTGAGTTAATATATGTGTAAAAGTGTTTACAAAGTCAGATTAATTCTATAAAAGTTCAAAAGTGTTTTTTTTTTTCTAATGGAACAGGTAATACAGACAGATATCTTTATATCAAACACAGTTACAATGATTTAACTCATTTAGCTGTACCAAGGAAATGGTTGTATTTTAACGCTACGGACAAGTTGGACAATGCTTCAGCTGGGTGATCTGAAAATACCCTCCCCCCTTGGCTTGGTCTACCACATTCAGGGATATCGTTTGGACTTAGAGAACATTGCAAGCACAAACCATTTTTACGTACTGCAGCCGCCTTTAATGAAAATGGTTAATTTCTGAACTATTAAATCATCTAATTACAAAACCCTCTAGTTATGTGAGTGACTCTTCAAAAGTTAAAAAAAAATAGAAGTTTAAAATTTATTATAAATTGTGTCAAAATGTCCATATTTTCGTAAAGTATCAACTTTTAAAACTAGCAATGTCTTTTATATCTGTAGATACGTTTTAGTCTTTCTAACTATTATTATAGAATTATTATTATTATCGTATATAGTCAAAATATAGTTAGATAATAAAATATAAAATCTAGATTTTTTGCAGTACGGAATATTTTAATTATATTTTAATTCTCAACAAAAGAGACATCTTTTTTTCTTCTGTTTCGTATTTTTTATCTAACTTTATATTAACTATAACTGTAAATTTATAATTATTATGTAGTCCACAGTTCGAATTTGAAAGTATATCCCAGTTAGAAATGCACCTAACTTTCGTTATACGAACTGTATAATATTTAAAAAACTGTCTGTAAGTAATAATCTAATTATTTGTTATGTAAATAATTATAATTAATATAATGGAATATATATTAAAACACATTCTTTAAATCGTATTAGATTATTTCTCTATTCAATAAGACAAACTTACACAATTTTAAGTTAAAATTTAACAGAACAGAAAATTCATTGTGTGTATAACTACTAGATTTATTCAAGATGATGTAAATTAATATAATGCGCTAAACACGTATTTTTAACTAACTGTATATTAAAATTTAAACTCCTCTGCACAACAGCCCCTAGGGGACCAGGGCCTACCTTGCAAATTTCCGTTTACGTGACCAAGGACCTTGGGTGTGAAGTATATGTTCCGGTTAGGTGGTCAATCTTACGCGGAACCCCCAGTGTTTAGTTCCCAAGTACGATTGGTCCTTAATTCATCTATCCACTGAAGGGATGAAAGTCTGAGTCAAACTTAACAGCCCGGGGATCGAACCTCGGACCTGTGTCGTGGGAGCACGAAAACCGTAGCCTAACGCCAATGGGCTTCAACTTTATATTAATTTCAAGTATAAATTTATAAATATTTTGTAGCCTACAGGGCGAATTTTAAGTATATCAAGGTTAGAAATGCACCTGAATCCTTAAAAACTCGGAAACTTGTGTTATAGAAACTGTATAATATTTTAAAAACTGTCTGTAAGTAATAATCTAATTATTTGGTATGTTAATAGTTATAAGTACTATAATGAAATATATATTAAAACACATTTCTTAATTCGTATTCTTGGATTACTTCTCTATTCAATAAGTCAAACTAATTTTAAGTCAAAATTTCGCAAGAATAGAAAATTCATTGTCTGCATAACAACTAGATTTTTTCAAGAATGATTAAATGATTCTAATACATTAAACACGTATTTTTTAACTAATTTTATATTAAAAACTAAACTCCTCGGTGCAACAGCCAGTAGTGGGCCAGGACCTATGGTGCCAATCTCCGTTTACGTGACCAAGGACCCTGGGGTGTGAAGTATATGTTCCGGTTAGGTAGTCAGTCTTACGCGGAACCCCCAGTGTTTAGTTCCCACGTACGATTGGTCTTAGTTCATCTACCCACTGAAGGGATGAAAGCTGAGTCAACCCTGCCCAGCCCGGGGATCGAACCTCGGACCTGTGTTGTGGGACCTCGAAAAGCTACCTCCAACGCCACTGGGATTCAACTTTATACTAATTTTAACTGTATATTTACAACTTTTTTGTAGTCTACAGTTCGAAGTTGGAAGTTTATCACGGTTAGAAATGCACCTGATCCCTTAAAAAACTCGTAACCTTTAGTTTTACAAATTGTTTAAATTTTAATAACTGTCTTTAAGTTATAATCTAATTATTTGTTATGTTAATCATTATAATTAATATAATTGAATACATATTAAATCACACTCTTTAATTCGTATTTGTAGATTATTTCTCTATTCAATAAGACAAATTTACCCACTTTTAATTAAAAATTTACAGAACAGAAAATTCATGGTCAGCATAACTACTAGATTTATTCAAGAATGATGTAAATAAATATAAAAGGTAAACAAGTATTTTAACTAACTTTATATTAACTATAACTATAAATTTATAACTATTTTTTAATCTACAGGGTAAATTTGAAAGTACATATTGGTTAGAAATTCATCTGAATCCTTAAAAACTCGTAAACTTTTCTTATAGAAACTGTATAATATTTTAAAAACTATCTGTAAGTAATAATCTAATTATTTGTTATGTTAATAATTATAATTAATATAATTAAATATATATTAAAACACATTCTTTAATTCGTGTTCTTAGATTACTTCTCTATTTAATAAGACAAACTTACCAAATTTTAAGTCAAAATTTCACAGAACAGAAAAATCATTTTCTACATAACTACTAGATTTATTCAAGAATAATGTAAATAAATATAATACTTATAACACATATTTTGTAATTAACTTTATATCAAAAACTAAACTCTTCGGCGCAAGAGATACTAGGGGGCCAGGGCCTACGGTGCAAATCTCCGTTTACGTGACTAAGGGTCCTGGGGTGCGAAGCATATGTTCCGGTTAGGTGGTTAATCTTACGCGGAACCCCCAGTGTTTATCTCCCAAGCACGCTTGGTCTTCAGTTCATCTACCCACTGAAAGGATGGAAGGCTGAGTCAACGTTGCCCAGCTGGGGATTGAACCTCGGACCTGTGTCTTGGGAGCGCGAAGAGCTACCCCTAACGCCACTGGGATTCAACTTTATATTAACTATAACTATAAATTTATAACTATTTTATAGGCTACAGGGCGAATTTTAAAGTATATCACGGTTATAAATGCACCTGAATCCCTAAAAACTCTTAATCTTTTGTTATACAAACTTTATAATATTTTAAAAACTGTCTGTAAGCAACAATCTAATTATCTGTTATAATAATAAATATAATTCATATAATGGAATATATATTAATACACATTCTTTAATTTATTCAAGAATGATGTAAATAAATATAGTAGGTAAACGCGTATTTTTAACTAACTTTATATTAACTATAACTATAAATTTATAACTATTTTATAATCTACAGGTCACATTTGAAAGTTCATATTGGTTAGAATTGCACCTGAACCCTTAAAAACCAGTAAACTTTTCTTATAGAAACTGTATAATATTTTAAAAACTATCTGTAATTAATAATCTAATTATTTGTTATGTTAATAATTATAATTAATATAATTGAATATAATAAAACACATTCTTTAATTCGTATTCTTAGATCATTTCTCTATTCAATAAGAGAAACTTACCGAATTTAAAGTCAAAATTTCACAGAACCGAAAATTCATTTTCTACATAACTACTAGATTTATTCAAGAATGATTTAAATAAATATAATACGTATAACACATATTTTTAAATTAATTTTATATTAAAAACTAAACTCTTCGGCGTAAGAGCCACTAGGGGATCAGGGTATACGGTGCAAATCTCCGTTTACGCGACTAAGGGTCCTGGGGTGCGAAGCATATGTTTCGGTTAGGTGGTCAATCTTTCGCAGAACCCCCAGTGTTTAGTTCCCAAGCACGCTTGGTCCTCAGTTCATCTACCCACTGAAAGGATGGAAGGCTGAGTCAACTTTGCCCAGCCCGGGGATTGAATCTCGGACCTGTGTCGTGGGAGCGCTAAGAGCTACCACCAACGCCACTGGGATTCAACTTTATATTAATTTTAACTATAAATTTATAACTATTTTGTAGTCTACAGGGCGAATTTTAAAGTATATCACGGTTAGAAATGCACCTGAATCCCTAAAAACTCTTAATCTTTTGTTATACAAACTTTATAATATTTTAAAAACTGTCTGTAAGCAACAATCTAATTATTTGTTATATTAATAATTACAATTAATATAATGGGATATAATAAAACACATTCTTTAATTAATATTCTTAGATTATTTCTCTATTCAATAAATCAAACACCCAATTTTAAGTCAAAATTTCACAGAACAGAAAATTCATTGTCTGCATAACTACTAGATTTATTCAAGAATTTTATTCAAGAATGATGTAAATAAATATAATAAGTAAACACGTATTTTTAACTAACTTTATATTAACTATAACTATAAATTTATAACTATTTTATAATCTACAGGGAAAATTTGAAAGTACATATTGGTTAGAAATTCATCTGAATCCTTAAAAACTCGTAAACTTTTGTTTTAAAGACTGTAAATTTTAAAAACTGTCTTCAAATAATAATCTAATTATTTGTTATATTAATAATTATAATTAATATAATGAGATATATATATTAAAACTCCTTCTTTAATTCGTATTCTTAGATTAATTCTCTATTCAATAAGACAAACACCCAATTTTATGTCAAAATTTCACAGAACAGAAAATTCATTGTCTGCATAACTACTAGATTTATTCATGAATGACGTGAATGAATATAATGTAAAAATCTTCAACGAATTAAATAGACTAAAATCCTTTAAATTTAAATTTTATTCAATTAAAGGTTAATAATCATTCACAGAATAAATTTTAGTATATTTAGTAGGCAATTTTCTCTAATAGCTATTAAATTAATTAACGGTAGAATTAATTTGAATATAAATGCAGGCAAAATTTTAAAAAAAATTTATATTTGAATGTCTCTTATTGTTGAGTAATGGTGAAAGACTGAAAAATTTGTAATCGGGATAGAATTGTATGAAAATTTTACGCTATTTTTGGCCGATGCAACAAATGATAGAAAAACTTTTCTTCCACTGTTTTCTTGGACATTCTAGGGGGAAAAAGGCAAATCATAAAAGTAATGAACTAGAATGGATCTCATGGACGATTTTAATAGAGATAATGGTTAGGAGAGGTCAAAGATGGGAAGAGAAACAAGAGATTATTAGTTTGAATTATTTATTGAACATAAGGAATAGAAATGGTGTACAGAAAGTGCATATCTGCAAAATCGCCATTTGTATGCCATTCACTGTTCTTCGTAAGCCGAAGGAAGAAAAATTGGGATTTCCTCAATCGAACGGATTTCACTTACTACTGACTTTTCTATTCATGTGTCCCTAAGAAATACTTCATTATTGTATACACTCAAGAGACAAAACATTATTACCACCAGTACATTTTGCAATGAACTCGCCTGGATGACGTGGAAAGCACTTGATCAGGTGGAAGTGGTATTTAACTGTTACTGAAGCGTCTGAAAAATCATTCTTTCACTTACTTCTGTGTGTGATAGGAAAGGCTGCGGATCTAAGCGATTTTGATAGAGGGCAGATTTAAATGGCTCGAAGGCTAGGAACAAGTACTTCCGAAACTGCACGACTCGCGGATTGTTCGCGATCGACAGTTGTTAGTACTTATGCAAAGTGGATAAATGACAGTGAAAACAGCATTAGACGACATGGTGTTGGACGTCCACACGCTATCAAAGAAAAAGGTCGTCGGAGACTGTCTCGCAAGGTGAAGGAAAACCGGAGCCAGACAGTGTCTCAGCTGACAACCAAGTACAATGCATGACCAAGTAGATTAGTATCTGAGCACACTTTTCAGCGGGCACTGTTGGATATGGGGCTACCCATGTGGGCCAACTCATTATTGACAGGTGGCCATAAAGTTTTGACTCTTGAGTGTTGTGTCTTCCCTCTGCTAGAAGTGTGTAGCAACTTTTACCTGATATCCTGTATACATTATATTTTTCATTCTTCTTTCATTCATCTTCTTCATGGAATTAGAGAAGAAATATTATTTAGATAATAACTGAACAGTTTTGAAAGAAAGAAAAATGGTAGTAGCCTTAACTTGCTTTCCTTATATAGTTGTTCTGATTTCCTCACTACTGTAATATGTACTCTGTTATCATATTATTCTCTCTTCTCGCTTTAAAATAATAATTTTAACGCTACTGAATATATATTGTCTTTTAACTCCAGTAGCACGGTATTTTTTGAACTTGAATAAAAATTCTCCCAACCAGGGACATCAAAAGTGAATCAAAAGGAAATTGGAAGTAGAAGGGAATGTACTAAATAGGTAAATTGCAGGTAGAAATCTACAATTTTGTTATGGTGTACGTGTATAAAATTTGGTTACTTAACTGAAACGTTGTATATATCGTGTTCATATTCAGCTGACACAAATATATCATTCCAAAACTGGTAACGTTAAATTCCGAAATGTCCAAAGTGGTATGATCAATCAAAATCTCGAGGTGAAATTTTTGAACCCGTACAATACATTTTCTATACTGCACATACGAGTAAGTTTCAGTTTTTTAAGGAAAGAAAACCAACTTGTAATTTAAATAAAATTATCTAATCTCGTATGAAAAAATTAGTCTAAACTGGTAATAGGAATAATACTATAAGCAATATTAACTAAGAATTTTAAATTTTATAATTGTTAGAAACATAAATGTGTTTATCCAAAAACCCTTATTTTTGACTCTGAATGTGGAAGAAAAGAAAAATGTAAGTGAAAAAAAATATAGATAATTTTTCTATTTGTTATTTATTTATTTTACAATTATTAAAGTTGCTGATACGACCCCGACCAAATCGAAAAATCCAAATCCGAAATCAGTGACTTTCAGAACAAGAAATAATAATAAAAAACAATCTTTATAAATTGGATATAAAGGAAGCTAAATAAAGCGTGCTCAATAAAACGGCATAAAAAAAGTAAGCGATTTTTCATTATATGAGTAATAATAAATAATGCAGTGTATAAAACGTGTTGCTCGTACAATGTCAGTTAGATGAGTGAAACACGTAAACTGAAAGCAGCAAGAATTAGGGTGAAATGTTGCACTTATCCACTGAAGAGAACCAACAGGAGGGAAGTAAGTTTATACTCAAAGTGGGTCCTTGCAGAGAATTAACCAAGTAGACTAGTCCCAGGCTTTTCATTTCTAAAGGAATCACATAAAACGTTATATTAATGTATTTAGTGCGATATGGAATGAGGGAATTTATTTATTTCAGTCTTTTGACCCTACCCCTCCAAATAAATCTTCACTCAATTGTCATAAATTAAAGCATCATTCATTGTAAATATTCTATCCTTTTTAAAATATATTTTCCAATAGATACAAGACCTTTTATAATTAAATTTTTATCCCAATCAATTAGTACGACACACGACCAACAGAAACACAGTTAAAATAAATCTAACCATACTGTTTCTCTAATGAAGGCGGTCCCTGCGGAGGGAGTAATCACGTAGCTTTTCTCAGAGGAAAACTAAAACAGCGTTTGTTTTAGTTATTACTAAAAAATCTCTGAAAGCAAAATCCTTGAAATGGCATGGAATTAGGAAGGATCTTCAATTTCGCTGAGATAAAAGAGATCTCGTTTTGAGAAAGTGGAAGAAATAACCACAAGCATCAATTATTAATTCATACTTTAGTCTTAAGAACCGGAAAAATTAATGAAGTTCAAATTTCCTTAAGTTAATTTAATTCACTTGAAATGGTATAATTACAAAATTAGAATGTGAATTCCGAGAATTTTACAGAAATCTAAATGCAATAATTTTCATATTACAAAATTAAAAATTTTATTTTAGATTGAAGCCATTTTCAGTTTTCTGTAAATTAAAAAAAATTTAATTACAATTATATAAAAATATAATTCATTTAATAACATGATGCACTCATTTTTTCTTAAAATTGAAATACTTAAAATTTAATTCAGATTTGAAATTTCTTTTCATTTGGGAAATATTAGATATAACTTAAGATTAAAAACGCAGACAAATGAATGTAGCTTTATTTTAAAAGAAAAATTTAATTTAATTTAACTTAAATACTCAAATGAGAATTATTCTTTACAAGTAAAGCTTATTATTTTCATATGGAGCTTTATATTACTTTTATAATATATTTATTTCCTTAAAAATAACATTGATTCAATTTAAAAAAAAAACAATTTTTTAGTTTAATAAATGACATAGTTTAGGTTGTATTTCTAAACATTTTAAAGATCAGCTTTAAAAAGTTAGTTTCTTTATTTTTAAGAAAAAATAAATTAAAAATAGTTACCACTATTTTATTCAAATTACCTGTCTATCACTTTATATTAAAAATTCTGATATGGACACCGTATAACTTCCTTGTATGCCTATTATATTGTAATTTTTTGTAGGATGCATCAACAGAATTATTATTTGTACATCATCGTCAAAAATTCAAAGTAGAATTCGCCTCTCGACGTAATTGAGTTTCAAGAGCAGAGATAAAAACCTGTCTGCTGAAATTTTTTGTGATTACAATATTTCTTTTACTTACTTCCAAAAAAATAATACACACTAAAAATTTAAGTTTATTCACCTTGAATAATAATTCTTATTTTTGTTTTCTATGAACAGACTTTTAAAACATTTATACAATAACAATGAACACTTCGATATTTGCTAGTCTTATCGTTACATATTCGTAGATTTAATGGCCCTTATATTGAAGTTTTTCTTTATGTGGAGTAGAAATAGCAATAAAATTGCCAAATAAATATTTATATATCAATTTCAATATTTCAAGATTTTGGGTACTTTGGATCGCTAGATATGTCCATCAAAGGTAAGCCACATTTGTGAAAATCAGAGAGCTCCAAACTGCGTGGCATCTTGCAACTAATACCGATGCTGTTTCCTACAAATGTATACCGGCGGAGGCCTTGAAGTACCTCAGGACCTCAGACACCGTCATTTGCATAGGTGTCCAAATACTTATTGGTAGACAGTGTATAGACAATTACGTTTACGCATACGTGCATACGTCAAAGTCAGTGAAGTCGTCAAACTGGATATTTAAAGGTCGAAAATTTAATTTTCTTTATGCTTACGGATGTAATAGTGAATTTTGTAAAAACTCATTCAGGTATGGTTAAAAAGATTAACACTTTTGAGATCTGAAGGCGGAAAATTCTCATAATTTCAACACTTCTATTGTTTTGTTGACTAAAGTAAAGAGTTTTTCAATTAAGTAAACATTCCCTAATCATGTGTCAGCTAATTTTTGCTGGTTATTGTGTAAATATTCTTGTGTAATGCAATGGGTTCCTTTGTTGAAATTACTAGTAGAAAGTTTTAGCATTTAAAAAAAATCATACCCAGAGCCCATTTTTTTAATCTGCAAAAGTGTTTAATGTAATCAGTGAACACTATTTTCTACCTCATTGTACTCTAAAATATGATCAATTTAGATAAATAATTTTATGTTTAAACCATTTATATACATTGCAATCAGTATTAAAAGAGTTTTAAGTGTTATTTTAAGTATTTATTATTTTATGGTTTTTCCTTTTTTTTTAACTGCTGAAAGAAAATAACCTTTTTTAGAACATAGGCTTTCCTGCAAGAACACTATTAGAATTGGAAAGAGCGTTTTACAGAAATAGATGTTTTAAAAGACCGTGGTGGTTTTATTCACATTTTAACCCATCAATCACATACAGAAGATTATTCGATCTGATTATTTTTTTTATATCCCTATTATTTTCTAACAACTTTATTATATTTTCAATACTAGATAGTTAAGTAATACAAAGTCTCTAAGATGCTTGAAAACCTGATAGCTGTATTAAATGTAAAAATTTTGGATCAAAAAAGTACTAAGCATGCTTTAACATATTATATCTAAAAAAAACTTATATCACTTATCTAAAACAGAGATAACACTGGCTATAAAATTTTATATCCTCTTAGCTATCGAAGCTAATTGTCTTGTACTATGAAGAGTTTTACGGTGTTAAAAATAAGGAAAGTATAGACCTATACTTAAAATCTAAATTTTTCGGTGTATAGTCTGCAGGTTGCAATCAAAACTTAAAAGGGTACTGTTTTATAACAGTCCTAAATACACTATTTCACCTCTTTAAACTAATAGTTTTAAATTACATGAGGTACGTGCAGACGCCAAAGTCAACCAAGGATTAGAATTTGATATTTAATGTGTCAGAATTAAACTGTTTACACTTACATACAGACGTAATGCTAAATCTTGTAAAAATTCATTCAGACATGGATAAAAGGAGTATCCGCTGATATGTGTTATTGCAATACTTCGTTTACTTTGTATAAAATTTCTACGTTTCGTTCATGAAGTGCAATATGTTTGTAATACAAATTCTTTTAGGCATTCAGAGTAAAATATTATTTTAAAATTCAAACTTGTGAGTAAGAAATAGCGCTTGATTCTCATTTATTTAAAACTATCGAATGCAAGCATTGCCAAATATGTACACTCTGCTAATTTTTCAATGTTTAATTTTTGCGAAATAACTAACATTTACACATAGAAGAAGAGTTTGTATAAGATAAGCGTGAAGAAATGTTGATACTGAAATTGTCTTATAAAATCAACATTAAATTAATTTTTTTTATTTATTTTATTATTTTTATTTATTTATTTTAGGAATTTAAAAATAAACTTGTTTGTCATGTAAAATCCTTCATATATGAATCCTGATATAAATTTATATTCTGTATACGATACCATCTATTAATAAATATTTAACATGAAATTCCGACTATAATTCATGCAGGATTTGTGCTAATATATATATATATATATATATATATATATATATATATATATATATATATATATATATATATATATATATATATATATATATATATATATATATATATATATATATATATATAATATATATATATATATATATATTATATATATATATATATATATATATATATATTATATATATATATATATATATATATATATATATATAATATATATATATATATATATATATATATATATATATATATATATATATATATATATATATATATATATATATATATATATATATATATATATATATATATATATATATATATATATATATATATATATATGTATATATATATATGTATATATATATATGTATATATATATATATATATATATATATATATATATATATATATATATATATATATTAGTATAACATATTTGGGATGTGTTGAAGGTATGAAAACACATACTGCAGAAAAAAATTGATAAAATTTTATTTGGCAAGTCTGAGTATCACGATTGAAAAACAAGTAGTACTTGAGAACAAAACTCACTTCCATTAATCATATTTTTACCAGACCATTATAGACATTTATTAAAAACTTTATAAACTGAAAAACGTGAAAGGAAAAATACAAATCCTTAATAAGACTCATTGTAATTTAGAAATAAGTGAAAATGTGTGAAATTTATAACTTGATGTAGTGAAATGTGTATTCAAATTCACCAAATAATATGCGAATTCTGCTTATTCGGTAATTTAAATCTATGGATATTTTTATATTTTCTTTATGTATTGTTAATTTCATGTAAAGGAGCCGTAGGAGATCGGTTGACAAAGACATTAATCTCATCACCCGAGAGTTTTAAGCTCGAGGCTCCACCTGTGCAAAGAAACTCAGGGGTCATAAGTAGCTCCCGAGGCACGTAATATTGTTTGGTGGTCGCAATGTCCTAAACATTCCCAAACGATACTTCTGGAATTTCCAGGCCAGGCCGGGTCTCTTTTTCTAGGTCCTTTCTTATACGTTGGAAGAACCTACTTTGTTTATTTGTTTGTATTTTGTATGGTACTGTCTTAGGGTGTATTGTTTGACGCCTATATTTTGCTACCTTAACCCACTGAACGGACGGGGGTTCGACAGAGAATTCCTGTTCGAAAACGGTCCTGTCGACTCCTTCTCGTTCGCACTCGTATAACTCGTATCGCACACTTTTGAGGAAAAAAATATTGCAAAGCGATAATAAATGAAAGAAACTAATTTTGAGTAACGGAACTCCTTTACCTTGCAGGGAAAATAATTTAAAAGTAGCCTGACAACTTTTAAACCGGCAACTCTAGTATGGTACGGTAAGTTCCGTCTGGAATTTACGAAAAGGGTGACTGTTTTGAAAGGGAAAAAGGTGGGGAGGGTAGCCGGTGGATGGGTTAATAAAAAGGTTAAGAAATATATTCGGCTAAGTAGTGGCGGAAGTTATAAACACATGAGCCTCTACATTGAAAATAATGATTTCATGTAAAATGTATTTTCAATGAGCGAATAGTTAGAGCTCTGATATTTTGTACCGGAGTAAGATTTTAAGCCGTAGGTCCCAGTCTCATTAGGTATCGTGTTGTAAAAAAGTAACAGTAAAGCTTTACACCAAACCCCAAACACTTATATAGAAAATAAAGTTTTAAAAAAATGAAAAAATGATAATTTAAGCCACGGTAGCTCAGTCGGCAAAGGGAAAGATCTCGTACCTTAGAGGTTGCGGGTTCGGCACCTGATACGGCCTAAGATCTGCCGTGTACGTTAAAAATGCCTGGTGAACGTAAAACATGTTCGTGGTCACAATTTCCTCCATGTTCACAATCAATACCTCTAAGGGTGGCAGGACAAGTCGATGGGTTATCTGCTTGGTTCCTGCTTCAAACTTACGAGACCCATTTGAGCAAAGTCGTATTTTCACCCTTGAGATGCTCGTTAGAACGAAAGACTCAACCCTTTGCTTTAATACGAGTAGCGAATGGCTAAATCATGCTAAGTTTGTCCAAGTGGCATCAGAAATAACAGCAACAAACTCTATTTTTCATTCTTATTTCATACTTAAAAGTTCATGCATGTCTTTTCTTTTTTTTTAAGTACTATTTTTTACATTTAGAAATAAATAATTAAAATATCAACTTTCAGCGAATCTATAGAGAATAATAGATTTGTATTGTATAGTGTTTATTTCTGATATTATTTTAATATAAGCCGCTGTAGTTCAGTTGGCAAAGCAACGCTCTCTTAACTGTAGGGTTGCGGGTTTGGATCCCAAGCCGGAATAAGATTCACCGTGCCGTTAAATATGACTAGGGCACGTTAAACATGTTCGTGGTCACAATGTCCTCTATGTTCACAATTAATATCTCTGAGGGTGGAGGACAAGTCAATAGGTCTTCTGCTTTGTCCCTGCTTCAAAATCACGAGGACATACTTCAGCAAAGTCGTATTTTCACCCCTGAGGTGATCGTTAAAACGAATGACGCAACCCTTTCCCTTAATACGAGTAGCGTATTGCTCAATTGCACTTGGTCTGTCCAAGTGGCATCAGAATCAACAAAAACAAGCTTTATTTTTCATTCTTATTTCATACTTAAAAGTTCATTCAAGTCTTTTCTTTTTTAAGCACTATTCTTTACATTAAGAAATAAATAACTAAAATATCAACTTTCAGATAATCTATAGTGAATAATAGATAGTATTGTATAGTGTTTATTTCTGATATTATTTAATATAAGCCACTGTAACTCAGTCCCCAAAGCAACCCTCTCGTAATTTTAGGGTTGCGGGTTCGGATCCCGTGTCGGCCCAAGATTCACTGTGTTCGTTGAAGGTGACTGAGGCACGTAAAATAGGTTCGTGGTCGCAATGTCCTCCAAGTTCCCAGTCAATACCTCTGGCGGTGGCAGGCCAAGTCTATGGATCTTCTGCTTGGTGCCTGTTTCAAAATTACGAGGACCTACTTGAGCGAATTCGTTCTTTCACCTTAATGGTGCTCATTAAAAAGAAAGTCGCACCTCTTGGCCTTAATACGAGAGTCTGCAGGCTCAATCGTGCTTGGTTTGTCCAAGTGGCATGAGAAACAACAACATAATCCTACAGCTAATTGTTTTTCCGCGTAGCGAGATACGTAATTATAGATGCCAAGATTAAACTAGTCATAACTAATTTAAGTAAGCTTAAATACTTTAAAAATGAGCATAAGTGGTACTTTTACCCTTGAGGCGCTCGTTTAAATAAAAGGCGCACCCATTTTCTTTAATACGAATGACTGCGGCTCAATCGTGCTTAGTTTGACCAAGTGCCATAAGACAACAACATTAACAATTTTAATATAAACAATATTTTTATAAACGATATGATCAATTTATAACAGATATAACTTCAGAGATGATATTGTATTAAGAACATCAATTTATCCTTAAAAATCTTTATTCCGTATCACAATTTATTTCTCTTCCTGGTGTATAAAAATAAATGACTTTAATATTTATATCTTTCGTTAAATCTGCATTTTTCTTAACAACAATATATTATAAATAATGTTTAATAAATTAGTTTGACACTCTTCCGACTTTATTTTGAAGTTTAATTTATTGCTATTCACATTTTTGAACTTTATATAAAGTATTTTTTTCTTATAATAAAAAAATAACTTTTAACAGCATCAAAAGCTCATATTTCTTATGAAATTTAAAACAAATTCCTTCAAAAATGGGGATAACAGCTTGATATATTTAAACGAACTATTAATCATAGAAACTTTTGACGACTGTGGAAAGTCGTTTACGAGTTTTCCAAGAATTCTTGTACTGGTAAATAATTAAGAGTCTGCTTCTTAATTTAGCTTCTATTAATTATACTTATCTCGGAGAAATTATCTCAAAATAAGAGATCTGGTACGTTTTAAGGAGCTTCAAGATTTTAAATAATTATAATGGTGAAAAAATGTGAAGATTTATTTTTTGAAATTAATCCTCTATATTTTAGACAGTCGTTGAAAATTTTCTGTTATGAACAATTTCAGGTGTATTAATATGGTTGGCTTAACTTTACGGGTGTGTTTTTAAAGCTATAATTTTTACAACTGTACGCAAGAGCTAATAAACAAATTTGTTTTAAAAATTTCCATATTTGAATACATGGTTTTAGATGATGGTTTAATGCAACTAATAAATTTAAATATAAAATTAAATGGAATGATACTTATTTGTTTTGGTTTAAAATTTAAGTTGTATTTTTAGGTACATGTTGATGATATAGTAATTCTGTAGTTAATACATTCAATACAGGATACACAGGACGCTTTCTTGATTCAACCGTTTGTTGACGATATATATATTTATAGTTTTAAGAATGTTTCAAATATGATGAACATATGTCTTATCTTATTTTTCAATATAAAATGTTGCAGATTTTGCAAAGTTTTATGAAAATTATAAAAATATAAACTTTTTGAACTCATTTCACTCTTTTCTTGGGATTATATTCATTAAAACTAAATATGTCTTACAATCCTAACACAAAGAGTTCATGCAACAAAAGCCGATATAGTTAAATTCAAAATTGGAAATCACTTATTAAAAGCTTTTTTAGTTGAAAATATATATCTACAACCAACTGTTACGGAGAAATATCTGGTAATGGTTTTACTATGCATATTTTAGTCATTAAGCATATATTTAAAGATTGAAAATTTTACACCTAATCACTACTTAAATTTCCTTTTTTTTATTCTTACGTCTACCACACTCTTTCCAATTGGGTAAGGTGTGACTTTCGGTAGCAGTTACACAGGTTCAAATACCACTGTTGATATGATTGTTTAAAACACAAATTATCAACGAAAACGATATACCTCCACAGGTGTGTTAAAACCTCAATTGGGGGTAATAGCTGGTTTATAAGCAAATATATAGTTTTAAGGCAGTCAAGAGAGGGGACGATTAGTCCTAATATCTATAAAAATATTATATATATATATATATATATATATATATATATATATATATATATATATATATATATATATATATATATATATATATATATATATATATATATATATATATATATATATATATATATATATATATATATATATATATATATATATATATTGTTTCCTGTAATGAGTGCAATTTTTTTTCAATTATAAAGATCGTGATTTCTACGGAAATTGGCCAACCCTGGGTTAGAGTACAGAAATCATTATTGAATTTCCTAAATAGTTTTAAGATGTACAATTAATGCCATGAGTAGTTAACTAAGAAATAAAAATCCCTTAACGAAGATATTTCTGAATAATGTTAAAAAATTCGAACCTTTATGAATATATTAATACTCCTTTAATTTCTTAATATTTTTTAAAATTTCTTTCTGTCTGTGTATATATATATATATATATATATAAGTACATACATACATACATACATACATGTATGTGTGTGTGTGTATTAAGTCTCTAGAAGACAATGATGTATTACATTTGATGTCTGTTTTGATAAATTTCTACTTTTTAATAGGCACATTTTACCATTCTTAATAGACACATATGCTGTTAAAATAGATATTCTAAAACAATATTTTGATATTTGGTACAATTAAGCCTTATGGAAGAGAGAGTATTTAAATATTTTTCTTTTCTTGTAATTAGGCGATAGTTCAGAAAAAAATTAAATTCTTTAGTATAAGGTATTCGACTAAGTTTAAAAAAATGGCAATTCTTGATAAAAGATTATGATTTTATATTTTTAATTAACTTGGATAAACTTACAGTTAGCTTTCAAAAACATTTTTTTTATGCCTTTATAATCTATGAAATAAAAGTACTGATATTGTTTATCGAAACCCGTAAGTTTTGTTTGTAATATTTGAAGGCGATTTTATTAGTAAAAATAAGGCACATTTAAAAAGAAAATTAAATAGATTTTTGCTGATACTTTTAGTTTTATTCTAATTTATATATGACTTTTAAGTGTCTGCTATATAATATTTTGTAAAACTTTTCTGTAACTAAAATTTAATGCATTTCTAGTGTAACTATATTTTAATCTTTTGTAACTCAGGTGTAACGTGATAACGTCTTTATGATCTATGAAATAAAAGTTCTGATATTTTTTATCGAGTCCCAGAAGTTGCGTTTGCAATACTATAAATAAATTTTATTAGTAAAAATAAAGCACATTAAAAATTTTAAAAGAGACTTTTTCTGATACTTTTAGTTCTATTTCAATTTATATGTGAGATTTTAAGTGTCTGCTATACACATTTCGTAAACCTTTTCTGTAATTAAAACTTAATTTCTACAGTAATTATATTTTAATCATTTATAACTCTGTAACGTGATAACGTCTTTATGATCTATAAAATAAAAGTTTTGATATTGTTTATCGAAACCCGTAAGTTGAGTTTTGTAATAATTTAAATGAATTTTATTAGTAAAAATAAGCCACATTTAATTTTTTTAAATACTTTTAGTTATATTCCAATTTATATAAGAACTTTTAAGTGTCTGCTATACACATTTTGTAAAACTTTTCTATAACTAAAACTTAATGTATTTCTAGAATAACTGTATTTTAATCTTCTATAATTTAACTATAACGTGGTAACAAAGACAAAGAAACAATTTATTATACCAAAAGTTTAGTTTTCAAGTGATTTGCATAACAAAGTGAGTGTATTGATTTAATAGTTTGATTATTGAATCAGTTTTTATATTTACCTATATTTTTATAAAATGATATTAAACGTAAATATTTTAAGGAATTTTTCTTACAAATATTACTACAGCATACTGACATACTGGCATAAATTTAGTCTATAACTAGTATGATTACATTTTTGGAGTACTGAGGGACGTATGTTTTTCTTAATTATATTTGTAATGATGTATTTTATCTCACAGCGACAGCAGTAACTAAAAAATCACATTATGTTCGATTATGAACTGAGTTTTATTATCTGATTTCATCATTGATATTTATTATTGATATTTGATATAATTTTTAAATTACTTTTTTCACTTATAAATTATAAATTATTTTGCATATATTTTTTTAATTTTGCACTTTTATATGTTTTATTACATTCAAATACTGTAGAAAGAATTAAGATTTTTTTTCCTGTTTATAAAAATATATTGCTTAAAATCCAGTTGGATACCTTATAGCCATTTTGAAACCTCTTTCAGCAGTAATATATGAATAAGAGAAGAATTTACCATAATTAAGGATAATAGTAAATTAGTTTTCTAATAAAAGTTTTTAAGTGTTTTAACTTGTGGGGCTTATAATTCACCCTATTATTTAATATATAATTCAAAATATTTATGGATATTATTCAATTCAGAGGTTTTATTACGCTGAAATGAATTGTAAAAGCCTAATAATTTATATATTTAATATTTTCAACATTTGGAACTTCTGCGAACTTTATCCTATTTTGAGAACTTGAGAAATTGAATCCTAAAAATTAATTTTGTTTTTTAGTAATATAGTTTTAAAGATTCAATAGTCAGATTAGTTTTATATTTACAATTACAGAAAATCAATATTTTTCATCAAGTATATGAACAGGTATAGTATCCACTTAAACTATGCATTGATAAATACCAGTTAGATAAATGAAAGAAAGATTTCAAAGTATCGAACAAGTTAAAGGCAAATAACATTTCTATTTTTATATATTTTTTGTCACCTGTTGCGTTGATATAGCAATAAATCCAGAATGTTTAAAATTGAATATAGAAACACAAAAATCCATATTTTTGTATAATCTACATTTTTGTTATTATAATGATATTTTATATGATAAAAATTCTGAAATTGTATATTTATTATTTTAAAAAAGTCGGGAGGGTGTGTAAACTCAATAATTGTTTAACAAAATTTAATTTTCATAGAAAGATCAGAAATTTTTGAAAAGTATTTTAATTAAAAGGGATGAATACTATTTGTTCCTAAAATGATTTATTTCTTTTTAGCCTTGGTATAAATATTTTATTTACGTTTTTATTTACGAAAAATATTAAATATTTTTATAATTTTTATACTGATAACAATAATAATGCATTATTGTTTTTACATCAGTAACTTTTTACATTTATTTTTACATTTGAATCTAGTATTAAAAAGTTACACTCATTATTATACTATATGTTTTACATTGAAATATAAAACTATAATATGTCTTAATCGGTTTATAGTTTTAATATGAAATATGTGTTTTAATACCAACTTAATTAAAAATATTGAATATTTTTTGTTCCTAAAATGATATATTTTCTTTTAGTCTTGGTATTTTTAATTATATTTTTATTTACAAAAGTTAAATATTTATAATTTTTATCCTCATAACAATAATAACCAATATGCGTTAAATTTTTACATCAGTAAATTTTTACTTTTATTTTTATATTTGAATCTAGTATTAAAAATACTCATTATTATACTTTGTGTTTTCCTTTTAAATATAAACTATAATATGTCTTAATGGGTTTATATTTTTAATTTGAAATATGTAATTTAATACTTATTTAATTGAAGAAAAAAAGTTTAGATTATTAAAAAAATGTTTAAAGAAATCGGACTGGATGAGAGTTAACTGTATAGAAATTTTATATCATAAATACTGTAGTTTGGTTTGGTTTGGTTTTAGATCGTTACGGTCTACTTTTTGAAATACGAAGGCTAATGAGACTGGGACCTAATGCTTAAAGCCGAATCCGAACGGCTACGAACATCTATGCCATAGAGGAATTCGAACCTACGAACTCCAGTTCCGAAGGCCAGCAGCCTAACCATTCGGATATCGTTCAGGCATAAATACTGTAAATACTGAAGAAACACTAAGCAGATAATAATTTACACATTTTTCTTTTGTTTTATTTAAGTCAGTTAAATTTTTACACTAGTTTAAATAAATATACAAAAGTAGTTATATATATAAATATATATATATATATATATATATATATATATATATATATATGCTTGTGTGTTTACACATAATATACCTTTTATTATAAATATAATAAAGTAAAACTTGTAAACATTAACTGGGGTAAAAGTGCATAATGGTGCGTAGTGGTGAAACATCTATAAAATTTGTATATAAACAATATGCATTTAATTTGGCATTGTAGAAATCGCATGTGCTTTCTTAATTGGCCTGCATTAGTGTCTTTTAAAATCTATTGTCTAAATTTACAAACATTTTTCTTAGTATAAAATATTTCAAAACTTATTTTTAAATATTTTAGATATTTTAAAACGCAAAACTTTATGGGAAAGTTTATGCAAATTTTTGAAAACTTTGACACTGAAAGCACTGTATGGAGTTTATTAGATAACGCAAAGTTTATGAAAGTTTTGCATTTCTATTAGATACTTTCGAAGTAGTATTTTATTCTTTAACAATATTATGCATTTCACAGCATTTATTTTGATACTTCCACTTAAAATTTTAATTATTTAAATAAGATATTAAATGTTTTTGGTTATTTTCAAGTACATTAAATTGTAACTAAAGTTATAACGTATCTTTTAATCATTTTAAAAAATTAAAAATACTTTTAAGAAAGAGATATTTTCCAGGTAATAACATAAATTTTTTAATAGTATTTTATTATTATTTTTTAAATATTTTCAAAATGCATACTTTTTAAAATTTTTAAAATTTCCTTATTTTACTGATATTTTTAATTTAAGAAAGTATATCAAGAATATATATTTTACTTCATATTTCGATACTTTAAGTATATATAATTTTTCTCTAAATAAATTATTTTAATGTATATGGATAGATAGATAGATAGATAGGTTGATAAGTAAAATGTATATAGATAGATATTCATTTGTATAATGCTTAAATACATTCTATTCAGATATGTCTGTAAAATCTTTTACTTTGTCTGTAAACTTTTGCATAGTAAAATGTACCTTATATATATGTTACATTCTTTTTTTTCGGAGATTAGTTTCTTTTACCTATTTTGTATTAGAATACAATTTTTATTATATTTAGAGTTATGAGATATTGAATTTAAGTACATGCTTGCTCACGTTCGCGGATTTTAAAATTCACCATTTTTTTACGTAAGTTTTGAAATCTGTGTATGTATAATAAAATAATTGATAATTTAAAACTGTTAATTCAATACTCGTTTGCGTTTGCCACATGCTAACTTGTTTTAAAAAATCCTTAAATATTAATCAATATATAAAAGTTTTATTTTAAATGAAACAATGTACCTTAATATGCATATAATCATATTTATTACCTGATAGGCAAATTGGAAAGAAAATTATAAAAAAGGGAAAACATTCTACCAGTTAAAACTGCAGAGAAAAAGCAGTAAGCGATATTATAGAATATTTAAAAAATGTTTTATAAATAAATATTTTGTGAAAATTTTAATTTCTATTAACCCTATAACCGTTTGCAATATTTGTTTTATTAAAGATAATGCGTAATTTTTTTTTTACTCACAAAAATTTATGTTGAAATAAAAAATGTTTCCTAATTAATAGAAATGTTTGTCATATTTTCACATATTATAATTTAATTTATATGTCTGTGTGTTTTTGTCTGTTTTTATTTCTTAAAAATATCGCCTGTTAATCTAAAATAAATATTATACATTTTTAGATAGTATAGAATAGTACTTTTATATAAATAAGATAAATTATTTAGAATATAATTGTTTTCTATGTACCCTGTTATTTATTTCATAATTAATTTTATTTACATTTTTCATTATTTCATAACTATTTTTGTTTGTGCGCAGTATTTAAAAGTTTGATGTTAAATTTTAAGCGAAGTTTGAAATACTTTACTACGAGTTTTTCGGACTCAATAATTTTTAATTTTTATTTCTTCTGTTTAAAAATATAAAGTTTTTATCTAACGTATTTTGTCTGTATGTGTACATTTGTGGATTTGTTGGGATTTTTTCTAACAATAATTCTTTAAATGTCTAAAATTATGATCTATGATTGAATTGAATAACGGTTAATGTAAGCAATGTAAATTATTTATAATATAAATATTCTTGATTACTTTGTTATTTATACCATACTTATAATTTATTTACACTTATTTTTATTTATTTGTTTCATAAATATTTTTGTCAGTGTTAAATATCATAAATTTCACTTAAATTTTATGCAAAAGTTCTGAGATCACCGAAAAACTTTCCCGGAATTGTTCAATTCGAACAATCAACCGACATAGTGCAGAAACATTTATAGATCTAAATTTTTAAAACTTTTTCTAAAAATATGAAATTTGTGAAGGGAATATATATGAAATATATACTGAAATGAATAATTGTTGATATAAGCTATGTAAATTATTTATAATATAAATATTTTTGATTACGTTTTAATTTATCCCATACTTATTATTTATTTACACTGTTTTTTGTTTCATAAATATTTTAGTCAGTGTGTAATATCATAAATTTCACTTAAATTTTATGCAAAAGTTCTGAGATAACCGAAAAACTTTCCCGGAATTTTTCAATTCAAACAATCTCCCAACATAATGTAGAAACATTTGTAAATCCAAATTTTTAAAACTTTTTTTAAAAATATGAAATTTGTGAAGAAAATATATATGAAATATATATTGAAATGAATAATTGTTGATATAAGCTATGTAAATTATTTATAGTATAAATATTTTTGTTTAGTGTTTTATTTATCCCATACTTATTATTTATTTACACTGTTTTATGTTTCATAAATATTTTAGTCAGTGAGCAATATCATAAATTTCACTTAAACTTTTCATTGAAAAGTTTAAAGATCACCGAAAAACTTCCCCAGCATTGTTCAATTCGAACAATCCCTCAACATAATGTAAAAACATTAGTAAATAAAATTTTTTTAAAATTTTCTAAAAATATGAAATTTGTGAAGGAAATATATTTTAACTATTTAAGAGTATCAATATTGAAATATAGTTTTCAAACGTTTATCGCTAAAAATGTTCTATTTTTACTACACAGAAAATAATTTATACTTACCAGAATGGTAACACATTAGCCGCACGTGACTATTCCAGAGAAATATTTCAACATATTTTTATAAAAATCCCAGTGGAATATGGATTTTTAGAAGGAAATGATTATCAATGTAGTATTCCCAGTATAACACAGTTTCACAAGTTATTAAAGTTTCCACAAGTTTTTAAAGTTGTTCCGAAGAATCCATCACAGTAAATCCATATTAAACTTTTTAATCAAATGTTGGATATTGTTCTTTAATTTTTCTATTTTATAGTCTTGTATTCTATAAATCATTAAATTAACAAGAATAGTTAACTGTATTTATAAATTTATTTTATATGTAAATAATTGTAAAAGCTTTAAATTTAAGTTTTAATTAACAATTAGTATTATTAATTTCATAATCCTTGACACGTTGGAGAACTTAATGTGAAATGATTGCTGAATCGATTGTGTATAGAACCGTCTGTCATTTCTGATCATTGATATAGCAATAAAACTCCATTCGAAAGCACAAATAGCCCGCACGTTAACAGTTCGAAATTCAGGAGCGCTGCTATAAAGTCGACCTCACCGGCAAGAGTGCTGGATGCAACTAAACCTCACTTCGAATTTCCGCTCTTGGAGTTCCACTTGTCGTGACGTCACAGGTCTCGTGCGCATGCCCGAAACTGGAAGATGACTGAACAGCTTCTTCGCCTTTAATGTCACAAAATAGGAAAGAAAGAAAGAGTTAAAAATGAAAAAAAAGTAAGAAAAGGGCTTTCAAGCACACTTTTAAAAACATCGAAATGGATTGGAAGCGTTTCAAAAAAAGTATGGAAAAGAGAAAGGTTATCGTACCATTTCACATGCTCCTATAAGAAATGGTATTATAATTGAATATTCTGATGAAAGATAAGATGATATATATATATATATATATATATATATATATATATATATATATATATATATATATATATATTACTTTTATTTTAATACTTTTATATTTTTTAACAGGAAGCACATCTTCAGCTAGACATAAGTTACTTTCTTTTTACTCTTGCGCGGTAATTTTTTTTATTTATTTCATGAAATATGAAAGTGATTTCTGTGGTGTAAAATGAAATACTAATTTAAATATAAATGTTTTTCTACAAAAAAGATTCCTCAATTTTATGATGAAAAGTTTTTTTAAGGTAAATATGATTATTTCTATTGAACATTTCTCTATAGAATTCGATAAGAACTGGTAATGAGTATTTTGCTGAATTTACTCTTTTTTTACCACAATAAAATATATTTTTAAAGTTTTAATTTGAGATTTCTGTAAGTTATATGTACTTTAACAAATATATTTCATTACCCTCTTTAGGTTTACTCAATTCTAATATTTTTAGCAGATTGTTTTCTATTATTTTTAATATTAATACCATTTTTTCTAGAATTCGCCTTCTAAATTACATAAACACACACACACACACACACACACACAGACATATATATATATATATATATATATATATATATATATATATATATATATATATATATATATATATATATATATGTATATATATTGCCGTATAAAGAAACCTAGCCAACTAGCTCAGTGGCCGAATGGTCAAAGCACGCGATCCAGATCCGAAGATTGTGGGTTCGATGCTTGACATGGCAGTTTATCCAAAGTACGGATTTTTAATTTAAAAAATGTTATTTATTGTTTCCTTATGTTCTTGAATATTCTAGATCTTTCTTTAATATGTATATTAGATATTTCTCGAATATTCTGTTCGGGTATAAAAGCTGATACCCACTAGTTGTAGGCAACTTTTCGATCCTGTAAAGTTGCGAGTTGCTACTTAGCTTCAATAAATTGTTTTGTTAAGTTAAACGGTGTGTTCATTCGAATCTTCGTGAATATATATATATATATATATATATATATATATATATATATATATGTGTGTGTGTGTGTGTGTGTGTGTGTGTGTCAGGTTTAAAAATGGGGTTAATTATTGAGAGAGTTACGGTTAAAAATAGTTAGATCTCATAAACGGTAACGTAATAGGAGAAAGACATACACTCGAGCGGAATTATACAGAGTTAAAAAGCTAAGGCGAAAATAGACGTAGGAATTTGCGTAGGTATGAACACCAAAAGAGAGAGTTCTGTGTGGGAACTCGGGCTGATAACATCCTCCAATCTTGTCGTGGCAAATTATGAGAACAAACGATATCTAAATGGAATAGCTATGGACAGAAGGAGTACAATAAAGAAGTTTTTATACATGAAATCAAATGTGTCTTCCATGACTTAATAACTCATCCGTGTCATACTTGTATATATATACATATATACATACATAGATATATGTATATACACATTTACATAATTATACACACATACACACACATATATATATATATATATATATATATATATATATATATCAGTGGCGTGAGGTAGCATTTCATGCAGGGTGTGCAGAGAACATGGATTTTCCAATAAATCTTTAATTATTGAGACATCTTAGTTCTCTATTCTGAAACGGGTTAATTATTATGTATATAAACTTAAAGATTACAATAAACAAAATATTTACCTACGAGTAGTCGAGTTATAACTATAAAAACAGCTAAACATATGAGAATTATACTATCACTTAAGCAAAAATTATGTCTTTTTTTGTATGATGTCATATTGGAGTCGAATAAGCAACGCTTCGGGCTTCCCCGATAAACTTATATGTTCCGTAAACGTAGCACCACATGGCGCCCGCCAATGCGGTGCCGACAAACCGAACATCTATTCCACGTGCAGAGGATTTCGCTGCAAGCTGGCACAATAGAGCGAACTGTTTCTTGTTCGGTCAGTGGATTAAATTCTATTTAATAATTGTTTTTGACATTTGAAAATCATAAATTCTGCGAAAAACATCTTGACAGTTTTTAAAAACAAATCCAGTTATATGGTGTTACATAATATAACTTATATACTGTCTGTAGGACACGATGAATGGTAAAATTTGGACTGTTCTGTTAAAATTAGTCTCTTTAAAGCAAAACAACATAATTTTTCACCTAATTATTTCAATAAATATAATATATCACCGAAATTAATTTACCACACTAAAACATTTCCATTTATATTGATGAAATACTTCTTTTATATTTCCGTGAAAACAAAATCTTACAATATATAAATTTAAACATTAACCGTCTGCAAAATCATATGGCCAGTTAATCAGTTTTAAAAAAATGCCCGCACTAATACAAAGTTTAATAAACCGTACCTTCGAATGGTTCTAAATGCCAAGTGCAGGAAAAATAGCTGCACTTGCCTCAGTGCCATAGTATGCTGTTCTTCTCCAGTAGCCCATATAAATCATGATTTTCAATTTAGTGCGCAGTGCGTACACATCAGAACTTCCTACGTTCCTTTGCACGCTACGTGGTGCAGCACCTAGTACCGCACGCACTGCGGGAATACAAACAAGCAAATCAACATAGTATTTGAATATATTATAAATAATATTCATTGTATATCATATAAAGATAGGTAGACATAGGTGCAGAAAATTATTGTCCCTCATAATTTTGCAGGGTATGCAGTGCACACCCTGTACATATAGACCGCACGCCACGGATATATATATATATATATATATATATATATATATATATATATATATATATATATATATATATATATATATATATATATATATATATATATATATATTAAAATTTATCGAAATGGGTTGTGAAATTTCAAAAGAAATAAAGTAGAGAAATGTTATAGTATAAATTTAGGTGCTCGTTGAGAAATATTGTAATATAATATTGTGATAAAAGATAACTCGCAATAAATATACAATTATTTTATT
>CM063511.1:15684694-15687194 GCA_032207245.1 Pardosa pseudoannulata
CCTTAAAAAATCCTGGTTACATCGGATAGTATGAGGAATATTTCTTATAAATTTGCATGTACGTCTTGGATCTAGATTTATTGCATTTTAGGCTGTCTGGGATGTGTATGCAACACCAACCAATTATTTCTCGATTGATTATTTGCTTCAAACGATTAGAGATAAATATAAAACATTTCCCTAGATATATGTAAAAAATTATTCTATTCAGTTAATTAAAACATTTCATTTTCGTATGTATTAATATGTCCAAACATTTAGGTTTCGTTTGGTTTGGTTTCGAGTGCTGCGTTCTACTTTTTGCAACACGAGAGATAATGAGACCGGGACCTACAGCTTAAAGCCGATTCCGAACGGTTAAGAACATCCATGCCACTGTGGGATTCGAACCCACGAATTATGGTACCGAAGGCCAGCACCCTAACCAATCAGCCATTGTTCGGCCCAAATGTTTAGGACACATTCTGTTAAGAATTCTTGGGATTCGTGTGTACTTAATCAGTGCGCAACACGCAATTTTTATATATCTAATTTTTGACATTTTAAAAATTATTCAAATTTCCTTGTTCAAATAGTCTTTTGCTTTATTCTAGATTTTCAATATTAGTGTGCATATTGGGTTTTTTTGTTTATTTCCCCTTACTTTATTATTTTCATCTTATGTTACTTTTATGTGAATTACTTGTGCTCTGGTTGAAGAAAGTGAGCCCAGAATTATGTAAAACACAGGTGTTGTTATATTCTGTGGCACTTGCTGTATAGAGAAAAGCACCAAGTAAGGGTGATCTTGATTTATGTCCTATTCTTTTTTTAACTAGCATATAGCCCACCATATGACGGGATTAGTAAAATTTTTAATATTCCAGAACTGTTAAGTACCCAATGTGGCAGGTAAAAATTGGTTTGTTTTTTGGCTGAGAATTATCTGGTTCACTCTCAATAATTTATTTATCGTCATACTCCTCAAGAGTCTCGCGATCCTGTAATGCAGTTTAGAATCACATTGAATTGTGTCAAACTGCGCGGTTATGTATAATAAACAAACACACAAACGAACAAACTTCTTAATTTTCAAATATATATAAATTAAAAGTGAGATATTTAGTAGTCCGTGAAATGACTCCTAGACTTATATGAAAATACTTTATTGTCAATACCGATGATAAAACTTTCATTGCAACAAAATCGATGATTCAATTTAAAATTATGACATATGTACCTAATCTGTTATTTAAGCCAAATATAAAAGAAAATCATTTACGTCATATCTAAGTTCAGTGGTAAAAGATATTATGAAGTATGAAATATGAAATGATTAAATGAGATGGTTAAAGGAATGACGTCACAATGATAGAAAAATATATTTTTCCTATTTATGAAGTGATAAATGGTTAAATTTAATCAGCTGCTCTTAACCGGGGAAAATAGGCCTCGAAATAACGGCATTAAACTCTCAAAAAGGGACGAAATGGTGGATTTCGAACGTTTTAAAGACGACAGTATTTTTTGCTGTGATATGTAGCATATTTATACCAATTTATTTTAGAATCGGATCGATAGTTTAGGAGAAAAACTTTATTCGCTTTGAATGGATGCCTGTATCCATTCCAGGTCCAACCGCTTCATAAATTTGTGGACAGATAACTTAGGCTATTATTATATAGAGAATGTCCTTAAATAATCCTAATGTTTTTAAGAGTGATATTTGTTTCATTAATCACACCTACAACTAAGATCTTTAACACTCGACTGATACAATCATTACAGCGTTTCACATCAGTTTTTCTTTTATTCAACATATGGTAATCGACCGTTGTCAAGTATCTTAATAAACTGTTCACCCAATGAAATAAATATGAATTTATCACTAAAGTTTAGACTTAAGACACAGATACGTGCGAGTGTGAGGAAGGTATTAAGAGCAATAATTGTGAGTTTAATTCAAGCCTTTTTTGTTGCATTAAACTTGTAATATATTTTTATAAGACATTTTAATTGCATTCGTTTGTAATCTTAAAATATAATTTACTCTAATTTCATAATAAGTTTTTCTAATGTCATTTATTTTAATTTAAATACATTAATCTTTTAATATAATTTATTTAAATGAAAAAAAATAATTAAAAACATATTTAATATCTTATCCCTTTAGCGGGCAGTGGTTTCACAGCGAAACCTCTTGTTAAACAATTTTTTTCTCTAATTTTCGGAGAAATATGAATGTTTTTTTTTCAATTTTCTTACGTTTTTTGACTTTTAAACTTTGTACAATAGATGATAGTATTGCATTTAATTTATTTTTCTTTTGAAATATGTATTCATACTTGCTGTAGCTTGAAAATTTAGTAATTCGATTTTTTTCATTTATGACCCCAAACAAAAATATCTATTCAAACAACACTTATAAATTGTTGAACTATTTATTTCTATGCTTTTTTAAGAACACTTATTTATTGTTCTTCCAATATAATTAAAATTTTAAAAATTATTGTGTTCAAGT
>CM063511.1:15692194-15702194 GCA_032207245.1 Pardosa pseudoannulata
TCACCTAGTATATAAAATGCTGCATCTTGCAGTTACCGGTAGTCTTATTATGGTGGACATGTATTCGTGACCACTGTGACATGTACCTGATGTACAGCCTGTGGAATGGAAATGTCTTACAAACTTTTAGAGAGTATGTCAGTTCATATACTGTTGTTGATATATTCAATAAAGTGTTTTTTCTTGCACGGGAAGTGACGTCATACTTTTATTTTAGTATTTTTCTAGTAAACAATGAATCGTACAGGTCACCTTCTTAGGGCGATTTTTATGTACTCCCAACGAGGAATCCATCTGTTCAAAGTTTATGCGTTCGTTTTGGGACACCTTGTATATATATCAATTCTATTGAAGATGATGCATATTTGTGTGTGATTGTAATTCCTGTATCATTGTTAGATAAAATTTTTATACATTCATATATACATTAAAATTTTACATCCACGTATGAAACTGCAACAAATTACTAGTATTTTTTTTTTATAAATTTTCTGTAAACTTTGCTAACATTTCCATGGGAAATGTCCTTAGCCTGTTCTGGCCAATATCACTTTAATCTACGTAATCAGATTTTATGTATTCTTAAGAGCCATATTTAACAGGAGATCTTATGTACAGTGAGCTAAAAATGAACAGGACTACTTAAAATATCTACCATTTTAATGTGCGTTTCAAAGAACGTATGTGAAATATTTCAACAATCTCTAGATGATATATCTATGAAAACAAAACTGATTGGATATCATGTTCATGTCTGACAACTTTCGGAAATCTCTGTTTTTCCTACAAATATTTCACTACATTAACACTTTATATCATGACTTATACAAGTCAGATAACAAATATGTATATGATTAATTTGGGAAAATACACTCAGGGGGAATTAAAAATTCAATAATTTTTATTTTTAGTTACACTTAAGCCAGTCGTAATGTTGGTAAAATATTCATGACTTATAATTGCATACAATGGCGTAAAGATTGCAAGATAAATGTAATAAAAAGTTTAACGTTAAAAGTTAAAGTATAGTTTAAAGTAAATATTATGAACTAATTGTGTTACAAAGATATAAACAACATTCAACTGTAAATAGTTGTAATTAGTATTAATTAATATAAAGTAATATAATTTGTTAGTATAAATGATTCTGGGAAAATTATCTGTCCAAAATCTCGGTTTTTCCTACAAATATTTCACTACAATAACACTTTATATCATGACTTATACAAGTCAGATAACAAATGTGTATATGATTGATTTGGGAAAATACACTCAGGGAGAATAAAAAAAATCATTAATTTTTATTTTTAGTTACACTTAAGCCAGTAGTAAGCTTGGTAAAATATTCATGGCTTATAATTGCATACAATGGCATAAAGATTGCAAGATAAATGTAATAAAATGTTTAACTTTAAAAGTTAAAGTAAAGTGTAAAGTAAATGTATTGAACTATTGTGTTACAAAGAAATAAACAGCATTCAACTGTAAAGTAATTATAATTAATATTAATTATTATAAAGTAATATAATTTGTTAGTATAAATGATTCTGGGAAAATTATCTGTAAAAGTAACATTCCCAAGGTAAGGCTCGAACACAGAACTCGGCAGCACTCACGAATACTGCTGTATAAGTTACAAGAATGTTTACAATAAATCTTTTACTCTGTGCAAGTAGACAGCGAAATTTTATAGTGGATATAGTATTGTACTCCCAGCTGATTTGTTTTGGATTCGATTTCTGAGTATATTTATGTGGAAGTTATTTGGAAGTATTTATGTGTTGTTCGTGCGTAAAGAGCAATGTTGTCCTTTGTATAAGTTACTCTCATAATAAAAAAGGCAAAAAATCTGTAAATTTTATGGTAAAATGCTAATGAAGGAAAATGCCCTGTGTTTGGTTTTAAAAAAATCTTGTAAGATTAAGTCAACAATCCAAAAGATTTTTAACAAATAATAATGCAAAGCTACGTAATGACTTAAACCTGTATTCTAGCTATGGAGAAGTGTACATAAACAGCATTGTTTCTGTGTTATGTAATCTTGAAGTACCTTCAGTCATTTATGAGCAATGCCAATTCTGCATGAGTAATGATATTTCTCTGTCTACGGCAGAAAACTGATTATACGTATTGTACCGGCTGATGAATTATTAATAATATTCCTATTAACAAGTGATAATTAATCATTGTACTTCATTTGTTACACAGGAATACTACACCCAACACTCACTTCAGCAAATACTGAGTCATTAAGACAATAAGATCACATGATATATGGGATAGAAAGAGAATGTTTTCGTGTTGATATGTATTTATTAATCTTTATATATGTTAGTTAATAACTATTTTAGTAAAGTAAAATATCCCGTAAATTACCTTTTATGGCATAAAGCTTAAGATATAAAAAATTCTGAAGTGGGCACCACATGAATTCATTGGTCGCCTATTATATCATTCTAAATTTCATTCTTTTGTACTAGCATATAGCCCGTCGTATGACTGGATCAGTAAAATTTTTAATTTTCTAGAATTGTAAAGTACCCTATAACGCAGGTAAAAAAAAAATGGTTTGTTTTTTGGCTGAGAATTATCTGGTACATGCTCAGTAATTTGTTTATCTTTATTGACCGCATGTTAGTTGCCAACTTTAATTTGTCTTGTCATATTAAGTGATAGGATGGACAGTAGAGGTTTTAATATTGACAGTGATTATTTGGCGGTTTATATGAATAATGTTAAAAATTTTGCCAATCAATTGCAAACTATGTGGTTATATATAAAAAACAAACAAACAGACATACAAACTTCTTAATTTTCAAACTATATAACTTAAACGCTAGATATTTATTAGTACGGAATATAGACTCCTAGATTTTTATAAAACGAATTTGTTGTTCCTTCCGGTGATAACATTTTCATCGGATCAATAGTAATCGATGATTAAATTTAAAGTTAGTCCATATGTACCTAATCTATTATTTAATACAAATATAAAAGAAAATTATTTACGTCATAGCTAAGTTCAGTGATAAAACGTATGAAAATAATTCAGACGATATTTAAATAATTTAAAATAAGAAATGATTAAATGAGGTGATTAAAGGAATGACGTCAACATAATGCTAAAGAAAAATGTCACGTTTACCTATTTATTATGTGATAAATTGATAAATTTAATGTCCTGCTCTTAACCAGGGACAACCGGGGGAAGGGGTGGATTTCAAACGTTGAATTCTGCTAACTCTAACTCATAAAAGACAAAATATGGATGCCTCTATCCATTCCTAGTACAACCGCTTCATAAATTCGCGGACAGACAACTTAGGCTATTATTATATAGGGGATACTTCGTTATCAGAATTATCATTTGTGTAGGAATGTCCTGCCATAAAACCACTTCACTTGTGGAATGTATCTCAAGAGCACCACTTCAGATGTACCCTGTCGCCTGACGGCAGACGATCACTCCTCTGGCTAGCCGATCAGACGTATCGCCCGGTTGCCCGTATTCTTTAATTATTTTATGACTAACTAGTTGTATTTGTCCTGTTAATCGTAATAAATGTTGTGTAGTTGATAATGTTGTGTTGTTGGGACGATGGCCGTTGCTTTTTCCCACATTTTGGGAACTCAGCCTTGCCTTTTCGTGCGTTAATCCAACCTAGACACCAGCTATTAAAAACGATTTCTAAGACGACATAACACAGACAGATAGAAGTATTGACGTTATTCTTCAGTACGGATGGATAAACGTTATTCCTCAAGACGGACATAGCATTTCGATTGACGATATTTTGAGATTACGTGATGATTCTTGAAATTTAAAGATTTTTGTGTTGATCTCGTGAAAAGTGAATTTCTTTCTCGATTACTTTTGTACGTGGACTGTCGCAAAGATAGGTAGGCCCATTTTCCCCATTTTCAAAATTTCGTAATTTTATAATTTTAAGTTGTGTTTATACAGTTTATCTCTTATTATTACATCTAGTATATCATATTCATTCTTCTATTCAATTCTTTTAAAACAAATATGGCTTTGAAATTAGGTGATATTCCACTGATCCCGAATTCTCTTAAATATGGCACAACACGAGTAATAGACGTATCGCTCGGTTGCTCGTATTCATTAATTATTTTATGTCTAACTATTTGTATTTATTCTGTTAATCATACTAAATGTTGTGTAGTTAAGGATGGTCGTTGCTTTTTCCCACATTTTGGGGGCTCGGCTTTGCCTTTTCGTGCGTTAATCCAACCGAGACACCAGCTATCAAATACTCTTTCTACGACAACGTAATACAGACGGATAGAAGTATTGGAGTTATTCTTCAGTACGGATGGATAAACGTTATTCCTCAAGACGGACATAGCATTTCGATTGACGATATTTCGAGATTACGTGACGATTCTTGAAATTTAAAGATTTTTGTGTTGATCTCGTGAAAAATGAATTTCTTTCTGCATTACTTTTGTACGTGGACTGTTCCAAAGATAGGTAGGTCCATTTATACTATTTTCATAATTTCGTAATTTTATAATTTTAAGTCGTGTTTATACAGTTTGTCTCTTATTATTACATCTACTATATCATACTCATTCTTCTATTTAATTCTTTTAAAACAAATATGGCTTTAAAATTAGGTGATATTCTACTGATCCCGAATTCCCTTAAATATGGAACATCACGAGTAATAGACGGATCGCTCGGTTGCCCAAATTCTTTAATTATTTTATGTCTAACTATTTATATTTATTCTGTTAATCGTAATAAATGTTGTGTAGTTAACGATGGTCGTTGCTTTTTCCCACATGTGTAAATTCTAAGTTCAAAGATTTTGTTTCTAGAGGAAACCTTTTTATCAGAGAACTCAAGTGTTACCCCTGTCAAGGACCATAAGTTTTATTATTCATTATATTGAGACAGTTTTTTGTATAGAAATTTCATTTTAAACCACAATAACTTGCTATTAAAATACTTAGTGTAATAGAAGTAAAAAAAAGTAACAGTATTTTAGTTTTGTTTGTGAAAATTAAGCATTGAATGCATTCTTTGAACAACTTAAAAGTTTATGAATACATTTATTATTCATGATAATAAATTATTGTACATGTAAGTAATAACATGCATTCAATGTCTGTTATTTATTATACACGTATTTGAGTTTACAAACTGATTTTTAGACACTAATACAGACAATGTTCATTACATTGAGAATTATTACTACATAGAGAGAGTAATGTATTCAAAGATGGAAATGAACAATTTCATTTTATAATCATTTTAAATACAAAATTTACACGTTTTACAATAAACACAATTATCATTACGATTTACACTAACAATGGATATTGTATAATGACTCCCAGAGTTAATATGCATTATATTGAAATTTTCCTTTATTTAGAATGTAGAATGTAGAAGAGGCACATATAGTCATCGAGACTACTTGTACTCCAGACTGTTTTATGACAATCCTGAAAACAAACATTCTAGGATAATAGTTTTTTAATTACTCTATAAAAGACTAACTAATAATGACAATATAGTTAAGCCCCACAGCGTTAATATATGTTACATTAATTTTCTCTTTTATTTAGAATGCAGATTGTAATTAAAGTGAAAATGCACATGTAGTTGATAACGACAACGTGTACTCAGGATTGTTATAATAAACAGTCTTGAATGCAAAATTTAAATATTCTAGCTAATAGTCTTTTATTTAGGCCCTAAACGAATAATGATAATGTTTAAGTTATATCTGCAGCGTTAATAGCTTTATATTGAAATTTTAATTTAATTTAGATTTCAGGCAACAATCAAAGAGAGGATGCACAAGCAGTCGTTAAAGACTACTTGTTGTCGTTAATTTTGTAATCATGTATCTTCTGAATTTTTATTGAGACTGTTGTAACACATTCTTGATTACAGTTTTTTTAACATTCTATTTTATTAGTTTTTTAATTATACCCTACACTTAAATATACATAATCTGAAAAAAATTCATTATTTAGAGTTCAAGTTGCAATTAAATAAGGAGAAGCACAACGATACGTTGTGCTCCTCGTAGTATCTAATGATTGTCTTAAATACAAATTTTAATCTTCTACGGTAAAAGTTTTTTCACTGATGCCTCTACTAAGATATAAAACGTTATATTGCAATTTTTCATTATATAGAGTTTAGAGTGCTAAGAAAATGCTAGGTGAACGAATAAAAGTTATAACTGTCCTAAATACAAAATTTCGGTTTTCTATTGTTAATTAAATTTGATTTATGTCATAAACGTAAGTATGTACATAAGTACAAATATCAAAACGGTTGTCCAAATTGGTTGAACTGGAAGAAAATCAAAATTTTTCCTGTATTCATAGGTGTAACACTGAATCTCGTAAAACTTTAGTAAAGTAAAGTAAAAAAGTAAACACCTGGTCAAAAAAAGTAAACACCTCGGCTCAACAGCCCAATATGAGGGCCAAGACTTACGGTGCCAGTTTCTGTTTTCACCGATCAGAACAAGGACCCTGGAGTGCTAAGCATATATCCCGGTTAGGTTGTCAACCTTACGCGTACACCCTATTGTTTAGATGTTTAGGCTGGTTGAACACACAACGGATTTTTCACCCAGCGGAGAATTTAACGTTCCACGATCAACAAACTCAACGTTTACACATAGGGCGGAAAAATTACCTTCGTCTTAGCCTTACGCAGTGTAAAACTTGTATTGCTACAGAGCAGGACCCGCTCTATAGTTGATTCTTACGACACACAACTTCCGTTGTAGACTGTTAAAAAGTATTCTGCCACTGGGTGTATAGGTAAAAAAATATGGTTACCGAATACATTTCTCTCGTTTTCTTCCAATTGATATATATATCGCTTAGAAACCCAAGGCAAACTTCATGCCAAGCTTTACGAGTAGCGTTTTTGTCCTTAAAAAATTCCAGAGTGTTATCCCATAAAACAGTTCTCTCTTGTATGAATGAAATCAGAATGTCATTATCAATAACGCTTGTGTTCATGGAACTATTCATATTCACAACGAAAGTCCAGTGCAAATTGTAGAAAAAAACGCTGTATGTGCAAACGGTCACTTAGTTGCATAGACCTCTATTTCGAGACGATGGATAAATTTCCGCAAGCTCTAGTTTATTTCAATGGACTACTATTGCATTGGCGGCAACTGCAAATTTTCCGCTCGGAAAAATCCACCGTAGGTGTAATCAGCCTTAGTCTTCAATGGTCAAAATGAGTTATTCCTTTAAAATCTAAACATGCAATTTTTTTCTTGACTGCAGTACTCCCTTTACTTTGTTGAAGGGAGTCAAGAGTAGACATACCTCCCTAGATGTCATGTATCAAATTTAAATTGTTCTCTTTTTATGGCTAACCGTTTTTGAATTACATACGTGCATACAGACTTCAAGTGGAAACTAGAAAAAACTAGTTCAATGAAGGTAAAAATTTTGTCATTAAATGTTACAGACTTAAAGTTTCTTTGTACAAGCATACAGATATAACACCAAAAATTTCCAAAATTCGTTTACATAGGGTTTAAAGTTGTGACCTGAAATGTTTCGTAATTACGATATTTCGTTTTAATTTCGACAGTGAATTTGAAAGGTTGTTTATACTTCACGGAAGCCATATACATTGAATTTCAAATATTTTAATGTAGATGCAACACAATCTTAAACTACTAGCATAAAGCACGTCATATGGCGTGATCAGTAACAATTTTAATTTTCCAAAATTGTAAAGTACCTTGTGAGGCAGTTAGAAAAATAGTTTGTATTTTGGCAGAAATCTGGTACAATGGCTTTGTTAGCACGCTAGATATTTTAGCTTTGTTTATTTTCATACTCCTCTAAAGTCTCCCGATACTGTGAATGCAGTTTAGAATCATGTTGAATTCATTTAATCAAACCGTGCAATTATGTATAATAAATAAACACATATACGAACAGACTTCTTAATTTTCAAAGATATATATTTACAAGGCTGGATATTTATTAGTCCATGAAATAGACTTCTAGACTTTTATGAAAAGAATTTGTTGTTAATACCGGTGATAAAACTTTCATTGAAATCGATGATTAATTTTAAAATTATCACATATGACCCTAATCTATTATTTAAGCCAAATATAAAAGAATTATTTAAGCAATATCTAAGTTCAGTGATAAAAAGTATGAAAAGTATGCAGAACATATATTTAAATAATTTAAAATTAGAAATGAATAAATGAAATTATTAATGGAATAACGTCATAATGCTAAAAAATGTTATTTTTACTTATTTATTATGGGATAAATTGATAAATTTATTAGCCTACTCAGGGAAAATAGAGCTAGAGATAATGGCATTAAACGCTCGAGGATGGGGGAAGGGGCTGGATATCGAACGTTTTTAAGACGAGAGTATTTTTTGCTGTGATATGAATCATATATATACCAATTTCTTTTAGAATCGGATGGATAGTTTAGGAGCAGATAAACTTAACTCTCTTTGAATTTTTCTAACACTAACTCATCAGGAAACCAATAATAACAGGATAACTTAGGTTATTATTGTAAAGGGAATACTCCCTCTGTTCTGATAATTTCATTCGTTAGAAAATAGTGATAACCTATGAAATGATCCAATAGTTTTGTTTTTTAATTTTTTTATATAAGTGTATATAAATTATTTATTAAATATATTTATATAAAATATATTATGTCTTATTTACCTTTACTAAGAAAAAATATAGTTACTGTGCAAAAAATGGAGATTCATTTCTCTTCTTAAATATTATTTTCTATATAGAAGTGCAGACATACTTTTTTTCAGCGCTATTTCTGTGTGGAGTGTCTTCAGTCATTTATGAGAAATGACCCTTCAGCCTGAAGGATGAGATTTATCTCTCGAGAGAAGAAGAAAACTGAATAAATATAGCGGCGGATCGACTGATTTTACTAATATTCTTATTAAGAATCAAGTGTTAATCCTTCTAACTGTACATCATTGACAGGAAATGTTTAGGAATTCTTCTCGAAGAACTAATACGGGACTTAGCATTCTTATTACTGTTATGAATAGAGGAAAACTGTAATATATAAATATCATATATATATATATATATATATATATGTCCCCCCACAAGAAAAGGGAATTTTAATGTAATCTAATTAAATTTGTGATAATTGTATGTGTGGCTTCGTCCAGTATTTTTCAAATAATTTTTTTCTTAATTTTCCATCACAACGGTCCAATATTTTTTACACTTATTAGAGAGTATTTTATTCTAATGAATTTGTGAAGATATTTGTCTTGTTCCATAAAATAAGATTTATGTGAGCCATTTCACTTTATAACATTATAACATTCTACTTTGCATATAAAAATTATACTTTTTTAAGGACAAAATGAAATGTCAACAACTATTAATATTTTTATTGTTACTTGTACAATTTAAGCATTATACTTTTTTTACAAGTATCTCTTTTTACTCATTTCTCAAAAACCACTGAATTATTAACTTATTAACTGCTACGAGTGTAAAACATTTTCTTTCCATTTTCTAACCCATCTACTCTTCGAAGAAGGCCTAAGAGAAAATTATCTCCTTTAATTTATTTTAATTAATATTTGTTTATGGTAAGAAAATAAATTAAACAATCTTTCTAATTTTATGTGTTTCTTAAAATCGTTCATTAGTAAGCAAAATACAGCAAAATAGAAGAAAAATATGAAACTTTGAACAAACAAACATATATATATATATATATATATATATATATATATATATATATATATATATATATATATATATATATATATATATATATATATTTTATAATATATATATATATATATATATATATATATATATATATATATATATATATATATATATATACACTGTCTATCAATGTCTAAGTATTTGGATACCTAAGCAAATGACGATATCTGAGGTCCTGAGGAACGTCATGGCCTCTACCAGTATATATCATGTAGGCA
>CM063511.1:15704694-15712194 GCA_032207245.1 Pardosa pseudoannulata
CATTGTGTGTGTGTGTGTGTGTATAGTAATCAAATGTTTAATGAGTCAAATTGTCTTGGTCCGTAAATCTAGTGTTAACCGCTTAACGTGCATGCCGCTCGAGTGAACTCGAGCGCACTAAACTCTCCAAACTGTGCACACTCGAGGTAACTCGAGCGTCCTTGTACTTTATGTTGCTATAATTTTTCACATTCGAATGCAATCGAGAATTGAAAATAAAAATGTGAAAGCAAAAAAAAAAACCCAATCGTTTCATTGATATTTATCATTTACATGGGATTGTAAGCTATAACACTTACGTATTCAAGTATAAAATATAGAAAAGAAAGATAAAAAAAATTCGATATTCATGTAATATTACAATATTCGACTTTTTTCTGCAATGATATCCAAATCAAAATTGCAATAAAGATTTTGATTATTTTTGTATTTTTGTAATTATCTTGGCAAAACAACGTTCTAAATTGTGTTTTTTACATTAAAAATTTGATTTTTTTGGCTGACTTTTAGAAACAAAACTGTGAATTAAGGGATGACGTCTTAAAACGTCCTTCTTTATTGCGACAGTTAATCATAGATATATAATTCTTATTAAAAAAGAATTTGTTTGAAAAAAACTTTAATGAGGGCATGATTTCAAATTTGAAAATTTAAAAATTCCAAAATCTAATCTCAACACAAAGGAATCATTCTACGAGTTGCGTTAGCTGTTGAATTTCTAATATTCCCTTTTACTGGTCCAAGCTTTTTAAACGATATTTAATCCTCACAAGCTCTTGAATGAGTTTAAATACCATGCCATGATTTTTGAATCTCGTCTCAAGCCCACACAGTATATTTGTTATCGTATTGGGCTCAAATTCGCTGGATTGTTTTCGATTTTTGAATAAGGTTTGGATGAATGTGTGCGTTGTTACCTTATAAAGAGGGATGTTGCCTTACTTATATGATTTTCCCGCAATGAAAAGATCTGGGAGAATATGGGGAGATACTAATGAATGCAAATTCTTCGCATTTGGTAGAGAAATCCGTTTTCAAATTGGAGAATGAATTTTTGTCGGCAAGAAAGGGAAATTTGGATTCACCGTAGAATGTTACCACTAAAATGTTTCAAATATAATATCATGATAATAGATTATTTTATTGGTAGAACTTATAAGAATAATAAATCATCATTCCCTAACTACTCTTTTAAATAGCTATATGTACTCGATTACTTTTGTCAAAGTCTTACTTTGGCGTTGTCTGGTTACTTGCATTAGCTTGAGACACTATGATCTTGACGACCGGTTAGTTCCTCCTCAGCCAACAACTTTAGATTTTGTACATTTACATACCCTCGTCGTTTATTTTTATTGTAAGAAATACCACACAATAATTTGAGAACCTCATTTTCCAATACTACATACTTTTAGTGTTTTGTGTGGATACATTTTTATTTTAAATTGATTATAGATACACTTCTAAATATTTGGAGAGATGTTTGATTCTATAATGAAAGATGTGGAGCAAATGAACTGCTTTTCCACGTCTATACAATTTCACGGGGATGTGTCAAAAAATTTCCCCATACTGAATTAAAAGAATTTCCAGAATATCAAGACATACTGTTCTTGAAGTTTTTAATGAAATGTATCGAAAACACATAGCAGAAAAAATTCTTCAGATTTCGATAACTGAAGACGGGATAAACTTGCATAATATGATACCAAATATTTGTAAATAGCTTCGCTACAACTGCAATTTTTAACAAACGACTGCTATAAACAGTAATATTCTGAATTATTTAAATTTTAACGCCGCATACAAATCCTGTAGTCGATCAAGTACAATAAAAGTAATACTATTAATAATACTAATTTTTAGAAACACTTAGACATTGTTTTCTAAAAAAAGAATTTTAACTCGAATGTGAAATCTGTGTGAAAAACCTGTGTAGTGTTAGACAATTTTACCATACCCACATAATGTGCGTTCGTGTGTACGTGTGTGTGTGTGTGTTAGTGTTCGTGTGTGTTCGTGTTCGTGTTGGTATATGTATGTACAAAATATATTTTCGCACATATATATTTTGCAAAGATTTTTTATGCATAAAAAATTATGTTATATTTATACAAGTAGCAATAGTGATTAAGTAACAGTTATATCCTCTTTTATAAACACAAGTAAATAATATACAATTAGGATAATCTATACATTATCTTTACTTATATTAGCAACAGTAGTCCCTCTTAGACAATTAGTATCCAATTTGCTATTCCTCTTGTTAAAAAAAACCCTCAGAAGTCTGGCGAAAGTGTCATTGCTCGTGAATGATTTAAGACACTCTTGAAAATTATAGCAGAAAAAATGCACTACTTCAGTGACTGGTATTGAAAATAATGATTTCGGCAAGTAAGAATTTTTTCTTTTTCTCCTATTTATCATTATATTTTTAGTTTTAAAAATTTAAAGTATTTTATATTTGAATTTATTTTTGGAACAATATATCTTTTGAAAACAATTTTACAAAGAAAAAATACATAAAAGCAAGGAATTTTTGAAGTATGTAAGTTTTCTATTAAAATTTCAAAAAAATATATTTATAGAATTATGAGTGATATTAATGTGTTAATATATTATTAAGTATCGGTTATTTTATTAATCACCCTTGTGCAATATTCACACATATTGTGATTTATATTATTACCTTTTATTGGCAGGAAGTTAAATTTAGAGACACAGTAACATTCTTGTCTGCCTTATATGCACCTCTTTTAGCTTAAGCAATATTCACTTCTGTTCTACACTTTACTAATGGAATTAAGTTTAACAAGTACATATCATTTATATAATCATTCTTATTAATTAATATAATCATTGTTATTAATTAATATAATCATAATTTTGTAAGCATTAGATGCCCTATTTTGCCCTCTTTCTACACTTTACTAATGGAAAAAGTCTAACAAGAATGTATCATTAATATAATCATTCTTATTAAATGATATAATCATAATTTTATAAGCACCATATGGAAGATTTTGCCCTCTACATAGAGGACGATTTTTTTGCAAAAAAAAGAGAAACCTTTAGAGCTACATTTGGCAGGTTTATTATCTACTCTATTTTTCCGAGTGTTCAGAGGAAAAAAGGACTGATGGACAAAAATCAGCAACAATCTGCTAGTTATGTGGTCACAATGTGACACTATCTTTGTTATAAAAATAATTATACAACTAGTGCTTAGTACAAAATAATGTGGCTTAGTGAATGCATTTTGACAACACGTCGACGACAGGTTAGAAGTAAAAAGAAAAATAAACGAGGGTTGTCTTTTAAGGCATGGAATAGCTAAAACAATTATATTAGAATTTAATTTAACTAAATTTGGCTTAGTCTTTTAAAATATAATTATACATAGTATTCAATTAATAATTCTATAACTTCAAAATGAAGTGGCATTTGTGTTGTAACGTATATGAATAATTATTTCATAGAAAAGAAGCTTTATAAAGAAATGAATTCAGAACATTTACATGCACTTACTTTCAAAGATAATGTATTTAATATTTAAATTTTAGAAATTCTCTATTAATGTGATTATCTGAAACTGAGTATATGTTTGACAATCGCAAAATATTTTCTTCTTTTCCGGGGGAATAATACTGAAAAACGAAAACTAAAACATTGTGTAGTTTTAAATATTGTTTCAGATATTGTTTAAATATTGTTATAATATAATTTAACGTAAGTGAAAATCAATATTTGATATTTAGTTCAATATAAATCCTAAAAGTAAAAATAAAAGTGACTGGTAAATATGTTATGCACTAGGAGCATTTTTAGAGAATATCAATTTTTTTAAACTAATCAATTTTTTTAAATAAATTCGCATTTTAGGTAAAAAGTTTTGAGTGATGGATATTCGCCTTACATATGTCTTGAAATAACATTATATATTCTTATTATAAAGATATAGTGCAAGCCTACTCACATGTTTGGGAGTTAATATGTTTCTCTATTAACGCTTGAAAAAGCGTATGTAATGTATCTATCGAAACTATGAGGTCTCTAAACCTTCTTCTTGTAAATTGAATGTTTCATGGGATCTCAAACATAGAAAATGTATAGATGTATGTATCTTGAAAATGTTAGCCAAAACAATGCTGGTGTTGATAGGCAATAACCCGGGTTTCAAGAATACTGTTAATTGACTATGTTCATTACGGAAGTGAACCATCGTTTGAAGCATATTTCATCAATTTGTAGATAAATCTGTTAGTTCATTTAAAAAACACCCCTCGTATAAAATATTTTGATTATGCTATTCATTTTGTAGTCATTTTATCACTAGTCTTAATTGTAATAATAAGAAACACTATATTAAATGAGAAATAATCATAATTTTCCAGTGTAATGTAGAAAGCTCCGTATACTAAATTTCTACAAGGAGTTTACTTTTTTTACGAAAGAAAATTCAGCAGAAACACGACATAATAAAGCAGCACCTTTATGTAAAGTAGCTATTTTGGGAAGAAACATGTGGCAGGATATTTGATGCCGTTACTCTTAAAACATACAAGCCGCTCTTACTTCATTTTTCCTCTTTCGAATTCAGGGTAATTTTATACACTTTTGTCTACTACCGTATTTCACAAAGATTTTATCTGAGGACTAGAAAAGAAGCAGAGAAAAAAATTTCGTCTCGTAAATTGACGCGTATTAAATATAATTCATGAAATCGTAAGAATATATTTAAAAAAATTATTTTTAACATCACGTATAACTGCTTCAAGTAGTAAAATTAGTTTACATCCAGTTTTTATCCTCAGTGACCTCGTGAGTCCCTTTCACCTATTATATATTATATATATATATATATATATATATATATATATATATATATATATATATATATATATATATATATATATATATATATATATATATATATAATTATATATATATATAAAAAAAATATATAATATATAAAAAAATATTTTTAAAAAAAAATGTTATAAAATGTATTAAAAATGATGTATAAAATTAGAAAATATGAGATATAAGAGTATATATGTATATTGTAGATATAAATATATATTATTATATATTTTTTTGTATTAAGTTTTTTTTTTGTTTTTATTATTTATAATTATATATATTATAGTTTATATATGTATTATATGAATAAGAAAATATATGTAAAATATTTTATATTTTATATATATAGAAAAAAATGTATATATTCTTATTATATATATTTTAGTATATATTATAATAATAAGTATATATATATATATATATTTATGTATATATATATATATGATATAATAAAAACATTTTTATATATATATATATAATAAACATGTATATATATATATGATAATAAAAATATATAATGTATTTTTATAATATGTATATAATGTATAAAAAATAAAAATGTATATATAATGTAATATATATAATATGTAAATATAAGAAATATATAATATATATGTATATTTATATATGTATATATATAATATATATGTATATATAAGTATATATATTTTATATGTATATATTTATATAATATAATATATGAAAATAATGTATAGTATATATAATATATATAAATATATATATGTATATATATATTATATATGAACAAATATATGTATATTATATATATATATATAATAAGTATATATATATATATATTTATATATATATATATATATATTTATTTTTAATTTTATATATTATGTATATATATGTGTATTTTTATGTGTATATATATTATATATTTTATATATATATATTTATGTATATATTATGTTATGTATATATATATTATATATTTATATATATATATAAAATATATATATATAAATATATATATATATGAATTATTAATGTATATATGTATATTTTATGTATATATATTTGTATATATATATGTATATAATATATTAAATATATAATATATATGTATATATATGTATGATATATAGTTGTATATTATGTATATTTGTATGTATATATGTGTTATATATTTTATATATATATATTTTATATATATATATATATATATATTATATATTTATATATATATTAATATATATGTATATTTATATATATGAAAATATATGTATATATATATAATGTATATTATGTATATATGTATATGTTTATATGTATATATATATATGTATATATATATATATATATGTGTATATATATATATATAATATATTTGTATATATATTTGTATATATGTTTATATATATATGTATATATATAAATGTATTTTATATATATTATATATATATATATATTTATATATATATGTATATATTATGTATATAAGCTTATATATATATATGTAGATTTATTATGTATATATGTATATTTATAATTTTATATATATGTATATATATATATATATAATGTATATATATATTTTATATATATATTATATAAAATATATATTATATATATATATATATATAAACGTTAAATACATTGATTGCAAAATGCATTCAATAAGTTTTAAGCAGTAATGGCTGATTTTATACTATTATTAATGTAGAATATTTTAAAAAATGTTAATCCAAAATGAGAAAAAAAGGCAGAATTCTTTTCATCTCTTTGCAAATAACACACGTAGTTCGAATAATTTGAGAAAGAAGTATGGAAGCGGAGGTTATTCCAAACCATAAGATATACATCTGACGAAGTTATCTATTACATTTTCATTGCTGTATTAACCTCGAGGCACATTAGTTTGTTTTCTATTTATCACCTTCTCACAAATGTCATGCTAGATTTACGTGATCAGGAAGCTTAAGAAAGTATGAAGGTAGTTAGAAAAAAGATGTTAAGCTAAATTTTATAGCAGTAGAATAGAAAGAAAATAGTCTAATACTTCTTAATATTCAGTATTTTTTTTAAATCACTCAATATTAAACTTAATAATTGTTGAAACATAATGAAGAGCCGCAGATCGCAAAACACTTTTTATTAAAGCACCGAAATAATAACAATTATAATAATAATTATAATAATAAAAATACCAGGTACATTCGGCTTTTATAGTTTTATAAAGCCAACCAATCAAATTACAGGCACAAGACAAAATTAATCAAACCCAACCAATGAAAACACAAAAGGATCAACTCAAGAAAGCCTCGTAAGTCATCGTAAGCTATTACATAAATAATAATAAGCAGCCCAAACCCCAAGTCGTCAAGTATGAGTGCGATTAAATATTTCAACAATAATTATTCACCTGAAAATTAATAAGTCGAATATATGAAAACAATTAATTGGTATAACTGGTTATTATTGAACAAATATATATTTAGAGTTGGAACACCCTGAATCGTTACATTTTTTTATTAAAAACTAGCATACATGTACTCAGTAAATATTTAATTTTTAAAATTGTGAAGTACTATGACGGTAAAAAAGGTTTTATTTTTGGCTGAGAATTATCTTGCACAAAAAATATCAATGAATTAAATTTAAAATTATCAC
>CM063511.1:15717194-15719694 GCA_032207245.1 Pardosa pseudoannulata
TTTTTAGCTGAATTCTCATTCGCGGTCTGTCCCTTTACGGAATTTCCAAACATTCATTAACTGAGAGCCATCAGAGGCGTATTCGTCTATTCAGCCCGATTGTCAAGATCCCAGACTCTGCGAAGACACGATATTGTCCTGGTATACAGGTGTGCTCCGATCAGCTGTTTTGGAGCATGCTCGGACATAGGGTAGTCTTCACACTACCTTTAAGTAGGACATCGATAAGGCTATTTACTGAACCCCTCTTTTTCCCTAACAGGGATATATGAACATTAGAATTCCCGGGCTTTCAATCACTTTTAAAAGTCCACAAATGTCAAAGCGGCATTGATGGATGATATCGAAGTAATAAATTATCATTTATTACAGCGCTAGTTGCGTAATAAGAGTTTAACCCTCGGGGACGAACGCCAAGGAAGTTACACGAGAACTCGCTCCAAGCATCTGAGACCCACTGCAACATTTCTCAGCTAAATACCCCAAAATTGCGTTTGATGATGAATAGAAAATTTATATTACCAAACATGAGTTAAAAGTTAAAAGTTAAAAATTAAAAGTTAAAAATATATTTCGAATTATTTAAAATATTATTTTTAAAAGTATTTTGGACTGCAGATATTTTTTATTAGCATTCCGAAAGCACAAACATAAGACACACAAGTTAAAAACTTAATTCACATCTTAATATTTCATCATTTAAATCAAATAAAGAAGTAAATCTTCACAGTATCTCTCTTACGAACATAAGTACTAAATAAAAATGCATTTCTCAGCCAAATACCCCAAAATTGCGTTTGATGATGACCAGAACATTTTTATTACCAAACATGCTTTATTAAAAGTTAAAAATATATTTCGAATTATTTAAAATATTATTTTTAAAAGTATTTTGGACTGCAGATCTTTTTTATTAGCATTCCGAAAGCACAAACATGAGACCCACAAAATTAAAATCTTAATTTACATCTTTATATTTCATCATTTAAATTAAATAACGATGTACTTTTTCACAGCATCATTCCTATAAACATAAATACTAAATAAAAATGCATTTCTCAGCCAAATACCCTAAAATTGCGTTTGATGATGAACAGAAAATTTATATTACCAAACATGCTTTATTAAAAGTTAAAAATATATTTCGAGTTATTTAAAATATTATTTTTAAAAGTATTTTGGACTGCAGATCTTTTATATTAGCATTCCGAAAGCATAAACATAAGACCCACACAAGTTAAAAACTTAATTTACATCTTTATATTTCATCATTTAAATCAAATAACGATGTACCTTTTCACAGCATCTTTCATAGGAACATAAATACTAAATAAAAATGCATTTCTGAGCCAAAATTACGTTTGATGATGAATAGAAAATTTATATTACCAAACATGCTTTATAAAAAGTTATTTAAAATATTATTTTTAAAAGTTATTTAAAATTATTTAAAATATTATTTTAAAATGATTTAAAATTATTTAAAATATCATTTTTAAAATTATTTTGGACTGCAGATCTTTTTTATTAGCATTCCTAAAACACAAACAAAAAAACCCACACAAGTTAAAACTTAATTTACATATATATATTTCATCATTTAAATCAAATATCAATATATGTTTCTACAGCATCTCTCCTCCGAACATAAATACTAAATAAAATTGTGTTTCTCAACCAAATTCCCCAAAATTATGTTTGATGATGAACAGAAAGTTTATATTAATATACATGCTTTATTAAATATTAAAAATATATTTCGAATTATTTAAAGTATTATTTTTAAAAGTATTTATTACTGCAGATATTTTTATTACCATTCCGAAAGCACAAATTTGAGACCCACTCAAATTAAAAACTTAATTTACATCTTTATATTTCATCATTTAAATCAAATAACGATGTAATTTTTCATAGCATCTCTTCTATATGAATAAAAATACTAAATAAAAATGCATATCTCAGCCAAATACCAAAAAATTGCGTTTGATGCTGAACAGAAAATTTATACTACCAAGCATGCTTTCTTAAAAGTTAAAAATATATTAACGAATTATTTTAAATACTATTTTTGAAAGTATTTTGGATTGCAGTTCTTTTTATTAGCATTCCAAAAGCACAAACATAAGGCCCACACAAGTTAAAAACTTAATTTACATATTTATATTTCATCATTTTAATCAAATAACGACATAATTTTTAATAGCCTGTCCCCTACGAACATAAATACTAAATAAAAATGCATTTTTCAACCAAATACCCCAAAATTGCTTTTGATGATGAACAGAAAATTTATATATCCAAACATGCTTTATTAAAAGTTAAAAATATATTTCGAATTATTTAAAATATTATTTTTAAAAGTATTTTGGACTGCAGGTCTTTTTTATTAGCATTCCGAAAGCACAAACATAAGAGTCACACAAGTTAAAAGCTTAATTTACATCTTTATATTTCATGTTTTAAATATAAAATAACAATGTAATTTTTCACAGCCTCC
>CM063511.1:15729694-15734694 GCA_032207245.1 Pardosa pseudoannulata
ATATCAAGTGAACAATGTCAGTGTTTGTTTAGATCATTATTTAGGAATACGAGACGAATGGCTTTGTGCTTTGTTTGGATTACTTCAGAATACCCCGCAGAGAAAGAAAATCATAGTTTGATGAATAATTTGATGTACACTTCAATAGAGGATTAATAAAAGATGTGGGTTAATAAAATTATAATTTTATAATATAATTTTGTAAGGATTAAAGTGTATAATGTAAAATATCTTTTGCTGAACTATCATACACTAAACTTTGATGTAAACTTCAATAGAGGATTAATAAAAGATCTGGGTTAATAAAATTATAATGTTATAATATAATTTTGTAAAGATTTAAGTGTATAATGTAAAATGTCTTTTGCTGAACTGTGATACATTAAAATTTTGATGTAAACTTCAATAGAGGATTAATAAAATTTCTGGGTTAGTAAAATTATAATTTTATAATATAATTTTGTAAAGATTAAAGTGTATAATGTAAAATGTCTTTTGATGACTGTGATACATTAAAATTTCGAAGTAAACTTCAATAGAGGATTAATAAAAAATCTGGGTTAATAAAATTATAATTTTATAATATAATTTTGTAAAAACTAAAGTGTATAATGTAAAATGTCTTTTGCTGAACTGTGATACATTAAAACTTTCATATAAACTTCAATAGAGGATTAATAAAAGATCTGGGTTAATAAAACTATAGTTTTATAATATAAATTTGTAAAGATTAAAGTGTATAATGTAAAATGCCTTTTACTGAACTGTGATACATTAAAATTTTGATGTAAACACTCAATAGAGGATTAATAAAAGATCTGGGTTAGTAAAATTTTAATTTTATAATATAATTTTGTAAAGATTAAAGTGTATAAGTAAAATGTCTTTTGCTGAACTCTGGTACATCAAAATTTTGATGTAAACTTCAATAGAGGATTAATAAAGGTTCTGGGTTAATAAAATTATAATTTTATAATATAATTTTGTAAAGATTAAAATGTATAATATAAAATGTCTTTTGGTGAACTGTGATACATTAAAATTTTCTGTTTGTTTGACGTAGAAGACCAAAAATATTGAACGGTCAACACGAAATCAAATTAGACAATGCGGTAGATTGTTATAAGACTGGAATTCAATGGGTTCTTTTTTAAAACAACAAGCTTGGGATAGTTGTGGTATTGTTGTTGTTGTTTATGCTAGATGGACAAACCTAGCACGATTGAGCCTCCAGGCTCTCGTATTAAGGCCAAAGGGGGCGCCTTTCATGTTAATGAGCCCCATTAATTTAAAGAACCACTTCGCTCAAGTAGGTCCTCGTAATTTTGAAGTAGGGATCCAGCAGAAGATCCATAGACTTGGACTGCCCTCCCCCCAGAAATATTAATTGATAACAGGGAAGACATTGCGACCACGAACCTATTTTACGTGCCCAGTCACCTTTAAAGAAACACGGCAGATCTTAGGCCGGCACGGGTTCCGAACCCGCAACCTCTCAATGTTAAAATGCGTACTAAAGTACTGCTTTTCCTAATATACACTTGTGTGTTTTTACTTCCGTTTCTTTTAAGATAATGTCCTTTATGTACATTTTTATTTTTGTGTTTATTAATAAGATTAATATCGGTTCAACTTTAGTAAGTCTGTATTTTTTATGAAAACGCTATGTACAGGAGTAAAAATATTTTCTTTGAATTATCCATTCAATCTATCGTCAAAATGATATCTAAATGGTTTTAAAACATATTAAGTATTAATAAAAACGAAAAAATTAAAAATTAATTTGCAAGTACTATTTTTTGAATATTTACAAAATTTTTCAAAAAATTCATTTCTTATAAAAGTTATTTCTATTTTTAAGTGTATTATGTTTATTTGTTTAGTTCTCATACATTAATGTATATTGACATTTAATTGTTTACTTTTAAGTTTTTGATAACCTCAACACGCTACTGACAACTCTGTTGAAGAAATTATAAAAACTTTCACATGCTGCACACAAATCAATGTTTATTTTGGCTTCCTCATGATCATGGCAGAATGATAGAATAATATGTAGGGTGCTGCTTTTCAGATCCGGAACTCACAAGTTCGAATATTATTGCCATTATAGATATCCGTAACCATTCTGAATTGGATTTAAGCAATAGGTACTGGTCTCATCACCCTTCGTGTACATAAAATTAGATTGAAATACTCCAAACTAAACCAATCCTTCATCATCGTCTTTTATTTTCCTTTTCAGACTAATCTTCATAAGCCTCGTGCAACCTTTAAATTTACTTTAAGATTATTCTCCGGCTCACTTTCGATACATTGAAAATTAATGCCATAAGTAAAATACCAGAAATAATCTCGAAAGTTACTAAATTACAAAAACATTTTCCAATATTCACCATTAAACGTACAATTCACATCCACACATATACTTTCATCTTACAGACTATAAATAGATACTGTTTATCACCACTTGATAGTTTTATTATTTTCAAAGTCAACTGTACAAAAGAAAGAACCTGACTGGGTATAGATTTAAAAACTCGCAAATTGATTTCACCATCTTTGCGTTTCAACTCCGTTACGAAAGCGATGTTAAAAAAAGTAAAACAGTGCTTCACAAACTTTCGATATCTATATACTTTTCTTATCATTTGAATAACTCTGATTAACCCTTCTCAAAAATTGTATATACATTAATAACAATGAAAAAATATTATTTTCATTTTGTAGAATATAAGCTAAATTATAATAAGCAATAAATAAAATTTATTCATTTGAAAAAATCTTCAAAACTGTGGAAAATTTAAATCACGTTCATATTAAAATTATAATAGTATATGTAATTAGAAAAAAAATAATAAAATAATATGGTGGATGATGAATACAAAGAGTATTTATACTATTTATTTTTTATTCTTTGGTACAAATAACTGTAATATACGTTAAGATATATTTCGTAAATTAATTTTGTTGATTCTTTAAAAATTAAAACTTTAATATATAGCAGTAACAAAAATTAACACTCAATAACAGAAATTAATTTATTTAATTTCTTGGTAAAGATCGGCACGTTTTAACATTAGCGAAATTTACCAAACTTTCTTGATTTTGACAGTGGTTATTTAATAGCATAAACGAGGTGATAAGGCTCATAAAAGAATAGGAAATAAGTTGTCATTATTTTGATTGTGATAATGAAATGTTTAATTTTATTCTTAGTTTAATATAATCTAAAATTTAGTTGAAGTTTGAAATAAATATAGCCTTCATTTGTGAAATTTAATTTCCAAGACCGAAGACGGAGTGTAAATCGGCTAGAATATAAATCGGCAAAATATAAATAAATTATTTATATTACACATATTCATTTTAATGAAAGAAATGAATGAAATCTACTATATTGAGAGGACAAATCATAATTTTTTCCCTAATGTTAATTTTAAAATTTGGGATACTTTTAAAATCCAAACACACGTAATTTTAACATTCTAGCATATGTTGCACATTGAAAGTATTGTATCCATAAATTTGATATTCAAAATTTAATTAATCTTCAAATTTCGGATACCTCCTAATCTGAAAATACCATTGTTGGAACCATATGTGTACGTGTGAGTTTCTGTAGATGTATATGAACACGACATCTCAAGTACGTTTCACTTCGAAAAACGAAATTTTAAAAACGTAAATTATGTCAGAATTGAAAGCATGTATACATATATCTGTTACTATAGTATCAGTCACGGCAACGGACTAAAGGACTAGTGAACACGTGATGTTATGTAACTATGTATCAGATATATGTTCTGTATTATATCTGTGTTCTGTAGATATCTGTGTCTATCTATTAGAACTGTAATTAAAATGGATGCATGCTAATACGAACTAGCTTGTTTATTTACGTCTCCCCACTCGACATGCATTATTCTCTTCTAAATTAGAGTAACACCTCAGATACTTTCGACAACCTTATATAAAAGTCTACTGGCTACTTTCGATTTCTTCCTATTAGCATCTGCAATACGATGGTCATATTTGAATTCAAAAAATATCATGTTGACATAGTTAAAAATGCTAATTTTTTTAGTGATAATGTTCACATGTTTTGTAAAATTAAGAAAAATTCGTAATTAACGAATAGATACTTTGCATTTCTGTGATTATACGAGCAGGTCAAGCAGAAGCTACTTTTTATATTTCAATTTCACCTATGTAGCTTTCTTCTAAAAAGGAACTGTATTTTAGGACTTTGTCTTTAAAACTCAATACAAATCTTATAAAAATACACTCATTTTATTTACTTTAATATAATCTTTCTGGCGCTAATATTAACAATTTCCCTTATATTGCTTGTGATAATCCTATTGGCATGAATACAAAATAATAATGAACTAAATTTTATTATGTACTTTTAAAAATCAAATTTGACATGTATTGTATAAATTTCAGTATGTGAATTGTACCCTAATAGAATATAATAATATTGATAACTTTTATTTTTTCCCGTTACAATTTTAGACTATTGAAATACATACATTTCAGTTCTCCTTTGTATAAACAAGTATGCAAAATGTGACATTTATAATTCATATCAACTCAAAGTGCAATACATATTTTAAAAATAGTTTTTATTCTCTGAAATTTATTTCAAAATAGAATCTCATTACGCAAGTAATCGCTGAAAACCGGCTTTTGTGGAATTATATCAATATTTATAACATTCCTAATTGTGCAATAAGCGACCCTTTTGTTAGCACTAATTTTTCTTCTCGTCCTGAATATTAATTAAATTTTTAAGCTATGAAGTTTCAGCTATAACACCGCTGAGAAAAGCAATTGTTTATACCGATTTCTAATCCTTTTCAACCGCGTTTTCTTTCGATAAATATTTATCAGATTGTTTAATATAATTATTGTTTATTTAAGACGTTATTTGTTTAGTGGTTGTTTAACATTTCCTTCCTTTACAATGCATGCTGTAAATGTCAATTTTAGAAACT
>CM063511.1:15744694-15759694 GCA_032207245.1 Pardosa pseudoannulata
GAAAATTAAGAAATTTGTCCGTTTGTGTGTTTGTTTTTCATGCATATCCCCATGATTTGACTAAATGAATTCAACGCCATTCTAAACTACATTCATAGTATCAGGAGACTATAGAGGAATATGAAGGTAAACAAATTATTGAGTGTGTACCAGATAACGCTCAGACAAAAATAAAATCTTTTTTTATCTGCCTCTTAGGGTATTTTACAATTCTGAAAAATTAAAAATTTTACTGATCCCGTAATATAAAGGGCTATATGCTAGTATATATATATAATTATGTATAAATGTATATAACATATAATTATTTTTATATATTATAAAAAAACTTATAAGATATAGTGTGAACGTGTGCATGAAATTTGCATATAAAAGAAAGTTTTTTAAAAAGATTGTCTATTTCAAAAAGAGAGATGATAGCAAAAATTAATAGTAGTAACAATTTCCTTACGCTACTGCTTTACACATTATTCCTCTTTCAGTTGAGCCTATATATAATATAGTGATCAATATATATATATATATATATATATATATATATATATATATATATATATATATATATATATATATATATATATATATGTGTGTGTGTGTGTAATTCAGAAATTCTAAACGGCTAGTTGGAAGTGAAATTATAACCCCTATTCTTTTTGCTTGACCAGGAAGAAGTCTCTAGCAGTAATAAATTAAGATGCAGTCGGCTACATTGAAGAGAATGGCACACAAGTCCAAGTCTAAATGAAATTTTATTTAAGAGCTGCTAGAACAAATCATCTTCACTAAACAGAGGCAGACTAGAGAATGTACACGAAAACGCGTGCTGGAACAACGGTTCCAGAACGTGAAGTATAATTTTCCCAATTGACAAGAAACTGAGATCATTTTAGTTGTGAGCTATTTTATTGAGACAGATGGAAAAAGCATTGAATGAACAGAAAATTTACATCTTTTGCACAGACAATGTTGGATGAATTTTAAGTCGATGACACTTCTTTGATTAAGTTATTTTGCAGTTGGGAAAATAGAATTAGAGAGATGGTTTTTTTAAAGAGATATTAAAGTAAATAATTTTGATATTTACACACACACACACACACCATAGGTTAATATTACCAGTGTACGAACCTCATTTTAACTGGTAAATGAATATTCACAATGTATTGAGAAGAAACCCATTCTTTTCTTTTCCTTCGATGTTTTTTGAAGTTCCGAGAATTCTTCCTCTTACACCTATTGAAATTGGGAATGAACAAAGAAGTTGGGTTTTACATGTTCCTGAAATTTTCCAGAAATACGCACACCCTGCTGGTGGTCAATTGTTGTCAAATAAGCAGAAGGCAACACATTCTTTTTGGAACTGAGAAGAAGTGTATTCACATTTTATCCCTTGCTCGCTTACATGCAGCTTGTCGATATGGAAGCCAGAAAGTGAAATGATTTAACATTACAACAAAATATCAAAATTTTAAATCATTATTAAAGGTTGGTAGAGCTAATGAGTCATATGGAGAATCTCTTGATATTTAGCAAAATTCTGCAACTGCTGAAATGAGAAATGCATTGAAACTGTTGAAACAAGGAGTACAACACCGCTCCGATGGCTTTATAAAACATTATGACTACGAACAATTTATCATTCAGCTTCTGAGAAAAAAATGTAGACAGTCAACAAATGATTTTTAGTTATGTATACAATTCTTATGTTTTAGAGGATAATATACAGCACATAAATATAAGGTAATATTTTCATATATATATATATATATATATATATATATATATATATATATATATATATATATATATATATATATATATAATATATATATAATATATTATATATATATTTTTATATATATATATATATAATATATATATATATATAATATATTATATATATATTATATATATATATATATATTTATATATTAATATATATATATATATATATATATATATATATATATATATATATATTATATATATATATATATATATATATATATTATATATATATATATATATATATATATATATATATATATATATATATATATATATATATATATATATATATATATATATATATATATATATATATATATATATATATATATATATATATATATATATATATATATATATATATATATATGTAATGTATGTGTTTATATGTGTGTTTTAAGAATCTGCTATATAAAATAAGTTCAAAAATTTTTTATAGTTGAGTCTCAAATTTTATCAAAACATTCAATTCACATCAGAGCCTTTCCCTTAATTAGCCAATAAATATAGGACGGGGACAAATACGTGCAAATCTATCTAGCGTTCGTTAATTACTTAATTGCCACGAGTTGTTTATAAGCTGTAATCGCAGTCGCTCGCTTGATCTATGCATTCATTCGGGTTAAATTCAGTGTGAAAGAAATCAGTTTAGTACGAAATGCGTCAATTAACCTTCGAAACCTACAAATGTCACGTGTCCCTTTTCAGTGCTTTGCGCTTCAATTTAATTCGTTTCAGTTTACTCCTTCTATTTATTTAAAGCAGTATCTAATAGGAAAGACATAAAAATGTCCCTATACATGACTGCTTAGAGTGAAATTTGCTGATTTTTCAGTAAATACTCATCCTCAAATGACTTTAAATGCGCGAACAAATTTTGGCAATTATAAAAGAACATAAGCTATTAGGAAACTTTTAGATTTAAAAGTTTTCATTAACAGCTTTATTAATAGCTTTCGCAATGTAGAAAAATAGATAAAAGTAGTCGAAATTCAAATACACTTTTATAAAAACGTTTAAAGAATATTAGTTAAATTTCCGTATAATGACACAAAATTTTACAAAATATTATACATCAATGCATAGCTTTGTAATACAAATATACAAATAATACATAACAGTAATTTAAATGGAAATATAATTAAAAACATTTTGTAACAAGTGAATAATTAGTATTCAATTTAACAGAAAGGTTAAAAAATTCTGAAACTTAAAATATGCCCTTCAAACCAAAATTTTTGTATAAATATAATAATAATATAAAATATAATATTATAATATTATATAGTTATATAAATATAATAATAATATAAAATATAATATTATAATAATATATAGTTATATAAAATAAAAATAATCCATAACAGTAATTTAAAGGAAAGTAGATAAAAGTAGTCGAAATTAAAATACACTTTTATAAAAACGTTTAAAGAATATTAGTTAAATTTCCGTAAAATACTATATTGCACAAATTATCATAAAATATCAAATATCATACATCAATGCATAGGTTTGTAATATAAACGTACAAATAATGCATAACAGTAATTTATATGGAAATATAATTTAAAAAAATTTATAATAAACGAATTATTAGTGTTCTATAGAACAGAAAGGCTAAAAAATTCCGAAAACTTAAAATATGTTCTTCAAACCAAAATTTATATATAAATATAATAATAATATAAAATATATTATAATAATATATAGTTATATAAGTATAAAAATAATACATAGCAGTAATTTAAATGAAAATGTAATGCAAACGTTTTATATAAAACGAATTCTTAGTGTTCTATGGAAAAGAAATAAGAAAAAAATCCCGAAAACTTCAAATATGCGTTTCAAACCAAAAGTTTGATAGGAATATTAAATATGTGCAAATTGATCTAATTGAGTGCAGTACATTAGAATTGTCAAAAATATCAGTTTTTACAAAATAATAGGGGTACTTTTTATCCATAGGTTGTACTCTAAAATCCAAATGTATCCAATATAATCTCTAAAAAAGACTATGGTAATCAGCAACTAATTCAGCTTTTAATTCAGTTCTGTTTTTGCAGTAACTATAAAAACCAACCAACCAATCATGGTTCTTTTAAAAGGGGATCTTGGCTATCTTTAAATTTTATTCTATTACTCAAATACTTTCAATTTTGGTCACTAGTTGTTAAAGACTTTCTGCAATATTTAAAAGTTTTTCGTGGCAAATGTTATTGAGAGAATAAAATTTCTTATGTTATTTAAAAGGATGGTGGACATTAAAAATCATTGAAAACGGATGACTTAAATATATGAAATTTTGTACACATACAGATTGATGTTTAAGGAAGTAAATCACAATTAAAAATATTTAAAGTTGACGGATAACTTTGTTAATGTTTCAATACTTTTTACTATTTTTTGAGTTTATTAAATCTTTTTGAAAACTTTTTTTTTACTTTATCATCTTATAATAGCTTTAAATTACATAAAAATGAATTTTATACATATTTGGATATTTTAATGAATTTATAAACTTTATTAGTTAATTATTTAGAAAGCATTATCCCTGTGCGTAGAATTTTTACAAAAACTTAGGATTTAATAAGTTTAAAATTGGTTTTAAAATGGTTACCCAGAATTGTTTTAATGTGTATTATGAGTGTTTACTTAATATTTTGTAAAAATGTCTGAAAAATGGCAAAGACATTTTAAAAACTAATAAAATGACAAAAAATAAATTATTTATATATTATTTAATATTAAGTAGTTAAAATGTAGTTATGTAAGATAGTTTTGTTTTTTATGTGCGTCAAATTTCATAGCTGTAATTCAATAATTTATAAAACTAGTTACTAATATCTGCTATGACTTAAAAACAATTTTATATTTAAATGTAAATTAAATGTAAAATTCTGACTGTTGTCATTTTTTTAAATGTAAAATTATCCAACAAAAGTTTACAAAGAAGCTTTGGAATATATATATATATATATATATATATATATATATATATATATATATATATATATATATATATAAAAAGACAATTCAGGGCACTGTTTGATCACACTATTATATACTTTTTATAAACGTCTAAAGCGTAAATACTTGGAAAAATCCTTTTAAAAATAAGTCACTTTTATTTCAGACGCTTTCGTAAAGAAACTACAGAGCAGTTAAGGAGTATATTAATAAGGAATCTCTACGCCTTCCGGATGACGTAATAAGGCATTAAAAATAAATTACTTCCTTAACGGAAACGTAACTGCGGAATACAGTTATTCAAAAGACAAAAGCGAGCAATATAAAACGTCCTCAGGACTCTGTTAAATTTGATAATTCCGCGCTGAATCTGCTAAATGTGCCTTAAATGTTTCCCTTAATTAATGACGTCATTCTTATTTTCCATTATCAACAGGCAGCCCCGGTTAAGATTGCGTTATTATGAATAAACATAGGTTGAGAGAAGGGCCCCTGTTCACGCTAAAATAAATCTTTGTTAATCCAGCCAATTACTCTGTTAGTGCCTTCTATCTAAATTCTCGCCGTCGAATACATTCGCACTACAATAACACAGCGCGGCCTGGATTCTCGTTCAGTACATTTAAATTTCAGAGTGCTTTAATAGGAGAAACTCTCTCATTTTATTAAATTCCTCGAAAATGATGTAGCTTCATAGTATTCATCCATTTCTTTTCTGTCTGGTGTGCTGCTTATAATTTCGAAAAGCATGCTTGAAGGTCTTAACCGGAGGTGATAATTTAGGTCAACTTTTGTTATTCCTTTAGGCAACAGTGGACTTTCAGCTTGGCAAAATTTGACTATAAATGAAGAGCGTGATAAGACCCTTTTTTGGTCTTAATATTTTTTTAACCTTGTAATGCTATCATTACGTGTGAGATATGTTTTTTATTAAACATTTATAAGGGCCGATCTCACCTAAGGCGTTTAATGGCTAACCACGATTAACCCATTGCTGCAACCAATGAGGGTTATGTGCAACCATGCCACAGCAACAGAAAAGCATACTTGAAGGTTTCTACCGGAGGTGATAATTTAGGTCAACTTCTGTTATTCTTTCAGTTTCAGGCAACAGCGGACTTTCAGCTTGGCAAAATTTGAGTACAAACGAAGAGGGGTGATAAGACCCTTTTTTGACCTTAATATTTTTTAACCTTGTAATGCCATCGTTACGTATCAGATATGTTTTTTATTAAACATTTATAAGGGCAGGTATCACCAAAGTTGTTTAATGCCAAACCAAGATTAACCCATGGCGCCAACCAATGAAGGTTATGTGCAACCACGCCACAGCAACAGAAAAGCATTCTTGATGGTTTTAACCGGATATAAACGAAAAGGGTGATAAGACCCTTTTTTGTCCTTAATATTTTTTAACCTTCTAATGCTATCATCTTTTATCAGGTGTATTTTTTATTAAGCATTTACAAAGGCCGGTCGTGTAATGGCTAACCACAATTAACCCATACTGCTAACCAATGAAGGTTATGCACAACCCCACCACAGCAACGTGATGCATTCGTTTTAGTTTTTCCACCTGCTCTCTTTCCCATAGCAAAGGGTGAATGGTAAACGTTTCGCTTATCTCAATATTTAACATTGCACATAAATTAAAATGGTTTCTTCCATTTTTTATCAACCTTTACCAATTTATGATTTTTCTGCAAAAATACTCAAAAGTATATATTGAAAATAAATGACGAAAACAAATCCCATGGACAATCTACTGTATTAATAGGAGAAACTCTCTCATTTTATTAAATTCCTCGAAAATTATGTAGCTTGATAGTATTCATCCATTTCTTTTCTGTCTGGTATGCTACTTATAAATTAGAAAAGCATGCTTGAAGGTTTTAACCGGAGGTGATAATTTAGGTCAACTTCTGTTGTTCTTTCAGCTGCAGGCAACAGTGGACTTTCAGCTTGGCAAATTTGAGTACAAACGAAGAAGGGTGATAAGACCCTTTTTTGTCCTTGATATTTCTTTAACCTTGTAATGCCATCGTTACGTATCACATATGTTTTTTATTAAACATTTATAAGGGCCGATCTCACCAAAGTTGTTTAATGGCTACCCAAGATTAACCCACTACAGAAACCAATGAGGGTTATGTGCAACCATGCCACAGCAACAGAAAAACATGCTTTATGGTTTTAACCGGAGGTTATAATGTAGGTCAACTTCTGTTTTTCTTTCAGTTTCAGGCAACAGCGGGCTTTCAGTTTGGCAAAATTTAACCATAAACGAAGAAGGTGATAAGACCCTTTTTTGGTCTTAATTTTTTTAACCGTATAATGCTATCGTTATGTATCAGGTGTTTTTTTTATTCAGCATTTACAAAGACCCATCGTATAATGGCTAACCACGATTAACCCATAGCGGTAACCAATGAGGGTTATATGCAACCATGCCACAGTAACAGAAAAGTATGCTTGATGGTTTTAGTCGGAGGTTATAATTTAGGTTAACTTCTGTTAATCGTTCAGTTTCAGGCAACAGCGGACTTTCAGCTTGGCAAAATTTGACTATAAATGAAGAGGATGATAAGACTCTTTTTTGGCCTTAATATTTCTTTAAGCTTGTAAAGCTATCGTTACGTGTGAGGTATGTTAGACCCCATGGTTAAATCTAATCTTTTGCAGTATCTCTTCCCCGAAGCGTCATTCCGGGACATTCCTATATTGTTTAAATACAGTGTTTTGTTTGCTTAGCCGATTGGGTGGTTTTTCGATTGTCTATCGTGGAGGTAGTATTACTTTTGTCTCATGGCTGACTCTTTGTTTTTAAGTTGATATAAGTTTTAATTGTTTCATTTCCTTATACTTATGTTTGCTAAATTTAATATCTTAGTTTATGTCTTATGTTAGTTATAATTAAATTGAGTTGTATACTTTTATCTCGAGCCATTTTTATTTTCCATTACATTTGAGTTAACATATTAGAATCACTACCTTCTGGGAAGTAACAAGGTATGTTTTTTATTAAACATTTATAAAGACCGGTCTCACCATAGTCGTTTAATGGCTAACCATGATTAACCCATTGCGGTAACCAATGAGGGTTATATGCAACCATGCCACAGCAACAGAAAACATGTCTGATGGTTAACTGGCCCGATGGCCTGATGAACATGCCGGAGGTTATAATGTAGGTCAATTTCTGTTATTCTTTCAGTTTCAGGCAACAGCGGACTTTCAGCTTGGTAAAATTTGAGTACAAATGAAGGGTAATGATAAGACTATTTTTTGCCTTAATATTTCTTTAACCTTGTAATGCTATCGTCTTGTATCAGGTGTGTTTTTTATTAAGCATTTACAAAGGCCGGTCGTGTAATGGCTAACTACGGTTAACCTATGGCGCCAACCAGCTTGATAGTATTCATCCATTTCTTTCTGTTTGGTGTGCTTCTTATAATTTAGAAAAGCATGCTTGAAGGTTTTAACCGGAGGTGATAATTCAGGTCAACTTCAGTTGTACTTTCAACTTCAGGCAAGAGTGGACTTTCAGCTTGCAAAATTTGAGTACAAACGAAGGGTAATGATAAGACCATTTTTTTTACCTTTATATTTCTTTAATCTTGTAAAGCTATCGTTACGTATGAGGTATGTTAGACCCCATGGTTAAATCTTATCTCCTTCAGTATCTCTTTCTCGAAGCGTCATTCCGGGACATTCCTATAAAGCAATTTGTCGCAACGTGACGACTTACTATAATGCCCTTCCCATATTTACAACAGCCAATAGACAAACAATAAACTGCCCTTCCGTTTGAAACTGAAACCAGAATTGTCATAATTTGACAATTTGCCCTACTGCGTGAAATCGCCTTAGTTTGTTTAAATACAGTGTTTTGTTTGCATAGCCGAGTGGGTGACAAAATTAATACTACCTCCACGATAGACAATCTTTTCGATTGTCTATCGTGGAGGTAGTATTAATTTTGTCTCATGGCTGGCTCGTTGTTTTTAAGTTGATTTAAGTTTTAATTGTTTCATTTCCTTATACTTATGTTTGCTAAATTTAATATCTTAGTTTATGTCTTATGTTAGTTATAATTAAATTGAGTTGTATACTTTTAGACCGTGGTTATTTTTGTTATCTCTAGCCATTTGTATTTTTCATTACATTTGAGTTAACATATTAGAATTACTACCTTCCGGGAAGTAATAGGGTATATTTTTATTAAACATTTATAAGGACCGGTTTCACCTTAATGGGCTAACCACGATTAACCCATGGCGTCAACCACTGAGGGTTATGCACAACCGCACCACAGCAATGCGATGCATTGGTTCTGCTTGTTCCACCTGCTCGCTTTCAAATATCTTACCTTAATATTTTACATTGCACATAAACTGAAATTTCTTCACCCATTTTTCATCAACTTTTACCAATTTAATATTTTTCTTTCGAAAATATTCAAAAGTATATGTTGAAAATAAATGACGAAAACAAATTCCATGAACAATCTACTGTATTAAAAGCAGATTATACTTAACGCAAAGTTATTCAAGTCGAATGTCGTGTTAAAGTTTAAATTCTTACAGGTAAACAGTCAAATCCTTGTTATCCAAGCTTCAGTTAAAGCAGAATACAAGAAAATTACCTATAACGTAACTATTACTGTTACAAATGAAAACGAAGTAAGTTGCTTGATATGTTAATCTTATAACACATATTTTAATACTATAACTTATGACTCTTTAGTTTGATAATTATACTTTTATTTGTTCTGATTTTAATGCAAAATATCCTTTTTTATCAAACCTTTGCCTGTCCTGTACACTACATATTATAAACTATCTAATGCTTTATACTCTTCTATGTCACACGTTGCTTATTTTGCCCTTTAATAAAAGAACTAATATGCTTAAATTTATATTCTATTCATATTAAGTTATCTTTCAATAATATCCTTTTCGCTTAAGGAATTTTGTCTACATTCAGGTAGATAAAGACGGAGAATAAACTTTCCCCCTTTCCAGCAATTTGTTTGACACTGCCACTCTTCACAACAGTAAGCAAATACTGAATACCAACTATACTTATATACTGACCTTTTTACCACCTTCAAAGCAGGTGGTCTATTCTCCTGAATAAAGCCCCTTTCTACAATTATCCCTGTTTTCACAGGGAAAACGCTTTTAATCTCCCATCATATGTTTTTTCTAATACCATAGTCAGTGAAATTAGATGAAAAATAATACACGACATAACTGTAAAAATGTAAAAGGGGAAATTATCCTACACATAGAAATATTTTGTATTTTTTATTGGGAAAAATGCTAAAATATGAGCAATCAAAATTTTCATAAGAATGTGAAGAGATTTAAGAATATTACATTTTTGTTCTTATATAAAAATGAAACTATTATTATTAAAATATAAAAATTAATATAAAGTTGCGAAATTTATTTTTATGTGTTCATTTACGATTTTCTTTCAGTAAATAATTGATTAATATGAGACATTTTGTCTTGAGAGAATTGCTTTAAAATTTATATTATATTCATATTAAATTTTCTTTCAATTATATTTAACGAGACTTATATTTACAATATTATTATATTATATCGGTAAGAAAAAGGATATTCGTTACATGCAATTTTTCTTTTATGCAAATTTCTTACGGCATAAAATCCTTCATTTGAATGAAATACATCTCAAAATACCCAAAACAATAATGCAGATATTAATTCATTTAGAAGAATGCTGTATTATTATCTTCACGTATTCTAGCAATTATGTAATGTATTGAAAAAATAAAATGAAATTTAATGTATTACAAAATTTCAATGACAATTCAAAGATCTTGGGAATAATAAAGAATTTTTCAGCAATTTATCAAAACATTGTATTGTTCTTTTTACTTATTTAAAATAAAACACCTTTATGTATCTTTCATAAATTGAACCAAATTGTATTTCTGGATATAAATTAAAAAGTCACTTCACATGATCGAATCTTTTTGTAAAGACAACTGAAATTATGTATAGGAATAGAACATAAAGAAAAATATTGAGCTAATTTTTCACTTTTTACAATATAAAGCTGCATTTATTTAGATATTCATTATACAGTGAAGTTCATATTTTAGAGTAAATATTCTACACAAATGTCAGGAAATATTAATATATAAAAATGATATTTTGTACTTAGTTAAAAAAATTTAAAAATGTAACTTTATAACATCCACTTTCCTACAGTCAAACACTAAGAATCATACATTTTTTGTTTCATTGACTATATTGATTTAAAATTTACATACTCTGTTCAATAATTTTGAATCTTTGTTTTTCACAAAAGTCATAGTGACATTTTTAAAAAAAAATTTGTGTTGTTGTACATGAAAATAATTCTTTTGTGTTGAGTTAGGAATAACTTACCATGTTACAATTTGCATATAACGTCATGTAGAATTCTAATTTCAATTTAAAACAATTAGAAAAAATCAAAATAGGTTTGACAAACTACATTCAACGTAATTTGTCTGTATTTTAGGATTTCATAATGACGTAACTGTACTTGGTGTGCAAATAAGTACATAAAAGGCTACTCTCTCTCTCTCTGTCTGTCTGTCTGTATATATATATATATATATATATATATATATATATATATATATATATATATATATATATGACACGGTCGAGTGTTTAAAGCATGGACGACACATATATATATATATAATATATATATATATATATATATATGTATATATATATATATATATATATATATATGACACGGTCGAGTGTTTAAAGCATGGACGACACAGTTGTTTTCATACATAAAAACTTCTGTATTGTTATCCATCGTCCACGACTACACCATTTAGATATCTACTACTGCCACAAGCGGGGAGGATGTTATCAGCCCGAGTTCCCTCTCAGAGCTGTCTCTTTTGGCGTTGCTACCTATACAAACTACTATGACTACTTCACGAGGCAGCTTTTTTACTCTTTATAGTCCCGAAGGTGTGTCTTTCTCCTTTTACGCTATCTTTAACACTAGATTGCCCAAGGCAGTCATTTTGACTGTTTTTTAATTTCAATTAGAAAAACAGTTATGAAATATAATGACACAATTTCTTAGAATTTGGTGACTTTTTCTATAACATATAAATGGGTTTATGAATAATTGTAGTTACTTCCGCCCTCCTTTATTATATAATATTAAAAATTAATTTTAAACAAATGTCTTTACATATTTGTTATTTTTTCACAATGCAGTCAGTTTGATTGTTTTGGGGCAATATAGGTATACAAGAAATCTAGGGCAATCTAGTGTTAATGTGTTCTAATTATTTTTAATTATAAACTCGCTTAATTCTCACCCCCATTTTTAAACCTAACATATATATATGCGAGGTTGTGCAAATGAATATATATGCGATAATATATATGCGAGACTGTGAATATGTATACTATATATATAATTTGCATATACATTTATATGTAAATTATATATTTATATGTGTATTATATATATGTATATATATATACATGTATATGTAAATTATATATATATATATATTGGCACCTTACTTAGATTACAGTAATGACTAGCTGATACGTAAATACACCCAACTTTTAGAGCCAAATTTTCTATAAGAATATTTCGTCCACATGCGAATTTTATAACTCTTCGAACTTTTTTATTTACTTGAGAAATTTCTAATTTAAGAAAAGAAGTAAGAAAGTTTATTCTAGAATGTAATTGTAAATCTATAAATTTTGTTAAAGTTCAGTTATGCACACACATACACACATGTATATATATAGAGAGAGAAAGAAGAATACAGGGAGAGAGTGTAGAGTATGTTTGAGAGAGAAACAGAAGGAATAAACTCTAGAAACACCATTGTTGTCTGGACCTAAACAGCTAGTGAACACCTGAAAAAACGTCTAGTGATGTCTGACGATGTTTTTAGCAGGAAAAAAGGGACTTTTCATAACTATTAACAAATTAAATATTCATTTGTATACGTATATAAAAATTTATTAGGTTATAAAATATAAAAATCCTATGTGTTTACAAAAATTACAAAATAGGGAATGTTTATATTTCCTAAGAACGTAATCTGTCACTGGGCAAACAGTTTTAGTCTCTTATCAATCCACTATATTTGAGTTTGATTGTTTCCAGCAAAAATAGCAGGCCATATTGAAGCTACTTTTGTGCTGAAAGTTTCTACTTGAATAGCGCTAATGTCTTCATTTCTCTTTGTTTTTTTCGTTTGATGACTTTTCATTCAATTGACAATCATTTTGTTGTTGAGTTACGACCAAACGACAGGGTCACTTACATTCAATATCGAGTTTATGAGTTTGATTCTCATAGAAAGCATAGATGCAGGCTTTCGAAATAAGCTTTGAGGCTGTAGGGCTCATTTTACGAGTTACAGAAATTGAATATAGTGGCATTAATAAAATCTAACACAGGAATCTGTGTTTGCTGTTGGTTTTTAAAAGCAAATTGGTTGCTTCAGAATATTTCTGCAATGCACACCATTACAACGAATGATGTTGAACTTTAATAGTATCTTGATTTTAATCCAGGAACGGTGCTCTGAAGCACTCTTTAGAAGCAACAGAGTAAAAGACATTCAGTACAAAAAAGAATTTTTTTATCTTATATTAATATTAGTGTATTTTATATAAAAACACAAATGTGAAACTACTCCGAAATATAGATTCTTGTACTGTTTTGATTGACAGTACAGTGGTTTATCGGTTTGAATCTCACTAATATCATAAACCCCACTCATTTGAGATCAGCATTTACCTCACTCGTTTAATTAGTCTTAATTCTTTAAAAACACTGATTATAAAAATTCCAGACCAAACTAAACTCCACTAATAAAACCAAAATCATCTTTCAGTGAAAAAATAAAAGCATCAGAAATTTCTGTAATGAAGCACTATTGCATAACTTAAGATCTTAAAATCTTAAACCAGATTATATCTTCCAATAAAATTATCATCTTCAGCGCGACATGAAAGCAATATAATGAGATTATTTTATCTAATTAATAATGACTATTACACATGACAGTCAAATTGTTTAATAGAGCATAAAGGATTATGTAGTTTAAAATTAAATGGTTTACTTTTTAAATGAAAAAGGCATATTTCCAGTAACCGTTCACGACTTTTTAACAAGATTTACAACTAGTTTGTTTTTAAAAATTCTGTTAGGAAACTCCCTGTCTTTTACCATAAATTTAAATAACAAATACATTATCATTGCTGAATGTCACCCAATTAATTATCGGGAGGCGCCCATGCAAGACACAGACTGTTTTTTAAAAAGGTAGACGTCTACCTTATGACTGCACTAATAAGAAAAATCGATATTTTTAAATCGATTATAGAAAAGCCTAATTTTAAAAATGCCTAACCCACGTTCTATCTTTATATAGTCCTATTTTTACATGAATAATAAATTTTAAATTTCTTGCCTATGAATGGAAAAATGCATAAGCAAATAACTAAATCATATTAGCATATACTACAACCAACTAAAAAAATATGCAGTATATACGTTAATTTTAAAATATAATATATATATAACAGTAAAAATTGAAGTTGGTCAAGTTTCTAAATTATGAGATTGGCGTCGTTGTGTTTCCGGTTTTGATGGTCAAGTGACGGGCCGAGAGAAGTATTCCATTATATGACGGAATGTGGTGTGTGGCGTAAGGCCTACGTATTTCGTTATGTAAATAAAAGTTATTAACTACGACTACCTTATGTGATTGTGATTATAACTTTATTATTGTGATCGGCGACGAAATCCTGAATATGTTACATATATAGATAGATAGCATAATTATTTAGAATATATATTTATAACAGTGTTACATTAACAATACAATATCGGAAATAACGGTGGAAAATAAAAATACCTAATTCTTTTATTTATCACATAGCTTTATTTTCCTTATCTAATTATAAACAGTATATATCTGAAGCAAAATACTATTTACAGATCGTCTTTTTATTAAAATAAGACCTATTTGCTCTGAGCCACTCTTTAAAAGACATTCTGTACAAAAAATTATTCTTTTATCTTATATTCATATTAATGTATTTTATATAAAAAAGATTACTCCGAAATATAGATACTTGTACTGTGTTACCTGTCAGTACAGGGATTTATCGGTTTGAATAGATAGTCGCGCGTATTCGAGATGAGAATTTA
>CM063511.1:15767194-15772194 GCA_032207245.1 Pardosa pseudoannulata
GAGTCCAATAATAGTTTTCAAGATGTATAGCAAGCTAACCATTTATTTATCATTTTATTTGTAGGATTATTATAGAAAAAGAACTGGGTACCGATTTAACTTTACTTCAGATACTTTTTATGCAGGACAATTATGTAAAATTATACAATATTTTTGAAACTGTTTTCCCCGTTTTACATTATTAAATCGTCCATAAAATTTGAAAATAATTTAAGATTTTTAATAGCATATGCACTTTAATAATAAACACATTAAGACAAAATCTCCAAAATTAAAAAAAACATGGAATGCACCTGGAACTTTTTAAAATTACTAATTCAATACAAAAATTATTAAAACGGAAAACTTATTTTTATATGTTTAAAATAACGATGTATGACAAATACAGATTCAGTGCAGTAAAACAGTTGTTATATAAAAATGTATTATTCCTAACTTGATTTTTCTATGCTTAAAATCATTTCATATTTTCATCGTATCCTGACATTTTAATATTCATCGCCCCCTCTATTTGTTTAAAAATATTACTCTTATTTGTATTTTTTTAACTCAAATGTAAATGTGTCATTATTTTGATGCTATTTAGATTCAAATACAATTTTTGTTTTATTTAAATACCAACCAGCAAACAGAGAATTGACATATTAGTTCCAAGATGTTGCCATTTAGATATTTTACTAACTCTTTAATATCTTTTTCAAACTTATGTACACGTGTTAGTAAAATTTGAATGACTGAAAACTTACAGAAATATTTCGAAACATTTGATACATATTTATTTTAGGTATTGCTGTAGGCTTGCATCTTATAAAAAAGTATTTATTTATAATAAAATTATTTTACCTTTTTAATAAACGTAGTTTCCGTGAAACACTATACTGTTACAAACGACTAAGCACTTTTGATTTTAGACGTTCAGTCAAATATCGGAATCATAAATTATGCATAACTTTAATGCCCTTTTAAATCATATTTTATATATTTTTGTTACAAATTATACGAATGAATAATGCTAATGTAGAAGATGTATTGTCAGGGCGTGGTCAGTAAAACAGAATTTAGCAAAAATGCTTATGACCATATATGTAATATAGTCATAGTCAGTTCATAAGGTGTTGTTTAACTTGTAGCTTCTCAAATTTCTGGAAAATGGTATTGAATATTGGTAAAAACCTATTATGTAAAGATTAACATGAAATTATTAGGTGCTTTTTTTAACACTTCGCTTTCGGTCAACATATTTTTACGTATTTTGCAGTCTGTAACTGGAGTATGGGTCACGTAAAAATATGTACTTAGTAGATTTGGGGTGCATACCCACTAACCACCATAAATCTACTAAATATGTATAATTATATGTATGTGTGACATTATATGAGTGTGGTTTGAGTTGCTATGCAACGCTTTGGACTTTTTCTTTCCACAAGATATGATTGTCGAGTGACTCGGTCTTTTGCTGGGTTATTTCGTCTTCAATCGAATTCCTAGCTCCAGAATGTACAAGTCGTGTTTTGTCAATTTGAAGCTAGGTTTTTTACTGTTGAATACAACATTGATAAAATGAGCCGTTGTGACAAAAATAGTAAAGAAGAAATGTACGCTGACAGATTATCGGGCTTTAATTTTAAAAACCGTTTATTTTTGTGATTTCGTAAAAATATTGTTTTTTTTTTGTTAAATAATCATACAGTATATATTAAAGTATAAAATAAAAAAAAGTTTCGTTCATAAAAACAAAGTAGTTTTCGAAAAGGATTTTTCTGAATAACTAAACTTTCGAGTGATTCACGAAAAAAGGCCCGTTACACTCATAAGTTGGTGATGAAATTTACCCTTATGCCAAGTGTAAAGAAAACTTTTATAACTTAAATACATTACATAATTTATCATATATATTTAAAAATATTAACCATAGGTGGAAAACGTTGATAACAGTATAAAAATTTCAGAAACATTCAATTCATAGATACGTTAATTTGTACTTTATGACATCCCGGATTTATATGTAGCTTATAATAGCAAGATAGTTTTTCAGTTATCATATAACTTTTCAAAAATGGTATAAATTCATTTTTCTAGGAAACAAGTTATTTCCGTAAAAAATCTGCTTTTTTTAAGATATAATAAGTAGAAATCGATAATCGTAATTAAAAGATCATATTTTATAAATCTAATGTAAAATACATTAATATTACTTAATACCAATAATTTTCCACTTTTCTTTCTTCTAAGTACAATTCCAGTTGAGTATTTCACAAAAAAACCCATCTCGTTATTAATGACGAGCACATAATAGAGCATAAATGACCTTCAGTGAAACATCTGAAAGCCGAAGTGTTTATCCAATCAACCCCCATAACACGTCAGTAATATAAGTATCTCTTCATGCTAAGGATTTTAATTAAAATGTTCAGAGTCCTCTAGCTGCTTTAATTAGATCACCTAGAATTCGAGTCATATCTCAAAGTTGAAAATTCAACTTCATTTAAATATTTAAGATATTCTGTTGCAATACACTCTCCAATACATTTTGCTTCAAAATTTAAATTTGGAAATTTTTTCGTGCGAATTAATTTACTTTCTCGGTATATGTTTATGCACACACACACACAGATATATATATATATATATATATATATATATATATATATATATATATATATATATATATATATATATATATATATATATATATATATATATATATATATATATATATATATATATATATATATATATATATATATATATATATACCCACAGAAACTCTTTGGTTTTCAATGAAATTAGTTTATAAATGTTATCTATATAGACCTTTTAAATATAAAGTATATGAAAAATAAATTATATTACTTGAATAAGCAAGGGGTAATTTGATTGCGTAATCGCCTCCCTTGGAACAGCATGAAAATGACACATTTTTTAATAATATTGGAAAAATAATTAATAATTTTTATTAAAAGGTTGTATAAATCAAATAGATAAGAAATTTGCATGTGAAGTTTAAATAGGTACTTTTATTTTAAAGTCTTATCTTTGAAAAATCGAATTTTTGCTTTTTGGATCGGATTTTGCTTGATTCTAAAACAAGATTTTGGCAGGAATAATTAAAAGAAGGGAAAATTGTCTACTACATAGATTCTGGAAAAATTTAGACGAATAAAAACTAGTTTTTACATCAGTCGATGCGGAACCACAGAAAGGGAAGGTGGATTTAAAAAATCAATTTAGATTTAAATTTAACTTTTTATTTATCTTTGCGAAAATGATGTTCTATATATGTATATTCATATATTATATATATATATATTTGTCTATTTATATATATGTTTATATATTTTAATATAAAATACGAAAAGTTGGTTAAAAAATTAAATAATTTTTTATCTATTGAGATTTGACTGAATAACTAAATTTACTCAAAAAGCCCTCTCCCGTTGCAATTCGGCTGCGAAATGTACCAGCACACAATGTGTTAATAACAAGCAATTAATGTTGAGAAGTCAGTCATTAATTATTGAAGTTAATTTAAGAAATTTCATTCCATATGTTGGACATTACGGATCTGAAAGAACATAGAAACTAATAGTTATTTTCTGTTATTTTTTTCATTGCAATTTATACGTTTAGGTTAGGAAGCTAAGCTTATTTATGATGTTTACATCGACATATTTCGTAGAGTTTGTAAGTTTTGATTTGTAGATGAGTTTTTTAAATGATTTCTTAAAGGGTGACCTCCAGTTTGAACAATGCACAAGTTATATATTTCTTTGATATTACAGTTTTAAAATCTGTTAACAAAAGATTGCGAAACAAAAACAAATGTATTGCAAAGAAATGAAAAAATGAAGTACTGTAAATAAATGTGTATAATTTAATAAGCTTAAAATATCATGTGGTGTTCATTTTATACTATTTAAAAGAGGCAGTATATTGCTATAGCATGCAGATAATTGACTTTTAGTAAAGCGAAATATCACAAAATCCGCAATGTTTATCTAACCAACCGGCATCACTCATCAATGATGTAAATACCACTTGCAAATTCATCTGATGTAAAGAATTTTAATTAAAATGCATGAATTACTCTCGCTGAATTAATTGAAGCACTATGAATTCGAGTCATATCTTAAAGTGGAAATTTGATTCAATTTCACTTGACTAAGGTATCCAATGATAATTACTTAACAACAAAATTCGTTTCAAGCTGTAATTTCCAATTCACTCTCCTCTAAGTGTATAATTTAAGTAACATAATTTTCACTTAATAAAAAAATTCTAAATTATATATTGAAAGCTCTTTCCTTTTAAGGTAGTCAGTCCGCTTTTAACCCATTATATTGAAGTTTTAGAAGGTAATGAAGTAATTGTGCTATGGTTAAGAATTGTGATTATGTTAACCTGTCTTTGCGTTTATGTATTTTATGCTAATTTTAATACGTTAAATTGTTCTATATTACATTTCATAACATATACATTACAATTTTATATCAAGATTTTGTTTCAATTATACATATTATTATACATACAAAACGATATTATACATACAATTATACATACAAAACGACCGCATAAACTCTGCACAGCTAGATTCCTCGTTGGGAGTACATAAAAACGGCCCAAAGAAGCGTTCCTGTACGATAAATAGTTTACGAGAAAAATACGAAAAACAAAGTATGATGTCGCTGCCGGTGCAAGACAAAAACACTTTATTGGACATATCAACAATAGTATTTGCATATCTTTTTAGACGATAATGTTTAAAACGTTCTCCGCGCATATCACGTCATGTAAGCGTGTCATGGAATGAAGTTAAGCCACCGTTGAATTGGTATATAAAAGGGTGCATCTTGCAGATACCGGTAGTCTTCGTATGTTGGACATGTATTTCGTTCGTGGTTACTGCTACATGTACCTGATGTACGGCCAGTGTAATGGGAATGAATTACGAACTGTTAGGGAGTATACCCGTGCATAAACTGCTGTTGATATGTTCAATA
>CM063511.1:15779694-15782194 GCA_032207245.1 Pardosa pseudoannulata
TTGCCTAAATTTTCCACGATTTTTTATACCACTGTTTTAATTAACCATTTCTGTAAAATTATTCCCAATAATTAATACCATTTCTCTTCTTGTATCCAGAGATATTCCCTCTACTAATTATTGGGCGAGTATTTTTTTTACTTCAAACGGCTTTTCCCGTATCCCTCAGAAGCACGGAAAGCCAAGCTTTCCCGATTACTTGATGCAATCTAATTTCATTTACTTCCATTAAGGAGAAGTAAATCTTAGAAAATACTACAAGGGGATAAAGTAAATAGAGTTTTGACCCTTAGTGAAACACTTTTTTTAAGGTAGAATTGAATGCTCTTTTGGGTACAAAAGGTTTACGATTTAATTAAATTATGAAATTTATAAAGAATAATCGAATAATGAGGTTTCTGTAATTAAGCATGACTGGTAAAAATAATGGGTAAATATGGCTTAAACACATTTTCGGAAATGAAAGTAATTTTATCCTTTGATGATATTCGTTTATCCTCTGGAAATGAGAAGCTATGGAAATATGGTTAGCTCTTATGTAATGGAAAACATTATGTAACATATATATACAATTATGCATATACGTGAATGCATACGATTATACAATTATGCATAGGTTATACGTGAAACGTTTTATGATGTATTTGAGCGGATTTTCTTAGAAACGATATATAATAGAATTAGTCACAACGTGTCACTGTGCTCAATATCTAGGAAATATATTGAATTTTTGAATTTCAAATCAGTTTTGATTATTTAATGTCTATGGGATATTCAATTTTTTTTTTAATTTATCTTCCTCTGTTACTACCAAACTGATCATTCGATTTCAATCTGTGTATCGTATTGAATTTCAAGAAAATATCCTTCTATATAAATAATTTCGAATGGACTTGAAAGCATGTATTTCACTAATCTTTAAATACTTTTCAGATTTTAAGTGCATTATTCAGTGATATAATTAAAATTCAGCTTATTTAAAATACATTTTTCTTTAATCTAAGTTTAAAATATTTACAGAAAGAGAAATTTTAAATTAAATGTAATTATTGTATTGCACTTATTATATTAAGTTTGCCTTATTATGAATAATGTATATTATGAGTAATATAGTGTATTAAATAAAAAATATATTATTTAATTATTAATAATTAATTATTTAATATTTAATAATATTATTTGTAGAGATAATTAAAATTCATCTTCTTTAAGATACATTTTTCTTTTATCTAAATTTAAAATATTTACTGAGAGAGAAATTTTAAATTAAATATAATCCGTCATATTTGTATTGAACTTACAATTAAGTTTGCCCTATTGTGAATACTGTATATTAAAAGTAATCTAATTACTGTAGTAAATGAAAAAATAAATATTTAATATTTTTAAATGTTAATAATTATTTAATATTTAATAATAATATTCGCACATGAGATAATTAAAATTTAGCTTATTTAAGATATATTTTTTAAATCTAAATTTTAAAAAATTTACAGAGAGAGAAATTTTAAATTAAATATAATTATTGTATGGCACTTACAATTAAGTTTGCCCTATTATGAATAATGTATATTATGAGTAATATAATTAGTGTATTAAATGAAAAAAAAATTAATACTATTTAATTATTAATAATTAATTATTTAATATTTAATAACGTAATTGTACCTGAGATAATTAAAATTCAGCTTACTTAAAATATATTTTTCTTAAATCTAAATTTTAAAAAATTTAGAGACAGAAAAATTTTAAATTTAAAAATAAATATTATATTACACATACAATTAAGTTTGTCCTATTATGGATAATATATATTATCTGTAATATAATTAGTGTATTAAATGAAAAAAAATAAATATTTAATATTATTTAATTATTAATAATTAATTAGTTAATATTTATTTATAATATTTGTACCTAAGATAATTAAAATTCAGCTTATTTAAGATACATTTTTCTTTAATCGAAATTTTAAAAAAATTTACAGAGAGAGAAATTTTAAATTAAATGTAATTATTGTATTGCACATATAATTAAGTTTGCTCTATTATAAAAAATATATATTATGAGTAATATAATCAGTATATAAAAGAAAAAAAAATATTTAATATTATTTAATTATTAATAATTAATTATTTAATGTTTAGTAATAATATTTGTACCTGAGATAATTAAAATTCAGCTTGTTTAAGATATTCTTTTCTTTAATCAAAATTTTAAAAAAATTAGAGAGAGAAATTTTAAATTAAAAAATTATTGTATTGTACTTACAATTATGTTTGCCCAATTATGATTAATATATATTATGAGTAATATAAATAGCGTATTAAATGAAAAAACAAATATTTAATTTTTATCACACTTCATTTTAGACCTGTTTCTGAGCGGAGAGGTTAGATTCCAGAATAAATATATTACTGCAGTCTTTGTCTTTTATAATTCAAAAGCTTAAATATAATATTTTTTAAGAAAACCATTCAAAAATATATTATTTTATACC
>CM063511.1:15789694-15792194 GCA_032207245.1 Pardosa pseudoannulata
CTTTTGGCAATCTCTCAAAGCTAACTTTAAAATAAATGACAATAGATTTACCACTAGCTACAATTTGCAGCTGTCTCAGACGAATCGTTCACTTTTTAATGATCTAAGTTTCTGTCTGATTTTTAATATCACTAAGATACTTTCTCTGGGAAAGAATTAGTTTCCACGTTTTGCTGTGGGGCGAACCATGTAATCCACACGTGTTTCAAAGTATCATTCCCTTCTTATATCTTGCATGAGAAATATATATATATATATATATATATATATATATATATATATATATATATATATATATATATATATATATATATATATATATATATATATATATATATATATATATATATATATATATATATATATATATATATATATATATATATATATATATATATATATATATGTGTGTGTGTGTGTAAATATATATATATAATAGAAAAGGGATAATTAATAATATAAATTTTCTGAAGAATATATTTTAATATATTTTGAGAATTTTTATCAATTATACTATCCTATTTCACATTAATTGGTTCGACTTATATTCAATTAAAATCACGTACTAGAATTATTTTCTTTCTGATAGTGTTTTATAACAAAATGAATTACAAATTTACTTTATTATTAAACAAATGAATATATTGATTTCTTTAAATTTGAGTTTCAAAAAATACATTTAATAGACAACATTAAATAAAGAAAAAACTTATTTAAAACTCTTCTGGTATTTTAATGGATTTTATTTAATAATACCTATTTTTTATATCTATTATTTTATATTGTTTTTTCTATTTTTATCTATTTTTTTAATATTTTAATTTACTATATCATACCTATTCTTATATTCTATTCTTATATATTTCCTCTACTAATTATTTGGTGAATGTAATTTTTACTAATTTTTTGCGCATCACTTTCAAACACCCAGCACACAAAACAAGCTCTCCAACAATCACTATATGTAGTATAATTCATTTCATTTGCCTTTACTAACGCAGAGAAAAATCTTAAAAAGTAGTACATGGGTATAAAGTAAATAGTGCTTTAGCACTTAGGAAATTATTTTTTAATGTAGAATCGAATGGAATTTTCAGTATATAAATTAATTATTTTATCGAATTACGCAGTTCATAGAGAAAAAAAAATGATAAAGATTCTATAAATATGCATTACCGGTAAAAAGAAAAGAAAAACTTCTCTTAAACACATTTACAGAAATGAAAGGGTAACTAAACTCTGATATCGTCCGTTGCTCCGTTGGGATTGGAAAGCGAAGAAAATAAGATTAACTTTACGTAACGGGAAAGCATTACGTAATATGAATTCAATTATGCATATACATTTATACTTTTAACTCTTGGTAATGTATTTGAGTTGCATTTATCAAAAACGGATCACGCGGAAAGCAAATATTATGTACCCTTTGAGAAAAATTTAAAAAACAGATGTTTTTTATTGAAATTATATTTAATTATTTTATATTTAAGATCTTTTACAAATGTTTTCTCATATACTTCCTATGTAGTTGTCGGGATAGTTGTGATTTTAATAGACGTATTATAGTGCATCCGGGAAATTATATGAAGTCTCGAATAATTTTAAAATCATCCATGTCTCTAATTTTTGATTACCTTTGTAATTTTTAAGTAAATCTTTCAATACAATTTTAAAAATTTAACTTTTTAGGCTAGAAGTCACACCATGTCCTAAAGCACTTTGAATTTCTATATGTGAAAGGGACTTTTAGTGTCAAATGGAATTTACTTTATTGTACTTATATACGTGTGTGTATTATGTACCTTACTGTATGTGTTCAAATGGGATTCCCCTGTTATAAATTATACAAATTAGTATATTAAATTGAAGAATAGTTAAATTAGCATCGTTGTTGTTGTTTTGAGCCACTCGCTAAAACCAAGCTCGACATGAGCCGGAGGCTACTCAATTTAAGGCTAAGGAGTGCGTCTTTCATTTCAATTAACACCTCAAGGGTGAAAGTACGACTTATCTATATATATATATATATATATATATATATATTTCATATTACAGGAAGCAGTAGCAGGAAATGTGTTAATATAATGTATGTATATATGTATATATATATATATATATATATATATATATATATATATATATATATATATATATATATATATATATATATATATATATATATATATATATATATATATATATATATATATATATATATATATATACATATATATATATACATATATATATATATATATATATATATATATATATATATATATATATATATATATATATATATCATAACAGAAATGAGTAATATAATATAAATTTTCTAAAAAATATATTTTTAATAGATTTTGAAAATTTTATTAATTATGGTGTCATATTTCATATTATCCTTTTTAATGTCAATTGGTTCTATGTATATTAAATTAAAATAACGTATTCAGAATTTTTTCTCATAGTGTTTGATGTCAAAATAGATTACTAATACACT
>CM063511.1:15807194-15809694 GCA_032207245.1 Pardosa pseudoannulata
AGTAAATCTGTTACAAACTATTGGAAACTGTTTATATTAATTCAAATAATTATGTAACTCAAAAATAATCCTGCTTCATAAAAGCATTAACCTGTCTTGCTTAAATGACTACATATTTCACTTCGGAAACGATTACAATCGTATATGGCTGAGTAATTTATCTCCGTTCGAGCGTAAATGGACAGATGGGTGATAATTTCACGTTATTTGCTTGAAGAATATCAGCATTTTAGTATATACTAAAGTATTTTAAGTTAATATTATCATATTGATAGCTCTCGAAATTAAAGTTACCTGTTTTTTCAAAAGTACTTTTTTCATGATATTATTTTAGGACATTTAGTATTTAGTATTTCTAAAAATTTTACTTTTTTCTCTTTGTAAAAAATTATATCATGTTTCTTTTTTTGGAATATATTTTCTAAGGATTTTGTTTATAATCGGTTGTTTAATATATACAGCTTATAGAAGGTTCTTTATTTGCGCATATTTATTTAAATCAAAAATAATTTTATATTTTATTAACGATATATTATTTATTTATATGGGTGCTTTTATACACATCTGTGTTTTATATATCTTTTTTTCTAGGTATATTTATCTATTTATTCTTAAATAAGCATAAAAAATTCATCACACTTATGTCAATTTCATAAAACGTATTTACAAACAAGTTTAACCCATTTTTAACCCATCATATGACGTAATTAGTAAAATTTTCAATTTTCCAGAATTGTAAAGTACCCTATAAGGCAGGTAAAAAATGCTTTGTTTTTTTGGCGGAGATATCTGGTACACTCTCAATAATTTGGTTATCTTTATACTCCTCTGAAATCTCCCGATACTGTGAATGCAGTTCAGAATCACGTTGAATTCATTTAGAAAAGTAATTTAAATATTTCTTAGCTACGTCGAAATTATCGTTAAGTTCTTAAAAATTTATTTTTGCCACAGTAATTAAAGGAAGTCAAAGAATGAAAATATCATTTCCACTACATCCTGGAGGGAGATAGAATTTGCTGTTAATACCGGTGATAAAATTTTCATTGCAACAAAAAATAATCGAGGATTAAATTTAAAATTATCACATTATGTACCTAATCTGTTATTTAAGCCAAATATAAAATAAAATGACTTACGTAATATCCAAGTTCAGCGATAAAACGTATGAAAATAATTCAGACGATATTTATATAATTTCAAATAAGAAATGATTAAATGAGATGGTTAAAAAATGCCGTCATAACGCAAAAAAATATTATTTTTAATTATTCATTATGTGATACATTGATAAATTTAATCGCCTGTTTTTAACTGGGAAAAATAGGGCTTCAAATAATGGCATTAAATGCTAGAAAAGGGGAAAAGGGGTGAACTTCGAACGTTGCTAACCCTAACTAATCAAGAAACCACTATGGATGTCTTTATCCATTGCAGGTCCAACCGCTTAATAAATTCGAAGACAGGCGGACAGGCTATTATTATATAGGGGATTTCTCTATGACAGTTTAAACTTTTAAAAACAGTTATTCCTTCGAATATATATCTTAAATTATTTCTTTCTAAAATATTTAATTTCTAATTGAATATTTATTGCATTATCTAAAGGTATCTTTAGAAGTATTTGTATCATCAGTATATCCTTCAATATGTTTACAAACGAAGCATATTTTCAAATAAAGAGTCATGAACTGCTACAAGCATTAAATTATTTTCGAGAATTACTTAGAGATTTGAAGTCATTCTCAAAAAAATACCTTAGTCTGTAGAACTTAATGGGCGACGTTTCAGTTCAAAAACTTATTTTTACAGTTTAGAATTTAATGATTCCACTATAAAAATACAGAAGTTAAAAAAACTTTCTCTCAGAAATATCGAAAATATCACAGGTGTATAGAGAAACATTTCCACTATTCAATCTCAGTTAATCCTCTATTTTTTAAGGAGCAGATAAAACTAGAATAAAGTTTACAAAGTAAAACTTCGAGAAAAAAAGAGGAAACGAAAAAATAAAACTACGATTTTTTTAATGTTTTAGAAAATTATTCAACAAAATCTGGAATTATTTTGTAATTCTCGAGTCAGTTCTAATCGTTATATAACAATAGCGTAGGCAACTAAAAAAATATGAAATTCCTTGTGTGAATAGATAATTCTAAATTCAACAAGTTCATATAATAAAACACAAATCATATTCCCCTATATAATAATAGCCTAAGTTAACTGTGCGAGTTCTTCGAATTTAGGAAACGGTTGTAATGGATAGAGACATCCATATTGAATTTTTGATGAGTTAGGGTTAGCAAATTTCGAATAGAGAAAAGTTTATCTTCTAATAAAATAATGATCCGATTCTAAAATAAATTGGTGTAAATATGCTACATATCACAGCTGAAAATACTGTCGTCTTTACAATGTATGAAATCCGCCCCGTCTTCCCATTTCGAGAATTTAAAGCCAGTATTTCAAGCCCTATTTTACCCAGCAAAGAGCAAGCGAT
>CM063511.1:15824694-15834694 GCA_032207245.1 Pardosa pseudoannulata
ATTTTCTACTATATTATACTGAAATGGACTCTACACACTAGTCTTATTCTTACAAAAGCTTATATTTCCTCTTTCACTTGCATACATACACACTACCTAGACATCAGAATCTTGACTGTAAATTTTATCTAGAATGCCATAGTAATTCAATATCATAAACACCTAAAATTATAACACATTGTTCAACGGACTTTTACTTTTTTCGTAGACCCTCCCTGTAGCATGCATGGGTCATGTAAAAATACGTAATTAGTAAATTTTTGTTACAGAATGAGTAACGCATAAATACGATGTACATTTGTATTTCTGGACATATATAAACTCGAATTAGACATCAAAATCTCAAGCTTGAACTTTATCTAGAATATTATAATAATACAATATGATAAAGACCACATAGTATTGCTTTTTGTGTTACTAACATATTATATAATATCGTAATTGTGTTGCTAATATATTATACATAATTTATGTTGTTAATATGTACATTTTTTTTCAGAAATTTAGTATGCCAAGTTACATTGTTGTCCGTCGAGTAACTTCTCCAGAGTCATGTTTTGTAAATTTGAAGCTTCTTTTTTATTTGTGTATCTATGTGTGTGTGTGTATGTATGTGTGGATGCATACCATAATTCTGATATACACTAATTGGATGATTTTGAAGAAAATTCCTACATTTTAATCTGAAGAGTTTCTTAACGTAAAAATATCATTTCAAAATACACAGACCTTGTTGATTAACTATTGTAATAAAAAGTATTGATATTTCATTATATTAATCAAGGAAAAAATTATTTATAATTCTGTCGTTGTGATTCATTCCTTTAACAAGCTTAAAGGAAATAAGAATGAGAAACACATAGCAAAGCGATGAAACAAACACAGAGCACTATACCAAATATTACTAAATACAGACGACTTTCGTGATGAATTTGAGGAGTTCCACTCTTTCTTTTAGAGAAGGAATTCCATTTTATACAACTTACCGTCTTCATCCCTCGAAGACAATTAAGAGTTTTGCAAAATTTGAACCCATATTTTCCAGTGTGGTTGAAGAACATTAGAGGCCCCATGTCAACCAGGCGGCAACTCTAATTCTTTATATCACAGTCAAACCTCAAGTATGAGAGAGACAATGTAATAAGGGCGGGATTGTGGAAGACAGACACCTTGAACTATCATGTTACGGGTCATGCGGCGGAGAGAGTCTGAAGGTGTGTCTAAAACTACTATCACCCAACATCCTTGCTTAATGTTTAACATGAAAAATTTACCCCCGGTAGTAATAAGTTTTGTAGAAATGTTTATTTACTGTGTTATCTACGTTGTAACAAACCCTTTCGCAAATGCTAGCTTCCAGTAGAATAGACGTTTACATGATAATTTGTTCAATGCCCTCTACTGCTTAACGAAAGTATTCCAAATCCCGCAATTCAATGTGATTTTGAATCGTACCCCCAACACTTATTGTATAAGTGTAGCATTGTTGGTGATTCACTCTGTATACAAACTAATTTTATATTACCATCATGAATTTTTCCCCTTCAATAATTTTCTCCGAAAGATAATGGAAACACAGTTTTACTTTACATCCTTTTCTGGTCTTTACATCCTTTTTTGGTTCTCATATACTTAATATATTCTTCAATAAGGAAAAATGTCAAAATCAAACTTTGGAAGTTAGTGAAAAATTAATAAAAAATTCACAATACTACTTTGGGTTTTTATGCGTATAATACATTTCTTCTCCATTGAAAATCTGTACACCAGTCACGCATTTCATTTTGCGAGAGGGCCGTTCAAATCTTAATATTAAAGAGAAAAATGGTATCATAAATTATTATGTCATATTTGAAAAACAACTGTCGGGAAAAACTATTGAACTTCGCTCTTAAAAATTCGTAGAAGAAAAAATTATATTTATTTATGAGAACGCGGTACCGTTGAGATTAAGTTCCTTTTTTTCTAATCGACACCATGAAAATATTTGTTCTAAAATATTTCTTTTGGTATGAGAGATTATTTTATACCTTTATATATGAACAGTTTAAATATAAAAGAGAAAGTATCAAAGTATTTTATACCTTGACTTGGATTATTTGCAGCAGGTACTTACCATTAAAATAATAAATTTTATTATTTTACATTTGTAATTATGTAGGGGATATATTAAAAGTTTATAATAATAATTAACTAAATTTTAATTTTAGCTATATATCGTTTTAAGTAAACTTTAGTCTAAAAGTTTATTTTAACATTAATACTAATAGTTTCTTTGAAATTCTTCCCCTATTTTCCATGCGGATTTCACCGCATTTAGATGTGTCGCGATAATATTAAACTCTTACAGGATCATACTTTTACTTTACCAACTGGCATATCCAGAACCCAGACCTAGAATATTTTATCTCGTAAATTTTCATGGAAATTCGGTTCGAGCTTTGGGTATTTTGGTCAAGCAGTCTTCGATGGCTGTTTCTTTACAAGCCGGAAACCTTCTTCATCATTCTGCCCCATTTTGGTGTACATTACAATGTGTTTGTATAACTCTACTAGTTGCTGGGGTATTTCAGCTGCAGTAACTCCTTTTACCCACAGAATTTGACTAACTTTTCTGCTTTCTTCTCCAGGTTAATATTTTCAAACAAGTCGCATTTACAGGCACATAGGGGGAAAATATGTTTTTTATTTTTGCAGAGACACGCTGACTGCTGTCCAAATTCCGGGAATACTAAAATAAAATGGAATTTGAGCAAACTCCCTGCCCTTATCTAATTTTTGTCTTGGGTTTGGTTTGGAGCATTACTATTTTTTTATTATACGAGGGTTAATGAGACCGGGGTCTGCTTCTTAAAGTCAGTGGCAAAAATCCCTTTTTTCAAAGGTATTAAAACTCGCAAAATTCCTGTTCCGAAGAGCAGCGTCCTACCAATTCGGCCATGGCTGGTTTTTGTTCCTCTATTTAATAAGAAAACAAATGTACTGCATATTATTTTGCAAGTCGTATGTATGCCATTCAGTAGGTAGAGAAACTGAGGACCAAGCATGCTTGGGAACTAAACACTGGGGGTTCTGCGTAAGGCTGACCACCTAACCGTAACATATGTTTCGCACCCCAGGGTTCTTGGACTAGAAAACAGAGATTGGCACTGTATGCCCTGGCGCCCTAGGGGATGTTGCGCAGAGGAGTTTAGTTTTTTATGTATCCCTAGTACACCTAATAAGGTTTAGGTTTCTTTACTAGAAATCGCACATTGAAAACTTTTTTACTTTTATGTAACTTAATTTATATAACATTATATACATATGTGTGTTTGTATGAGTGTATGGTATTTAAAGTCTTATATGTACTTACATTTAATCTCAGTTATTAACACTTGTGGGAATAAGGTTGCGTTGACTTAATGTTTGAGAAAGAAGAAATTAATACTCATTAGTAAACACATCTTGACAAATATGTCTTGATTAAAGGATTTTATACAATTAAATGCCTAAGGGATACAACAGGAATACAACTTATCATTTGTAGGTATGGAAGATTAATCTGGATTCCGCGTCGGTCTAGCAAAAAATGGTGTCTCTTTTCCTTTGTATCGTGTGGCTCGAAAATGTTTATCCCGTAAGCAGCGGATGCCAGTAGTGTCTACCCTCTTCTTTCCTCTGGTAACAACCTCATACTGTAAAAAATCAGACTGCCCCTAGGAGAAAAATCATGGGTCCAATCGAGTACGGAGTGGTAAGATCCCGCCAAACCAACGGACTCTTCTATTGGTTAGGAGAAGTCAGAAGTTTCTTCCTAGTTCAAACCAGTCCTGTTCTGTATTTCTTTGATGAAGGTAAACAAAAACGTTGAAGCAACGAGTGTAACTTATTGCTACAACACTTTATAACGTGTAATACCATAAGGAAGTTGTATAGTAAGGAGTGGTCAAAAAGTAAGTTTACCATATCGATATTCTTGAAGTTTTGTCAGTAAGAGTGTTTAGTGTGTGTATTTCTAAAACATTCGGTCTGCAAGTTTGAGCCATTCACTACATGCATCACTACAATTAATATTAACAAAATTGGCAACCCGTGTGAAAAACTCCTCCACAGGATATAGACCTTCCGTTATTTAATTTCTGTTGTTAAAAAATGTTACCACGGCAGAAAGGCATTTTAAATTAATAAACGTTTACAGATGGATTGTAATGTCTCGTCAGGATGTTAAAGAATTATATTGAAAGTTAAAGACATAAAAATGGTCACCGATGACTCTATGAACATCAGCGATACAAACTTTTCTACTGCCCTGATCTCCCTCCAAGAGACTTTCTTTATTTCCACACTTAAAATACTTTTTTGGTGTCCGAGGATTGCTTCAAAGCAGGAGACGAAATATTTCCCGACTACGTGGCTGATAGATGCAAAGACAGAATTTTTACCAGAACTGTGTATTTAAACACATTCTATGAGTTACAAGTATGTTAGCATCTACAGTCACTATATGGAAAAATATCTCATGTATACACTATTAATTGGATGCATCGTTATGTGAAATAAAAAATATATGTTTTACTGTGCGGTTTGTAACCTTACTTTATGATCAAACCTCGTATAAAATATTAGATTTCTCGTGAAACTATATGATTTAAAAATTAAACTGTTGTAAAATGCATGTCATTGATGTTAAAGTCCTTTAGAGGAGTATGTAGGCAAACAAATTATGGATCTTGTACAAGATAATTCTTAGCAAAAAACAAATCATTTTTTATCTGCCTCATAGGGTACTTTACAATTCTGGGAAATTAAAAATTTTACTTATCCCGTCATATGACGGGCTATATAATAGTAAAACTAATATACAGCCAGTTAAAACTTACGGATCATTTTGCAAATTACAATGTTATAGGTTTTCAGTTACAAAATTCGGACATTCTGATGTTTCGATGACTGGAGTATGCCATGAAATAGTTGTCAAGTATTCATATGAGCAAGCAAAGTTGTATTAATTTCTATATCAACTCTAAATTAGTTTTTAGGTTATTTATTGACTTCTGATGATATGATTTACTAAATTGAAGCTCACATAATTTGCGTGAATGCAATCTATTTTTTCATCTATTTTTTTTTCATTTCAGAATTTATTTCTCGAGAGAAATAAATTGAATCACAATTTCGGTTTCCCCCAGGGCACTCTTCTGTCAGATGGGAACAGTTTGTAGTATGGAATGAATTGCTAACTATGAAGTTCGGAGGTTAAGGGAGGAAAAACTGTAGAAAATCTCCAAACCTTTTTTTTTACCTGAAAGCAAGCAGGGTTAAAAATTTTTTGTCTATCGAAAACCAACACACTAGTCACGCACTTCGTTTTTAAGTATTACACGGGCGTGTCGTGCAAAGATTAAATAGAAAAAAAGTATGGGGTGTCATAAATTATATGACGAGCTATATGCTAGTAAAACTAATATACAGCCAGTTAAAACTTACGGATCATTTTGCAAATTACAATGTTATAGGTTTTCAGTTACAAAATTCGGGCATTCTGATGTTTCGATGAATGGAATATGCCATGAAATAGTTGTCAAGCTTTCATACGAGTAAGTAAATTTGTATTAATTTCTATATCAACTCTAAATTAGTTTTTAAGTTATTTATGGAATTCTGACGATATGATGTAGTAAATTGAAGCTTACATAATTTGTGTGAAAGCAATCTATTTTTTCATCTATTTTTTTTTCATTTCAGAATTTATTTCTCGAGAGAAATAAATTGAATCACAATTTCGGTTTCTCCCAGGGCACTCTTCTGTCAGATGGGAACAGTTTTCAGTATGGAATGAATTGCTAACTATGAAGTTCGGAGGTTAAAGGAGGAAAAATGATACAAAACCTTTTTTTTTTTTGCCTGAAAGCGAGCAGGGTTACAATTTTTTTTGTCTATCGAAAACCAACACACTAGTCACGCACTTCGTTTTTAAGTATTACACGGGTGTGTCGTGTAAAGATTAAATAGAAAAAAGCATGGGGTCATAAATTATACAGCTATAGTTTTAAAACAATTGTAGTGGAAAATAACTATTGATTTCCAGGCTTAGAAGGCAAGAAAGTAATAATTTACTTTTATTCTTAACACTAAAGCATTGAATTTTAATGTAATTTTACTATCCCGAGTTATCTCGGGCAGACGGAAAAAAGTTAAATATTTGTGTTTGTATGATAGTTTTTGAAGCAAGGGGAAACACAAAGTGAAACCTGACATTCTGAACACAGATATCTGGTCTCTTTTCTTTATTAGCTTACCTCTGTGAAATCCGTTTTATGAGAGCACAGACTACACTGTCTCATTGGATTTGATTTTTTTTTCAGCAGCAGGGATAACATCTGGAAAATGTCTTGAGGTTAACCCGAGTGGTAAAGGACTTATACTGGGTCTTCTAGATGTAGCAGAAAACTCGTCACGATGATTTTCTGAAATAATTTGTCTAATAAGGGGAAAACACGCGACCAGTTCCGTCAAAAGGACCACAAAACCAACAAAACTTGGCAAACTACATATCAAAGATGAGTATTCCCTTTAACATTAAACATACCGACATTTAATACATACCTATTTCTTTTATTTATTCACTCAAAACATATCTATATCTTTTATTTTATTTATTATATTCATTTAATAATACCTATTTATTTTATTCACTTAATACATACCTATTTGTTTTATTTGTTTTATTTTATTCACTTAATATATACCTATTTTTTATTTTATTAATTTTATTCACTTAATACATACCTATGTCTTTTATTTATTTTATTTTATTTATTTATCTTATTTACTGATTACATACCTACTTCTTTTATTTATTTTATTTTATGTATTTATCTTTTTCACTCAATACATACCTACTTCTTTTATTATTTTTATTATTCTTATTTTGTTTATTTATTTTATTTACTTGATATATGCCTATTTCTTTTATTTATTCACTTAACACATACCTATTTCTTTTATTTATTTTATTCACCTAATACATACTTATTTCTTTTATTTTATTCACTTAATGCTTACCTATTTCTTTTATTTTATTTTATTCACTTAATACATACCTATGTCTTTTATTTATTTTGTTCCCGGAATACATACCTACTTATTTTATTTAGTTTATTTTATTTATTTATTTTATCTATTCATTGAATTTATAATTTCATTCATTTAATACTTACCTATTTTTTTAATTTATTTAATTAATTTATGCACTCAATACATACCTATTTCATTTATTTATATTTTAATTCATTACCTATTGCATTTTTACAAACATATTACCGGTTATTTCACCGGTTATGTTATGTTTAGTGTTAATTTCCTCCGAGCTGAGTAAAACCGTGATAAAACAAATCATACAAACAAATTCTAATTCACCCGAGTTTTCTCGGGATAATAATTAACTGCAATATATGCGAATCCGAGATAACTCAAGATAATCAGGTTAGCGGTTAAATTTTAAGAACGCATTTTTTCGAAAGCTATAAAGTTTAGATTTTTATACGCTCTCGATTCTTTATCCTATTTAATAAAGAGTGGAAAAAAGACCTCCATAACACAGAGAGTTTAATTTCTCTAGGATAAAAATTTACCAACTTATTTTAATTCAAAATGTCAAGATTTATTCATCTTAATTTAGGAGTTGGTCTGGTTATACCACGTATAGAAAAAAAAGTGATAGCAGTCTAAATTAATCATATAGGGAATCAGATAATCTATATAAAAATGAATTTGTGTCTGTCTGTCTGTATGTATGTACTCGATAGATTCAAAAACCATGCATCCAATCACCGTGAAATTTTGGGAAATTCTTAGGTATATCCCTGGGAAGGTTTTTGTAAATTTTTAACCTTCGAAATCCATTCCTTCTCCCTTTTTCGAGCATTTCATGTCATTTTTCCAAGCATTATTTTCCCGGTTAAAAGCAAACGATTAATTTTTTATCTATGGCATCATAACTAAGAGGCAATAAAAAAGAAAGAAGCAATATTTATTGCAATGTGACTTCATCCCAAGTAATTGTTTTAACCGCAGATTTCGTCGGTTAAAAGCATGAGATTAAAGTTTTCAATTTATCACATAATAAGTAGGTGAAAATGATATTTTTCTATCATTATGACGTCCTTCTTTTAAATATCTCATTTATTTATTTCTTATTTTATATTATTTAAACATCGTCTGCGTAGTATCCAGTCGATTTGACCTGGAAATTGAGATATAGAGTGATTCACTTTCATTTCTGTGTGACGCAAATTATAGCATTTTTATATGAGAACTCATTTTAAATTTAATTCTTGGTTAATTTTTAAGTTGCAATGAAATGTTTATCAACAATATTCTATCAACAAAAAGTACAAATTTTAGCAACTTTCATGGGCAAATAATAATAATATATCATTTTATATAGTTATCTTCATATTTATATGGTTATCACTATGACTGTGTGTTTCTGTTTCACACAAAACTGTGTGGTTTGACATAAATTTCCTTAATTTTGGAAAACATTTATTACTAAAAACAAAATTAGCACTTCTGTTGTCAAAATCTCTGCTTCTTATTCTACCATGTAATATTATAAGGTATATTAACATTGCTATTCAACCCACAGTAGTAAAACAGTAATGTAATTTAGGGTTAAACTTATAGTTTACAATAAAAAAAGTTTGAGCAAATTTAATACAAGACACGAATTTGATTATAAAAATTGAATACTGTTATAATACGCTTATAATAGAAATATATGAATATGCCAATGACTCTAACTGCACTGTGACTAATTTAGAGAGTTATGGACGAAAAATATCTTTGTTTAAAAGTAATAAATTAAGTACACCGTAGCAATGCACGGGCACACTAGCTAGTAGATTAATAATTAGAGAAACTGTAAATTGAGAGCGAAATCAGGTTACAATGTATCTTTCAGGAACCAAAGGGGGGGGGGGAAAGCTAACTAGAAGGGATAATAATACTTTCTATAAACTTGAGATTTATTCATGTATTTATGCTATACTTTCCATCAAAATAAGCTTCTATTTCCACTCGTCCTTTTACCTGTAAAGAGACATTACCACCTTGTTTCAACCTGTAATTACTGTATTTAATTTAATATCTGATCCCCTAAAGGAAAACATTATTTAAATTTTAGAAAACTTTAATTATTGTTGCCATTTTTAGTCATCGAGAAATTTAACTTTTATTTTTGTGAGTTTTAGTATGAGTGTCAATTTTTACTAAATATAAAGATAGCAAAATGAGAAACGAAAAAATAATTAGATTAAGAAACAAAAGTTTTTACCATAATTTTAAAAAAATTAAAAGATAATTCATAGTGTAAAAAAATATGTATGGTTACTTCTAAATAGTTAGCATAAAAATTTCATGAAAAGCGAGTCATGTGTGTTAATCGACTTATTCAAAGACGCAGATACGTAAACACACATATAATAAGTTTTATATCTATATTTTGTATACACACACACACACATATATATATATATATGTGTGTGTGTGTGTGTGTGTGTGTGTGTGTGTGTGTGTGTGTGTGTAAATATATAAAAACTATTGCATTTTAAAATTTACAAATATACACATATATATATACATATATATACATATACATATATATATATATGCATATATATACATATATATACACATATATATACATATATACATATATATATATATACATATATACATACATACATACATACATATATATATATATGTATGTATGTATGTATGTATGTATATACACATATGCGTGTGCATAGATATTAAAACAAGTAACTAAATCTGAAAAATATTCTCTGCATTTCAGTTACTTAATCATTTTAGTTTCCCCCTCTTTTAAATGCAAAACCGTATCAACACATATTTCTTATCCATTTTATGAGAAAAGATTAAAGAAATCATTTTTACCTGTCAAAATCTATTTCCATTTCGGTTTTTTATTTTCGTCGAAACTCCAGTTACG
>CM063511.1:15839694-15862194 GCA_032207245.1 Pardosa pseudoannulata
ATATATATCCTTTTATAGATATATATTTATATACATATGAGTATATATTCATAAATATATACATATATATATATACATATATATGTATACTATATATATATATATATATATATATATATATATATAACATATATACACATATATATACATATATATGTATACTATATATATACACATATACACACATATATATGTATACTATATATATATATATATGTATACTATATATATATATATATATATATATATATATATACTTTATATATATATTATATACTGTTCCTGACGATATGAATACCACCACTAAACATTTTAGGAACTTTTTTATATTTTTGAAACACTTTCGGGCAATAAATAATTAGACGTGAGTATAAATCTTTGTTTTATTTTTAAATTAGGTATCTTACTATAAGTTATAATTTGTAGTATGTGTAATATGTGTAGTATTTTGAATATGCTAGGTGTAAAATCTTAACTTTTTTAAGACTTATAAGACAATCTCTTAGTATGATTAACGCTTTCATTCACCGCGTCATAGTATCATTACAGTTAAAATCATTTTGTTTTATGTTGAGTCCTGTAAATCTTGTTAAAAAGTCATTATTATATCCAAGTAATATTCATTTATAACTTTTTATAGATGATTTCATTTTGTGTATTATTGTCGGTCTTTTAATATGTATCACATTACCTATTCAATTTAGAAAATGTTGTGATTTCTTGGCAGATTTTGCGATATGATATAGTAGCCTATCTTGTATAAAGATGACGTCTATATGGGAAATAATGGTCATAACTGAAATATATACGTCTCACTGAATATGGTCAATTATGGCACTTGAAGCATTATACTGTAGTGATTACGCAATAACAACTAAATTCGTTGCATCGTTTTATTCGCCAAAGATTGACGTCATACGCATCATTTCTGATTAAGGCCGTTGACGTCATGATCAGTCTTTGTAAATAGTGTCTTGTATATATTATAAATATTGTAATGTATTTTCACATATTATTGTAACATAAATTCATCGATCTGTATTGATATTTATTATGAGTAAAGTTTTATAATTATAGTATTTGTATTTGTGGCAACACATCATGTTTTTAAATATGTAAATATCTGTGATGTAAGTATATATTGTCTGCCTATATTAGAGTCAGTGTGACAGTAGCAGACATCTCGGTTGCATAGGAGGTGCTGATGTTGGTTTATATTACTTGTATGTACTTTCAACATTTTAAGCTTCTGTAACGTTAGTTCAGTTTGATATCCAGACGAGCTCTACGTCATTTATTACACTATCTTAAATAAAAGCCTGTGTCTAGATCTAGTTGTTTTATTTAACTGCACCGTGCGAATCCCTTCTGAGCATGGTTTTATATATGATGTTATTGATCCCTGTGGATACTTCTTTAAGAATCTTCGAGCCATAGCAGGGGTCTCCATAATACTTTTTATAATGCTCAGACTACCCAGATCTTCCCCAAATAACCTACAAGTATATGAATTTTCTAAGATTTTTTTAGAGCTCACAATCCTGCAGGAATTTTTCTCCTAAACTCCGTTTTACATACTAAATTTTATGGAACAGAATATCAAACGCACTATCGTCTATAAAGCAAAAGTGATGAATAAGAAAAATAATGGTAAAATTTTCAAGAATATATTAAATATTTATTTCGGAATAGATTAAAAGAGTACCTAAACTTTTTCCTTTCTTCCCTCATAAAGTTTGTTTATTTATTCTCCCCTGCTAGTTTATTTTTTATTTACGATCACTTCAAATACACACAACTTGGATTTCATGGTTTAATTAATTGCTTCTCTATTATATTTTATGATTTTGAACAACTTTTGTACTTCACGTGACGTCATCATGGACCTCGACCATCTCTTTTACCATTAAATCATTGTTAATCTATAATTTTCTACTATTTTTACCCTCTAAAATCTTCCTTCATTTTTTTAACTTATAAGATTTTAAGTGGGATTCAAATTCAATCAAATCCTTTATCTCTCTTTTTTTTTAATTTGGCAGAAAATCTTTTGACCTAAAAATCATATAAAATATACAAACATGTTATGTTTAGACTACGCTAAAACATAAAACATATACAAACAATGAAATATCAATATTTAAGTTTCTTAAATAAAAGAAAAAATTAAGTATTTACACATTGTATGCAGGACACGTACTAGTACGTTTTCTGACGATTAATACTTGAGCAATGGTCACGTACTGGTACGGGTTAGTGTAACAAAATGATTTGTTTGTGGGTCCAAAAATAATGGTATATGCAGGAAAACAAAGCCGAATGTTCTTGTCTAATACAAAGATACTGGAAAACATTTAGACAAAAATTATTTTTTACATTAGTTTTACGGTTTCTCTTTTCATTTTTTATAATGTAAAAATGTTTATATATAATATAATTCGAAAAAATTAAAACTATATACTACTATTTCTATTTGATTTTTCATATTTACAATACTGTTATAAATTTATCTACTAAAAAATATATTTTTTATTTTCAAAAATTTTATAATTGTTATTTCTATATTTCTATTTATATATCTGTTTATATATTTCGATATAAAATACGAAAAGTTAGTTAAAAATTAAATAATTTTAGATCTATTGTGTTTTAACTGAATAACTAAATTAACGAGCAAAAACGCCGGCTCCCGGTAAAATTCCGCTGCGAAATATACCTGCACAAAATGTGTTAAACGAATCTACAAGAATTAAAGCTATTTTGCTTTTAAAAAATCCAAAAAATACACAATTTTGTAATAAAATTATGCAAGCTTTTACTCATAAAAAATATTTCTGTCAACAGGATCAGCTGCCATATGTGTGAAACAACTGTACATTAATATAGGCAAAAGAGTTGCCACTTGTTGAGTTTTGTAAATGTCTTACATCAAAAGATGTGGGAAAAGCAAAATACTTTGAAATTCCATTGCTGGTCATAGTCATATTGCCAGTGACTCTGTATGTATATATATATATATATATATATATATATATATATATACATATATACATATATATATATATATATACATATACATATACATATATATATATACATATACATATATACATATATATACATATACATATACATATATATATACATATATATACATATACATATATATATATATATATATATATATACATATACATATACATATATATATATATATATACATATATACATATATATATACATATATATATATACATATATATACATATATATACATATATATATATATATATATATATATATATATATATATATATATATATATATAGAGAGAGAGAGAGAGAGAGAGATTATGTATGTATATATATGTATATATATATATGTATATATTATATATATATATATGTATATATGTACATATCTGTTATATATGCAAATGAGCTATGAAAAACTATTGTACATCCATTTATCCTGTATTCTGCAAGCATGCAGCTTTTTACTCATCATGAAATTTCAAATAAAAATTCAAAATGCTCATTTCTCGAAATAGTAAAGTGCATCTTACAGTAATACCTCGAAATAAGAAGACTTCTAGAAAAATCTAACTGTGAATCTGACCCCTAAAAGTGCGTTTAATGCATGTTTTAATACAAGTTAAGCATTAAACAATTTTGTTTGTAAATCTTTCGTGCTACCTCGAGTTATTTCTTCGATTCTTCGAACTAGTGGCGGTGTGTTTTTCTGCGAGAGTCGAGCAACTTGTTAATCCATATCTCTGGGAGCGATTTATTAAAACTGACATTACTTCGGAAAGCTTTTAGCCCGGGAAAGATCGAGACTGTAGAATTATTATAACCTTTATTTAGTTCACTTTGGGAATGCTTTTACGCACCATTTCTGATGCAATTGAAGACGCACATTACGTTGACACTATTTAGGAGTTTTAGAAAGGTTTAAGTCAATTCAAACCCTTTTATTGTAGTACGAGTCTCATATTATATTCAACGGTATAGATTATGTAAAATAAGTCTTAGTTCGCATACATTGGATAGGAATATTTTAAATGAAAAATTTCGCAAAATGTTTAATCATATGTATAAAATAAAATAAAATGAAACGTGTACTATAATGGGTGCATATCTGTGTTATACTTGCGTAATTTAATTTAATTGTTGCTATTGTAACGGCATGATTTAGTGGTGTATCGTCATGAAAGAACTTTGCTTTGAGAGGTGGACTTGTGTGGATACAAAAAAATTGTTTTCCCCGGCACCACGACGTCTACACTGTTGTACCCTATAGTAAAGGAACAATATGCCAGACAACACGGCACCTTCACTGACAGCCAAAAATATGATCGCTGGAACGACAAAGGATTTGCCGCTACTCAGATGTAACCGCTAAGAATTCCAGGGACCCCTGGCTTTGAGGCCGATGATTGTTTAACCCGGACCAATCCAGTTGGACGAAGGTGAGGTCATCGCTAGGTGACCCAATAAGGAAATTGTAGGTGAGGTCCCTCTCTTAATGGCCCCTCCCCTAGAAAGAGACTAGAGTAGATTTGTTTTTTGAGAGAAGTTAGCTAGCAACCAGCTAATTCAGAGGTCGCCTTGACCAGTCTCTCTACAAGAGAGTTTTTTTTTTTTTTTTTTGCTATAATCCCACTATGGAATCTTTTCTTTAAGGAGTAGCCCACATCGGCAAACTTGAAGGTCGCCTCGACCAGTCTCTCCATCGGAGAGTTTTATTTAGCGAAATCCCGTCTTGGGATATATCTCTTGCTGAGATTGCCTTTTTCTAATATAATCCTCTTTAGGATTGTTTGCACTTCTTCAGAACTAACTGTGCTGAGATTTCCTACCTGTACTTCAGAGAACTATCGCGAGAGCTACGAATTGTTTCTTCCGTCTAATCACCCATATTTCGGCAGAGACTGAATTTAGTAGGTACCCGTTTCTACTCAGGCCTACGTGTACTAATCACTTACCTGTGATCAGAAATTGTTTTTTTTTGTGTAGATATGAAATGATGTATATAGCAGCATTGTAAATAAATTCATTAATCAAGATACACCTGATTCTTCCTTGTGTCACCTACAACAGGGACCGGATATGTTACACTATTAAAGCTTTATATATAATCTGATTTTGAAATATTTCTAATTTGTTTTAGTTAGGCAGTAATTTAGTTTTATAGAGATTTCAATGTTCATACTCCTGGTACATATCATTTGAGTGTTTTTACATAAGTAGCTGTAAATATATGTATGTATATTATACAGTTTTGATAGATAAAAAATATCTTTGTTCTTGGAAATTATCACAGTCGTTGGTAAAGAGTTTTGTTTGGGTAGAGAGGAAGAAATCCTAAAGTTACACCAGATACGTTTAATGACTAACCGCGATTGATCTATGTTTAAACGGATAATTGTGGCCCAGCATTGGTTGGCTCCATGGGTTATACACAGTTCGCCGTTAAACGATTTTGGTGACACCGGCCCTTAGGGGCTTACTCTGGGCGTTACGAGTATGTTCGAGTGTTCGTTATGATTACACTTTGATATCAGCTTGCGGACTTAATGCTATCAGACGATGAAGCTGACAGCAAAGTGACGTCACAATGAACGTGCGAACCGTCTCGCAACGTGCAAAGTAATCCCCCTTAGACAATTTTCAAAAAACTTTAAAGTACCGTGTTCCTTTTTTCTACTCTTAATCATTATTTTGATAGTATTAATTTGTCTTTTACATAAGCTTCTATTTATTTACAGAAATCATCACATATAGTATAGATGATGAAAAGTTTCAATATATGATGCAAAATTTGGCCCCTACTTTGGAAGTTGCGGTTCGGTTCGAACATTCGTTGTGACGTCACTTTGACGTCAGCTTGCGGACATTTTGCTAGTAAACGATAAAGCTGACTTCAAAATGAAGTCACAACGAGCGTTCGAACCAGACCGCAACTTCCAGAGTAAGACCCTTTATCAAAAGTAAGAATTATGAAACATAAAGGAAACGCGGACCTTTTGTACAGGACTTTGAAATCGAGAATCAAAGAAAAGTTTTAATGGCTCCATTTCTTAACAAATTCTAAATTTATTCTTATTTTCAGTTTAAACATAAGGATTCCCCCTTTAAGTGGGGCAAATTAAAGCTGCATTTCTTAATTAGAGATTAATGCTAATCGAAGATTAAACTCTTCTCAATTGAACTAGAGAGTTAGGGCCTGTCTTAACAAAGTCGTTTAACGGCTAATCGTGATTAATCTCTGTTTAAACGGAGAATTTCGTCCCACCATTAGTTGGTACCATAGGTTAATCGCTGTTAGCCGCTAAACGACTTTCTGGAGATCGTTCCGTAAGAGGCATTCCTTAATTATCGATTAAAGATAACCGAAGATTAAACTCTTCGCAATTGAACTAGAGACTTAATTTCTGTGAGAGAACATTGAATTGACGATTATCCTCTAATTCACTATAATTAAGTGCTTAATCAATCTATGATGAGTTATAACGGTAAGTCCAGGTCTTTTTTTCTATTTTTTATAATGTGAATTGGTTTTATTAAAGTGCTTTGCATTTTTGTATATTTTGATTATCTCAAAATTTTGTTGAAAAGGGGAATATACTTGTGCAAGTTTTCAAACCAACTAATTTTTATCACATCTCTCGACATTTTAAATTTGTTCTCAACCTTGCAACTGTGAACTAAAAATGTTACAGAAAAGTGTGACATTAACACTTTTAAATATATATTTTAAGAGTTAAGAAGATTTAATTTGACGTTTTATTATCTAATGGTAATGTTTGTTAAAACTGTATGGCAACATTTTTTTCTGCACTCATCAGTTCGTCGAGTGTAATTCAGAGCTACGGGGTTCTTATTTTGATACACAGGGTTTCGGATGGTCAGATATCAAACGGACATTTTAGGTAAATATATATTAATTCTTTTAAGAAGTTGATGAATTCTTGCACTGTTTAACCCGGTTTTAAAAAGGATAATAACTTTATAAATATCGAATTGCTTAAATTTCCTCATAATATAAAAATGTATGAGAAATTGGAAGTTTATATCTTATATGATTTTTAGTTCATGAGTATAATTTAATTTATAAGAATATTTTTAAAGTATTGTGCACTATAAATAGCTTTTTTTCCCTGTTTATTTTCCTCCAAATTCCATGCATTAATGAGTCTCAAGTTCTTATATTTATTCTGTGAATATTCAAGCGTTAAGGTTTCTATGAAGTTTTTTTTTGTAATATATAGGATAACACTGTGAATAAACAAAAAAGTGGCTTCATTATGTTATACACGGATATAAAAAATAACTGTCAATATGCTTGGTTTCACTGTATTAGTAAGGTTTTATAAAATATAAATCTTGAGATATCTGAAAATAAATTTACAGATTTATAAGGAGCTTTAATAGGTCTCAAAGAGTATTTTAAAGCAAAAAATGTAATGCTTGAAATTTTGAAACGTTTTACATATGTTAAAAAAGCATTTGTTTGAGTGACTTTATTTTCTTGACCTGCTTTAAATTGAATAAAATACAAATTGATTCCAATATTTCTTGTAATAATTCGAATAAACTTGTTTTCTTTTAAAATATCATGTCCTATTAAAATTAAACGAATGTTGGGTGCATAAAATTTTATATTCCACTGTATTTCCATTGTGGGATTTCCAAACTAGTTTAACTGAACAATTCGCAACTATGTTACACGAATGTCTATAAATGAAATGTTCGTTATGTTTTTTCTTGATTTATAGTGTGTTACGATAATTTGAAAAGGCTTTATTTTAATTAGCTCAATTTACAGAAATACCAGTAGCCATTTTGTAAGAATGTAATGTTATCAATGTGGCATCGGGAATACTCATCTATTGGACTTTTCTTTCTTTTTAATGGAAGTAATAATTTTAAACTTCAAGTGTAGAGTTTCTAGCATTTTTATTTTATGTGGGAGTGATTTCCTTGTATCTTACCAAGAGATTGCAAACACTGTATATTCTTGTAATTCACTTTTCCCTTAATAAAAATTTTATTTTAAAATGCTCTGCATGCGTTAAAAGCTTTTATAAATATCTCCAGCCGGTACGTAAGGATTGTAGTTTCCTATTAATAGGTATTTTTGTATCTATGATACAATTTAGCTTTATTATAAGGTTAAATGTTTATATTCTGTAGATAAATATAATAGATTTTTATTATGAATTTATTAAGTATTTATATGAGAATAAATGCTTTTAAGAAGACATTTGTTTTTTAATTTTTGTCTGTTAACAAATTTAAGACTTTCTAGGTCATAACTTACGTTAACAAACGTGATCTGAATGAGTCATTGTGTATTTTAGACATATTTTCCCAATGTATATATCCCAATATATTGTATTTTTCTTTCTTATTAATTTAAGTAACAATTTTTCTTTAAAAAATAAAGTGTGGATGTTTATTTTATACGAAAGTGATTTCGGTAAATCTCATCAAGAAATTGGAAACACTGTATATTCTTCCTGTAATTCAATATTTCCTTAAGAAACACTTTATTTTTAAATGTTCTTATGCATTGGAAGCTTTTATAAATATCTCCAGTGACTCATAAATAATTATTCTAGTTTCATATTAATAGGCATTTCATGTTTATGACTGTGAAATTTAGCTTTATTATAAGGTTAAAAATGTATATTCTGCAGATAAATATGTAATACTTTAATTTTAAATTTATTATGTATGTATTTGGGCATAAATGCTTTTACATTTTTTTTAAATTTGTGTCTATTAGCAATTTTTAAACTTGCTAGGTTTATACTTGTGTTAACAAACATGATCTGAATGAATCATTGTGTATTTTAGCCATTAAATCCCAATGATCATTATCTATAAGACAAATAGCCTTTCAAAATTTAAATAACTTCAGATTTTATTTTCAGCATGGAACCAAAAATGAACATTTGAAAACTTTCAAGGTAAGAGAGCACTTTAAAACAATCTAACAGATTTAACAAGAGAAGTTGGTAACGCTTACATCAATTCTTCACTAATCGGATCGACGCATTTTGCTAAAAGGCATAGATAAAATTCTATTTTAAAATGTTCTGCATGCTTTGAAAGCTTTTATAAATATCTCTAGTGATACATAAATGATTGTAGTTTACTATTAATTTCTTATTTATATAACACATTTTAGCTTTATTATAATGTTAAATGCTTATATGCTGTAAATAAATATATAATAGATTTTCATTTTGGATTTATTAAGTATTTATATAGGTATAAATGCTTATAACAAGACATTTTTTAAATTTTTCTAACAAATTTAATACTTGCTAGGTCTTAACTTGCTTTGACAAATGTGATCTGAATGAATCATTGTGTATTTAACTATTTTTTCCAATGATCATTAATCTATAAAACAATAGCCATTCAAAATTTAAACAGAGCTTCAGATTTTAGTTTCAGCATGGAACCAAAAATGAACATTTAAAAACTTTTAAGGAAGAGAACACTTTAAAACTACAATCTAACAGATTTAACAAGAAAAGTTTGTAACGTTACATCAATTCTGTACTAATCGGATCGACGCATGCTGCTAAAAGGCATAGATGAAATATTTTAAAATGTTCTGTAAGCGTTGAAAGCTTTTATAAATATCTCCAGTGATACATAATGATTGTAGTTTCCTATTAAGAGGTATTTTGTGTTTGATACATTTTAGCGTTATTCCAAGGTTAAATGTTTATCGTCTGTAGATAAATATATAATAGATTTTCATGTTGAATTTATTAAGTATTTAACTAGGCATAAATGCTTTAAGCAAGACATTTTTTTAAACTTGTCTATTAGCAAATTTAAAACTTCCTAGGTTTATACTTGTGTTAACAAACGTGATCTCAATGAATCATTGTGTATTTTATCCATTAAATCCCAATGATCATTAATCTGTAAAACAATAGCGTTTCAAAATTTAAACAGAGCTTTAGATTTTATTTTCAGATTTTATTTTGAATTTATTAAGTATTTACATGCGCACAAATGCTTTTAACAAGACATTCTTTAAAATTTGTGTCTATTAGCAAATTTAAAACTTGCTAGGTCTTAACTTGCATTGACAAACGTGATCTAAATGAATCATTGTGTATTTTAGCCATTTTTTCCCAATGATGATTAATTTATAAAACAATAGCCATTCAAAATTTAAACAGCTTTTCTGATTTTATTTTCAGCATGGAACCAAAAATGAACATTTAAAAACTTTTAAGGAAGAGACCACTTTAAAACTACGATCTAACAGATTTAACAAAAAGATTTGATAACGCTTACATTAATTCTTCACTAATCAGTTCGACGCATTCTGGTAAAACTCATAGATGACATATTGACAGTGTTCAGCGACATATTTATCCTTATAAAATTTGGTAATAAATAATAGACTGCGCATTTTCAAAAAACGTTCCTGTACATTACATTTTGTTTGGTAGTTTATCTTTTTACTTTAAATTTCTTACCCGTTTTTTAAAAACATGTGTATGTACAGATATTATCATAGGTTGAGAACATAATCATTGGATTTCCTTAATCAACTGATTGAATCCATTGTATCGTTATTTTGAAATGATACATTTTTATTTATTGGCAATGATATCCATTAAAAGTGACATATTTGCTTATTGTATGATATTTTAAACTGATTGGCCATCTGAAAGCTTCCATATCCTAAACATGTGTGGGGCAAAATGTTTTTCAATGAAAATTCAAATTTCAATAACATTCTACTGTAATTCTCTCGTTTTACTAACCCTAAAAGTTTTTTACAATTTAGAGATTTGATGTTATCTCTCAATATCATGTTTAGGAGAACTAAAACTTAAAAAAACAACTTATAATTGAGATATTGTATGATGTATTTCGTTGGTTTTGAAAACATATCTTGCACAATTGTGTACCCAATGGAGATTTATTAGTATATGTGTCTCCTTCAAATGCACATATCTAACAAATCTCTTTTCGGTTGGATCGACCACAGAACTGTTCTATATTTCGAAAGGTAAGTATTTGATATTATAATACCAAATTCTTCGTTAACATTTAATTGTTTATAGATACGCCTTATTACAAATCCGATCAAGTGAGTGTCGACCATTTTTGGAATAGCTTACCGAATTCCAATATATGCCAGCTTGAGGACTTATGAAGTCGACGTAAACGTCTTGTCGACCTCAATAAAGTACCACCCTTAAAATACTTATCTATTAACGACATCGTTATAAAACTCCCACGGTTGTCAGTGTAGCACAGTATAAAAATCAGATCTATTCTAGATACGGAAAAGTCGGTGGTAAGAATGTCCCCTTGTTAGGGAACTTATTTATACTTTTAGTAGCCCAGATTGTTTTTAGACTATTGTCCTCTGGTCCGATTCTCGAGTGAGGCTTACATATATTTTTGATGTCCTCTCAAAGAGAACGCGATTCATTGTCGAATGGTAAAGTGCTGCTTTCGGTACTTGAGTTCGCGGGTTCAAATCCCGCTGTTGCATAAATGTCTGTAGCCGTTCGAAATCCGCTTTAACCGGTAGGTCCCGGTGTCTAATGTAGCAAAACTGTAGACCATAAAGCTACAAATCTCAAACCAAACCTCTCGTAGGGAACAATGTTGTCGTTTCCAAAATAAAACGATCAACAAAATTTGCAACTTTTTTGAGAGCTATGTTAAAGGCTATAATTGCAAATTAAGTTTTATACTTTTTAGTAGCCACCATTTTATTTTACTATTTTTCGCTGTAGCTGGTAATGCAGATAGATACATTAATGCAAACATGACTGGAATCTGTTACTCATTTAGCATCACCCGATAAACGCTGTTAAGTAATAAACTCACCAGAGGACATCGGGATCGCAAAACTATTTGCCATTAATGAACACGGTGGATCTTTGGTTTGAACTTGCAACCTCTGGTACTGAGATCGGTACTTTGTCGATCGAGCTCCGCTATTAATGTTACTAATAGTAAAACTAACATAAGCATTACTATAGTGAGATTCCCTCTCCACGGAGGGGGGAAAGTATAAAATTAAACTAGGATGAAAAATTCTTAGATTACCACTTTGATAGGTTCTTTCCAGAGCCTTATTTGTTAAAGTACGCTCTGTTGTGTGAAAAAACCTCAGTGCTTAGTTACCCCACTCTTTAAATGTTATCGTCCCTATATGATTAGCAAAAGACAGATAAATGGCCTTGTTATCCATATTGTTTTCAAACTGGATGGTTTTTAACACCGAAAAATCTAAAAGAAACTACACCTAGAAGGGAGGATGGGAACTTCGTTATATACCAGTCAGGTTTTCTTGGACTTCTACTAAATGGATCTTTTTCCATGCAACTGATAGGTGGCGTTGTTTCTGGTTTTTTTATGTCCGCTAGAGGGCTTCAGAGAAACAGAAAATCTATAAAAGAAACTATACCTGCGAGGGAGGGTGGGTTGGGGACTCTCTTGGTACTCAGTTGCTTGGACTTTCTAGCTTGCTTTTCTGTGCAACCGATAGGTGGCGTTGTTTCTGTTATTTTTGTGTCCGCTAGAGGGCTGAGAAAGACAAGAAAATCTATAAAAGTAACTACACCTGGAAGGGAGGGTGGGTTGGGAACATTCTTGGTACCCAGTTGTTTGGACTTTCTAGCTAGCTTGCTTTTACTATGCAACCGATAGGTGGCGTTGTTTCTGGTCTTTTGGTGTCCGCTAGAGGGCTTCAGAGACACAGAAAAGCTATAAAAGAAACTACACCTCGAAGGGAGGGCGGGTTGGGAACTTTCTTGGTACGCAGTTGCTTGGACTTTCTAGCTTGCTTTTCTGTGCAACCGATAGGTGGCGTTGTTTCTGTTATTTTTGTGTCCGCTAGAGGGCTGAGAGAGACACAGAAAAGCTATAGAAGAAACTACACCTCGAAGGGAGGGTGGGTTGCGAACTTTCTTGGTACGCAGTTGCTTGGGCTTTTCTAGCTTGTTTGCTCTTCTATGCAACCGATAGGTGTCGTTGTTTCTTGGTACGCAGTTGCTTGGACTTTTCTAGCTTGTTTGCTCTTCTATGCAACCGATAGGTGGCGTTGTTTCTGGTCTTTTGGTGTCCGCTAGAGGGCTGAGAGACACAGAAAACCTATAAAAGTAACTACACCTGTAAGGGAGGGCGGGTTGGGAACTTTCTTGGTACGCAGTTGCTTGGACTTTTCTAGCTCTTCTATGCAACCGATAGGTGGCGTTGTTTCTGGTCTTTTGGTGTCCGCTAGAGGGCTTCAAAGACACAGAAAATCTATAAAAGTAACTACACCTGTAAGGGAGGGCGGGCGGGTTGGGAACATTCCTGTTACCCAGTTGCTCCAGCTCTCTAGCTAATTTTTTCCAGTTTGTAGTTTGCTATGCAATAGATTTTTTCGGTACGCAGATACTTTAGCTTTTATTATTACACATTCTAGCTTACTGTGTTGCACGGGGTCTCTCTCAGTATCCTACATATTTCATCCATACCTGATCCCATTTAAAACATATCTGTTCTACATAGCGTTAGCACTGTAATAATAATTGGAATACTGAATGCAATGGGTTTACTAACGGAGGGACCAATTCCTCTCAATATGGTGAACGGTTTAACGGTTGTCAATATTTGTAATTATTCTTACTATGACTCAAGATGGCAATCTGTGTAGATGATAGAATGTTCGCTATATTTGCACGGAAGAAATTCAATATTACCGTCATTTCAGAAATCAGGAAATAATACAAGTGCAATGAAATATGTATTAAAATCTAAACATTTCTTAGAAATTGAGAATTTATTTCGAAAGCACTACAGATTTATTTCCCTGTATAATGTCTATGGATATATCACAATTCCAGAAATCGAACACATTCTTTGTTTCCTGAGTTTTCAATCAGAATTTAAGAATTAAAAAATAAAGGTGAATAACAAGGCACAAAAACATCATTTTGCACATTATGAGGCTTTCAGCGGGTTCAAATCCTTTCAGAGTATTATTTGTCCAAAGGTAGACTGTAGAGGGCAAAAGAGGCCCAGTCATTCGCTGCAGAGTTTTACTGATTGTAAAAGAAGCTGATTTAGGTTAGGAATTTATTTCCAAATAGTAGGAAGCATTATTAAATTTGAAGCCCTACAATCTGTTTTTCTACATGAGACACATTGCACTTGGAGAGGTGGGTAACAAGAAGTACGACATCAAATAAATTGTTTTTAAATTACATTAAATACATAAATAAAATTTGGAGATATTTTCTTAATTGCAGCGAATATCGTACACATTTCTGATATGTTTTCAGTAAGTAAAAATGAACAGCATTTTCTTTTGATATAGAAACTTTTTCACTCAAATTGTGGATATTCCGAAGCCATCAAAATGTTTTGCAAATATTCCAAAATGTATCGATCCGAGGAGATCAGGTTTAAAGTCTATCTTACTTACCTTTCGATATATAGAAAGTGATTCCAACCGAAAAGAGATTTGTTAGATATGTGCATTTGGAGCAGACACATATACTAATAAACCTCCATTGGGTACAAGTGGACTGGAAATAAACGTTAGCTCAATTTTCTCTCTCTCTCTCTCTCTCTCTCTCTCTCTCTCTCTCACACACACACACACACACACACACACACACACACACACACACACACACACACACACACACACACACACACACACACACACACACACACACACACACACACACACACACACACACACACACACACACACACACACACACACACACACACACACACACACCACACACACACACACACACACACACACACACACACACACACACACACACACACACACACACACACACACACACACACACACACACACACACACACACACACACACACACACACACACACACACACACACACACACACACACACACACACACACACACACACACACACACACACACACACACACACACACACACACACACACACACACACACACACACACACACACACACACACACACACACACACACACACACACACACACACACACCACACACACACACACACACACACACACACACACACACACACACACACACCACACACACACACACACACACACACACACACACACACACACACACACACACACACACACACACACACACACACACACACACACACACACACACACACACACACACACACACACACACACACACACACACACACACACACACACACACACACACACACACACACACACACACACACACACACACACACACACACACACACACACACACACACACACACACACACACACACACACACACACACACACACACACACACACACACACACACACACACACACACACACACACACACACACACACACACACACACACACACACACACACACACACACACACACACACACACACACACACACACACACACACACACACACACACACACACACACACACACACACACACACACACACACACACACACACACACACACACACAGTGATATTTAGATAAGATAGGAAAAGAATACGATCTTTTTAAGACTTTAAAATTACTACTGTAATGGTTTACTTATGTGTTAATTGCACTCAGATTAAATATTACAATAATTCTTAAACTTTCAATTGCCCTTAATGCATTTTACGTTTAATCAAACATATGTTTAATTCTGAAAGCATCCCACTTCTTTCATAACTATTATTTAGTACATGATTTTTATTGGAATCGTGTATTACACAGTCTTATCAAATAATCTCTATGATAGGGATCTCGATATTTAAAAATAAAAGGTTCGCTCATTTAGTTTAATTAAAGTTTAGAAGCTAAAGAACTTAGGATTCAAAGATAAGAAAGAAGTTGATAGTCATTTTTAAGGGAACTTTGTTATTTTTTAATATGAAAATGTTTCTTGTAATAACTTTCTATTAAATGATTTTAAGAGAAGTAAGAGAAATCCTACTTTAGGTGATCTAATATTTATAATAATAATTTAATCTAATGACACTAATTATAATAGTAATTTTAATAATAATTATTCTAATTAATATAATACTTATATTAATATTTATATTAACATTTATATTTATATTATTTATATTATTAATTATATTAGTTATATTGTTATAATAACAATTATAATAATTATTATAATATATATAATAATTATAATAACTTAATCTTAATTTAAGAGAAGATTTGATTCAGAACATGTACATAAATGGAATACATTTTCGCCATTTTACTGGTAAAAATTCGGTACACGTTAGGGAGAATAAATATTGTATCGACATATATTTTCTACCATATTATATTGAAATAAACTCTACACAATCTTACAAAAAAATATTCTTACAAGAGGTTATACTTTCTCTTTAATTGCACACACACCTTTGGCGACTTTCAGCTTCCCGCTGTTCAGCCGTGAGAAGATACACTTATACAGTTACGATCAGATATTATCTGGATAGAAACCGGAAGTATCAGTTTACCTACTACGTCTGATTGCCGGATATAATGTTTTCATTCAATACCTAGTTTCACTATGTTGAAACGTAATCGAGTTAATGTTGTTTACACTCATAAACACAGACTAATTCCGATATTTTCAGACTCAGGAGTAGAAGGTCTAAAATGTAAACAGCAATCAAAGTCTCTATGTCGAGTTTTTGAACGATTACAATACTTTCCCTGTAGTTCGTTCGGAAAAATTAAAAATAATGCAGTTTTTAATCTTATTGGTCCTGATAGTCTATTACAAATAAACGAAAATAGTATAGGATTTTATATGTTAACTAGTTTATTGGCAGCACAACAAAAGGTAATACTTCCAGTTATAAAGAAGTATAAATTTATTCCATAAAGGTAGTTTTCAAGTAATTTCAAGTTTGGATATCCATAGAGCCAGACGTCTGTGACTGCCAACGCCGACCATTATTTCACGTATTAAAATATAGTCCATAATAAAAGGTCGACAAAATTTTAAATAGTAATAAGAGTTTCTAAAAATATTTTTAAAAATAAAAAAAGATAACTTCATATCAGAAATATATAAAAGTAAATAAAGAATTATAATTTTTTTGTCTTAATTTATGAATTTGACATATATATATATATATATATATATACTCAAATTTCTAAATGTATAAATGCTTTTAGTGTTATCTCAACGAATGAAATACACTCGAAAGTTATAAAATTTGAATTAAAAAAAACCATTTTTGTAAAGATATAAAAGGATGGCCAATCCATTTTATAAATCATGCAGTAAATAACTAGACAACTATCAACAAACGCCCTTACTAATAAATAAAAATATATTATTTCAAACTAACGATACAATGGATCAGTAAATTAAAGAAATTTAATGATCATTAATATTTCTACAGTTACCTACTTACAAACGCACAAGAAATGACCCAAGTAAAAAGATGAATCGCCAAATAAAATGCAATGTAAATTAAGAGTTTCTATTTCTGTTTAATTCGTTATTTATAACCAAACTGTATAATGAAGAGTAGGATGCTTAATTCGCACTATTATCTGATTAGTAAAAAATAGATCAAAGCGGTAACAACTAAGTCTGTAAGATCATAAATTTAACCTGGTTAATTTTAACGTGATCATAATTTTAACGTGATCATAATTTTAACGTGATCATAATTTTAACGTAATTTTAACGTGATCATAATTTTAACGTGATCATAATTTTAACGTCTCTTAAAATTTTAAAAGGTTAATATGCTGAAAAAATCTAGAATTTTCTTCCATTTTTGAATGGGTATTGGTATAGAGATTAATTATCACTAAAACATGGCTAAAATGTAACAAGACTCATTTAGATCAAGTGTTTTAACACAAATTTATAAAACACAAACTGTCTTTAATATGTTAATAATGCATTAAATAACAAACAAAATCACTTGTTAAAAGTATTTATATCTGCATAAATACTTTAAAAATTCAGATTGTAAACTTCATAATATAAACTTATCTATAGAATGAAAATATTTAAACTTGTAATCATACTGGAATGCATACGTAAAGTAATTTAATGTGTAATTGTTCAAGTAAACTCGTTTGAAAAACAGCAAAGTTGATCTAAACACCGTTCAATTTTAATTGAACATGACACTTGTTCAAAACAAAACCACTATCACAGTAAGTATTGCAATTATTTTGTAATTTACAATCCAATTCAGTTTAGAAAAATAAAGTCTAATCAATTGATTTAATTTAACCTGTAAAAAGTTATAATCCTTGCATCTCAAATGTACTCCAAATGTATTATATGAATGTTTTCTACGTAAATATGTTCAGGTATTTTTAGACACTTGTAGAATTATATTTCACATAAAAAACGCTGACACAGTTAAATACAATGCATTTTGACAGCTTTTTTCATATATTTGTGTATAACAAAATAATAAATCAACGTTTTACTTATTCCATTCACAGTTTTATCCTATACATTACAGAAAATTCGTATACATAAGTTAGTGCTTGCATGTTTAACAAAAAATAAGATTGAATTCGTAATTAGCTAAGAAATGCTACAATGTTATTATACGCATGAGTAACTTTCAGATTAGTGTAAATACATATATACATTTTTTCCATACATGTTTGTAAATGTGAGAACGCTACGACCTAATTGAAACAATTCGATATTTATAAAGTTAAAGTCTGCTTCGGTTGGCTTCACCGTGTTAAATTGCAAAATAATATAAGAATTCACAAACATTTATAAAAAAACTATTCACCTTAAGTATCCGTCTGACAGTTGACCTTGAAATCGTCATCTTTCGAAGTACCCTACAACTATGAACTAGCTATAGAATATAAAATAAGTGACTGTGGCAGAAAATTTACGACGCCATGACTGTTAATAAACGCCCACTCATTCAGCCATTACAGAATTACATGCCAAATTCAATCATTTTCCAACCTTTGATGCCACCAAATTTTTAATTTTCTGTACCATTTTCAGTTCATTGCTGAGGCGAGAACAAGTTGAGAAGTGTGACAACAAATAATTTGTTTAGAGCTTGTACACAAGTATATTCTACTTTTCAACAAAACTTAAAGATAACTGATATGAACAAAAGTTTTAACAAACTTTTAAAAAAGCATTTTCATCTAATGAAAAAATTATATTACCGAGATTAATTTGTTATTTAATTAAAGCGAATTAGAGTTAATCGGTGCTTACGGAGTTCAATTGCATATTGTTTAACCTACGGTTATTTCTAATCAGCTGTTATGTAAATCATCCTTGATTAGTAACGAGAACATTTTTGTAAGAAGAGACGGTATTATTAGTATAAATATAAATTTAGAATTTTTTAGTGGAGCCATTGTCGCTGTTAAAGGTATACGTTTCCTTTTTGTTCCTAGTGACAAGCAAAAAATGGGGCAATTACATGAAAAACTTACCAAAAATTTAAAATAAACTGTTTTATTTTTGCGCCCTTATTGACAGAAAATTTATTAAAATTGCTGTCAATTCAAATGCATAATGTTTAACCAACGGTTATTTCTAATCAGCTGTTATGCAATGAATCCTTGATTAGTTACACGCACTTTTTTGTAAGAAGAAATGGTATTATTAAGGGCCGATCCCACCAAAGTCGTTTAACGGCTAACTACGATTAGCCACGATTAACCCTGGCGCCAACCAATGGGGGAACGCAATTCTCCGTTTAAACCGAGATTAATCGTGGATAGCGTTAAACGACTTTGGTGGAGCCCTAAAATAAATATAAATTTAGAATTTTTTATTCTCGCTTTTAAAGGCATACGTTTCATTTTTGTTCCTACAGTTCTTACATTTGCTAGTGACAACCAAAAAAAGTGACAATTACATGAAAGACACACAAAAAATTTAAATTAAACTGTTTTTTGCTACCTTACTGACAGAAAATTTATTTAAATTGTTTATGGTCGATTCTTTTTTATAAGCTAAACTTTTAATGAAATATGTGTATTGATTATAACGAAGCAGTTGGTGCCAGTCCTGTAGCAAAATGTAGCGCTACAAATGAAACACGAATCAAACATTTTTGTACATGTAAAGTATAGTCGTTATATATTTAAAATACAATTAGTACGCGCGTGCTCAACAGAGATTAAATAATAATCTATTTGTATAGAAATAAAATTTAAAAGATGAAGTTATATATATATATATATATATATATATATATATATATATATATATATATATATATAGATAGATATATATATATATATATATATATATATATATATATAGTATAGATATATATATATATATATATATATATATATATATATATATATATATATATATATATATATATATATATATATATATATATATATATATATATATATATATATATATATATATATATTTAAAAATATAATATTTTTGAGTTACTCCCAAGTATAGACCAGATTTAGTATCACAGTTACTATTTGGTTTTTTTCTGAAATTGAAGAACTTATGTCGAGTTATAAAGTTCTTTTCGATAGAGTAATGAATCAGCTACCAAGAACTAGCTGAGTGAACGAGGACTGGAATTCATGTTGAGTGAAGCAAATTGATCTGACATGGACAAAAATGTTTACAAAGAATTCGGGATGACGTAGAAAAGTAATTTGCAAATATGCCTCTAAATTACCTTTTGCATTTTCTTTCTATATCTTATACTGAAGATATGGTAGGCAAAGCCGTCAATGAAACAGGCTAGAAAACTGTTTACTCGAGACTAAATATTTTATTCAGGTGAATAAATTATGTACATCTATGTACAGGTTCAGTAGATTTCTAAATCTTCTGGTATCTCGTGCTCAGATAACATTCACACGATTACGATGCGTGGGTACAGTGTGGCTAGGTCTTCTAAATCACTAGAACAATTCGCTAATTAGTGCCGGTACGAAACGCTGACATATAACCTCCGGGCTGACGATTAGTACAGTCGGCTTTCACACCAAGGTTCAAACTCTCAGAGTGCGTATCACGCTGGAGTTCGTGGAGGAAACTCGGGATGAAAGACGATCCAAAATGACAGCAAGGGTCACTCTCAGCGACCTACTTCTATGCACGAAGTAGAAAAAAATAGTAAGATAAAGGGAATGGGATCCCAAAGTCGAAAGTCGACTTCTTAGCAGTCAGAGACGCTGGCGGTTTGTAAACCAAGCAAACTCCAGAAATCGGTGAGACGAGTGGACTCTTCTCGAGCTCCAAAAGCAACTCTCAAGAAGAAGCCTCAAAAGCTTCGTCTTGGCTCCGTCACTCTTCTTTAATAGTTGTCCCGGTTCCCTTCAAGCTATTCTTCTGGACCTTCGAGAATCAGGATAATGCAATCTTGCGGTTACTTCCTGCCTGAATCAGCTTTTCCGTTTCCAGATGTGACCGAAAAGCCGTCTTTAAATCATCCGACCTAAACAACTTAATTTCCTTTTTCGCTACCGCTAATGGGCGCACATGTGGCACTATAGTGTAGCTTAATTTATAATCATTTCCCCGAGTCTTTTCACTCAAATAGTCTCACAAAGTCTCAGATGCGCTGGCTCCAGCACACGGACAGTTTTCAATTAAGTCCGGGACCTAGTACACAAACGTGTATTGTTAGACCACCCGTTTCTACCTGCCGCTAACTGTAATTGTCCGCTGCGAAAGGTCACCTTCCGCTCCTCTTTCGCTAGGGTCATGAAACGAATCGTTACAATCTAATAAATAATTTTGTTTACTTTTCAAAGATATTATTAATTTTATTCTTCTAATAAATATATACGTCTTTATATATGTATTTATTCCGTAAACACTTTGCTTTTCAAACACCGCGTACTTTCTAATATAAAGTCAAAATTCTTACTCGAATGAGAAAACTGGGTCTTATCCCGTAAATAGAAGCTTTCTAAAAATAATTAATTTTAAGCGGTGCCTTAAAAGACCGTTTTATGTAAGCCTTAAGGAAGGTTTAATGTTAAACCGTTTTTGTTTAAAAATCTTTCGCGTTACATCAAATAATTGCTTTGATTCTTACCATTCTTACAACTTGTGACAAGAATGCAGGTGTGTTTCTGAGGAAGCCAAGCAACTTGTTAATCTCCTTCTCTAGAAGCAATTTATTAAAACTGACATTACCTCTAAAAGCTTTCACCTTGGAAAATGTAAAGTTTGTAAAATTATTATGCCCTCTGTTTAGTTCTCTACAGGTATGCTTTTAGGTATCATTTTGGGTGTAATTAAAAATATACTTTTTATTTAGATTTCTAACGCTTGTACTATTTTATGTGTATTGCACTCTTTTATCTTGTATAAAAGATATAAAGAGCTCTTCATTCATTGCAATTCATCTAAATATTCAACCCACCGAAAATTGTTTTAAAATGTTTATAATGATTACGTAGATAATTTATAAATGCATTTAAAATGTGTTTGCCAGTATATAACATCTACCT
>CM063511.1:15874694-15894694 GCA_032207245.1 Pardosa pseudoannulata
TTTCAAGTATCAAGTATTTTAAACACCAATAGAAAATGCTTTTACCTAGAATGTTGATCAAGATGGAAGCTAATTCAAAAATTAAAATAAGATGCATTTTATTTATTATATATACTAGCATATTGCCCTTCATGTGACGGGATCAGTAAAATTATTAATTTTCCAAAATTTTAAAGTGCCCTATGAGTCAGATTTTTTTCTTGTCTGAGAATCATCTTGTATACGCTGAATAGTTTGTTTATAACTCCTCTAAAGTCTCCCGATACTGTGAATGCAGTTTAGAATCACGTTGAATTCTTTTAGAAAGATATTTCAAAGTTTTCTTAGCTACGTCGAAATTATCGTTAAGTTCATCCCATTTTTTTGTCACAGTAATAAATGAAAGTAAAGAAATAAAACTATCATTTTCACTACATCCTTAAGGAAAATAGAATTTGTTGTTAATACAGGTAATAAAATTTTGATTTCAACAAAAAATAAACGACAATTAAATTTAAAATTATTATTTATTATAATTTATTATTTAAGCCAAATATAAAAAAAAATTACTTAATATCTAAGTTCAGTGAGAAAACGTAGGAAAATAATGCAGACGATATTTAAATAATTTCAAAAAATGATTAAATGAGAACCTTAAGAAAAATGGGTGAATTTCGGAAGTATTAAAGACGATAGTATTTACCGCTGTGATAGGAAGTATATTTATACCAATTTATTTTAGAATCGAAACGACAGGAGAAGATAAACTTTACTCGCTTTGAATTTTTTTAAACCTAACTCATCGAGAATCCAATATGGATGTCTCTGTCTATTCCAGGTTCAACCGGTTCATAAATTCGATGACAGACGGACAGATAACTTAGGCTATTATTATATAGGGGATACTAAAAGAACCTATATTTAAGCTATACTTTTTTAATTTCTAAAACACAGTAAATTTATTTAAAACTTTGAATTAATGTGAATAAAATTCCTATGCCTTAAATATTTTGGTAATATTATACAAAATGATAGTGAATAATACTACTAAATATTTTTGAGATAACATTTTCTGAATATTTTCTGACTATCATTTTCCAAGTGCATCATGCTAGAAGTAAATATTAAGACATCAGCAGTTTTAATTTATTCATTTTAAACCCATGGGAACTCTTTTCCTGTTATATATGCTTTCTGTGTAAGCGCACCACACTCTACGCCAGGTTGAATCTTGGATAATAATTTGTTTCTGTGATTAAGAAGCAAAGTAGTAAAAAAACGTTTGAATCATGTATTAATCTGAAATTTATTAAAAACAAAATCATTACAAACAAAAGTAAAAAGTACACACATAAACTGCATTCATTTTGCTTTCTTGTTTTTTTGTTTATCAATAATATCCATTAAATCTAAATCTGTACTCAATTTGTTTTTGCTTTTATATTTAATATTATTATCTAAAAAAATAAAGAAACAGTACAATATGATATCAAAATTAGACATGACTAATATTTTACCCCTCCTTACAAATCTGTTTGGATTATTTAGTTGGTATTTAATAAATTATGATATCAAAGTTAGACATGACTAATATTTTACCCTCCTCACAAACCTGTTTGAATTATTTAGTTGGTATTTAATAAATTCTCAATCTCTTTTAATCTAACAAAGAAATCACTTTTAAAATAATACATGTAAAGACATATTTCTTAAACACTGACTTAGGTTTTTATTATTCTACATTTTATTATACTAGGTTTATATTATGCCTAAGTTTTAATAATTCGTCTAGAAAGTGAAAATGGAAAAAAAATAGTTTTTGTTTCAAATAGATTTATCTCTAATACTTTCAGAAAAAAAACTTTTCTCAGGAAAAAAAAGTTTCAATTAAAAAACTTGAATGTTATGTACTCTATCAGATACCAAAGAAATATGTCCCTCGTGTGCATTGCGTGATTTACACACCTATGTGCACTGGCAAAGTATATATATATATATATATATATATATATATATATATATATATATATATATATATATATATATATATATATATATATATATGTGTGTGTGTGTGTGTGTGTGTGTGTTGAATTATTATATAAAGAATATTTTTAAACTTTATAAACTTCTCAGGTAAGTTCGATATAATGATTTCAAACAATATGTTCGTAAAAAATTTCAAGAGACTTAAAACAATCCTATTGGTTAGACTTTTATATAAAATTTATTCCTTTTTCATAGAAACATACCTTACACATTTATACTTTATATAGGAATAGAGAAAATATCGTTTATCCCATTAAGAGCTGTAAGATACAATCTCATAATCTGTGGAATAATAAATCACAGCTTTATGGCTTTTGCTATGAAAAAAATTTATGATGCACGAAATATGTGTCCTCGGAAAATCTTTATCTGCCTCACGTAAATATAAACTCCCTCTTCATTATACGAAAATATTATTAACTGTTTAATTACTGAACTGTGAGGGATATTTGCTAAACAGTTATTATTTATTGACAAATAAAACATTAATGGCAATATTGGTCACAAAATCATATGTGTATATATATATATATATGTGTGTGTGTGTGTGTGTGTGTGTGTGTGTGTGTGTGTCTGCTTGTGTGTGTATGCAATTTTAAGTTTAACTGTCTGGCTGCTATGAAGCGCTATCGCTCTTGTCTTGTGCTGTGTCCAAAATGCATAGAAGTGTGATCTCATTGCTGTATTTTACTAAAATTTTCACACTAGAGATTAAGTCTTATTTTTCTCTCAATTAATAAGAAAATTAGAGTAACATACAGCACCACGATAGCACTTCCACGCATTTTTGACAGAATACATAAGAAGAGCAATAGTACTTCGCCGTGCTCAAATGGTTAAGTAAATATATAATGTCACTGTAACTATTCACTAAAACTATTTTGACGTCAATCATAGTAGCTTGATTATTTTAACCCTTTGACTGCTCATCCCGCGATTTCCACGGGCAATTCAAATGTAGCAAAATTTGCTCATCCCGCGATTTTCGCGGGCATGTGTTTTTCTTCCTTTATTAAGAAGCACATTCAGCCTTTTCCCCGTTTAACCAGTGGAATAAATTATATACAGTATTAGACATTTAACTGGGTAATAAATAGAATTGTATGACTAGTACTATAGTTATATTAGATATTAGAATTATAGATAGTATGTTATAAATAGAAATTAACTGTGTTTCAATTGAAAGTTATTAAAAAATTAATTTTTTATGTGATAACATCTGAAATTAGTTTTTCTGAAAGCTTAGTTTCTCATGATAAAAGTCAATATAAAAAATCTTTTCTAGAAAAAAAATAGTATTTCAATTCTACAATTTATATATTTACTTAAACTATGCAATAAAAAAATAAGCAATTTTTAAAGAAATCTCGGTTTACAAATGGAGAAGTAAGAGGGTTAATAACTGGGGCTTTCATGGTAATGTCTATCGTCTGTTTGCACAATGATAAAGACTTGAATTTCACTAATGAATTAAGACTAGGCAACAACTTGATTCATTTCATTATCAGAGCTCTTGTACTAACGTGGAAAAACCTCCAACAACTGGAAGAAACGCCAGGACATTGAGTATGTAAAACTACCCAGAAAAACAGAAAATAATTTCTAAGGATTTCTAGTTCTTATGCGATAATACTTTAAGATAGCATGTTGCTACTTGTTGTTCTACGTGTGAACCGCAGTGATATAGCAAACAATTCACTCACCTACATTTGTTTTATTTAAGAATGTTTGATTTATTGGTCGAATCGACATCTGCTTTTAGTTAATGTAGGTTGGGCCACACATTAGACACTCATTACTTTAGTCTATTATTTTGAGAATAGGGGAAGGAATTCAGTCTCATTGAGTCACTTCCTTTCTTACTTCTGATAGCTGTAAAATTGCAGATTAGAAAGTAGAATCGAGAGTCGTGAAAATTTTCAAAACCTTGAGGGGCAATAATGTTTTATATGTTAATGATATATTTGTCTGTTTGTCGCAGGACTTAAACAAATACGTATGAGGGAGAAAAGATCCAAAAGAGGGAGAAAGAGTGGAATTCCTACAATATTAAATCTTTAATAGAGGATAAAAGGGACTCAAGCACTGTTTCTAAACGTACGGGTGAAGCACAACGCTAAAGTGTAACACTAAAATTATTTTAGTGTTATCTCTTCACTTGTGAGTAAGTTTTGCTTTCGATGTGAGAAGTGAATTTTTGTCCACTTGATTTTAGCCTGTAAAGTTTAATTTGCATTCTTAATATAAAGGTACTTTTGAACGATAATATGAATTATACAATGTCAAGTTTTCTACAATTCTACAACTCAAGATTGGTGTATATTTTCATTTTTTTTACTCAGTAACCTGAACATGGAGAGGTATAATATAGTATAGTTCTGATGTATCATGCTCAAAAAATCATCTCTCGTTAGCCTTTTTGTGCCAAGGACCTATTTTATGTACATAAATTCCGTCAAGACAAAAAATTTTCTTACATCAGACAGCAATTTTATTAGCCTAAATCCTTTTAGTAGCCGACATAAAGTTATACTTGTTTATAAAGATGTCAGATACAAATCAATAAATGTAGTGCAGCTAGATAAATGTGTGACATTTATATTATCGAATCAGGAACCCAGGATAATTTCAATTACGCCCAAAACACTTATGCACTGAATGTGTATAATCAAAACATTATGACATCAATCCAAAACATCAGTTAAAATTCTACACTTTGCTGAGCGACGCAGGTCTATAAGAATTACTTGACAAATAAAAGCCCGAATTTCCGACTAAGAATCTATTTTTTAAAAAATCGCTTTTTTAAGAGATGGTTTCAGGATTCAAATATTCAAGGAAAACATCTAATAGCGTCCTTACCTGTATTGCAGTTGGTTTTCTAATCTATACTAATTTGACATTTCGTAGATTTCACTTATCACTTGAGAAGGGAAAACCAGAATTTCAGGCTGATAATCTATTAAAAGAAATATCATATTTTTCAGAGATGGTCTCAGGATTAAAATATTCAAGTCATTACAAGAGACAAGTTTTGTAAGATTGGAGTGTATTTTCATTTTTTTTAACTGATTCCGTCATATGGGGCATTGGTAGTTTATAGTAATTTGACATTTTCTGTGTGGTAGGTTTCACTTATCACGTGAGAATGGAAAGACAGAATTACAGATTGATAATCTGTTTTAAAAAATTCACTTTTTTAAGAGGGTTTAAGGGATTTAAAATATTGAAAGTAAAACATCTAATAATTCCCCTATCAACATTGTTGATTACAAATGGTTTTGAACCAATAGTAATTGACATTTTGCTGGAGAGATGTATCATTTATCACCTGAGAAGTAAAAGCCAGAATTACAGACTGATAATCTGTTAAAAAGGTATCACCTTTTTAAGAGACTTTCTCGGGATTAAAATATTCAAGGAAAAGCATCTAATAGTGCCTCTATCAACATTAATATTGGTGTCCTAACCAATAATAACTTGATATTTTCTACACGGTGGATATCACTTATTATCTGAGAAGTAAAAGCAAGAAATGCAGACTAATAATCTGTTAAAAAGATATCCCCTTTTTAAGAGACGTTCTCAGGATTAAAATATTCAAGGAAAATAATCTATTAGAATCTTTATCCGCATTACAACTGGTTTTCTAATCTATAGTAACTAGCATATAGACCGTCATATGACGGGATCAGTAAAATTTTTAATTTTCCAGATTTGTAAAGTATCTCATGAGGCAGTTAAACAAATATTTTGTTTTTTGGCTGAGAGTTATCTTGAAACAAAAAATAATGGATGATTAAATTTTACATTATTACATATGTACCTAATTTATTATTTAAGCCAAATATAAAAGAAAAATTTTTACGGAATATCTAAGTTCAGTGATAGAACGTATACAAATAATGCAGAGGATATTTAAATAATTTAAAATAAGAAATGATTAAATCAGGTGGTTAAAGGAATGACGCCATAATGATAGAAAAAAATGATTTTTACCTATTTATTATGCAATAAATTGATAAGTTTAATCGCCTGATCTAGACCGTGGAAAAAAGGCTCGAAATAATGGAATTAAAAGCTCGAAAAGGGGGAAAGGGGTGGATTTCGAACGTTTTAGCACTAAACATACCATATAACGGGTCAAATGACCCATAAGGTTTATGTAAAAAATGCTATGGGAAATGAGTTAAAAATTCTTATTCTTTGTTTGCAATTGACAATATACAATTTTGTTTAATTATAATAAAGTTTATTTGTATATTTCCTTCCAGTTTTCATATTTCATACATTTATGATCAGAAAAAATAAAGTCCGGTCATTTGACCGGCTATGGTAGAAATAGGTATGTATTAAGAGTTGGTATGTTTAGTGTTAAAGACGACAGTATTTTTTGCTGTGATATGAAGCCTATTTATAATAATTTATTTTAGAATCGTATCGATAGTTTAGAAGAAGATAAACTTTACTCAGTTTGAATTTTGCTAACTCTAACTCATCAAGAATCTAATATCGATGCCTCTATCCATTCCAGGTCCAACCGCTTCAAAAATTCGAGGACAGTCGGACTTTTGCTGTACTTTGCTACGGACTTTTGCTTAACTTAGGCTATTATTATATAGGGGGTTTGAACGTTTCTGTGTAATAGCCTTTACTTATCACGTGAGAAGGGAAAACCAGAATTGCAGACTGATGATCTATTAAAAAATATCAAATATCCAAGAGACTGTCTCAGGGTTAAAATATTCAAGGAAAAACATCTAATAGCTTCCCTATCCGCATTACAATTTTTGGCATTTACTCCCATAGATATAAAAGAAATAAATAGTAGAATTTATTTTAAACCCAGTGATGTAAAATATCCCGAGCGAGTCTCGCGAGAGAACTTACACTATGTAAGGTAGAGTGGAAAAGGGAAAATGTTGCTTATCTCTTTTAAAAAGGAAGATAAGATACGGGACCTGTCATACAATAATTTATATTACCTACGGAAAACTAAATCATACATTTTATGGATCTTGGCGTGGAAAAATTTATGAAGCACGAAATATGTGTTCCCGAAGATGCTTTATCTGCGAAACGTAAGGAACCACTTCTTGTCCAGGATGGGAGAATATTATATTAAGGCGTATGCTTACCGACATGAGAGGTGCAAGTTATTCTTTAGAGAGGTTTAAATAATATATTAATGGAAGTATTACCAAGTTATACGGTTATCCGGTGCAAAAACCTCGTATACGTGTATGTACGTGCATATAGAATTATGTTGTATGCATAAATATTTATATTTATAACCAACATTAAAATATAAAATACATGTATTTCCTATATAAGACAGATAAAAAAGTAAATGCATATATGCAGTCATACATACTCTTTTTTTTACACTCTGATGCATTACACCACACACACACACACACACACACACTATATATATATATATATATATATATATATATATATATATATCGTGATCCAGTGTTAAGGCGAAAGGGAAAACAGTATTTCTTGATAACAATAAGATTATTAAATCATAGCTCTATTTGAAAGCTACTCGCGCCATTTTCATTGTACGTGGCGGAGACACGTGTAGAGTGTGTTCACAGTTCATGTCCACTCGCCATCTGACTGTTATTTGTTTGCAAACTCATCAAATTGTTCCAAAATGCTTCCACCTGACCGGATTAACCTAAAAGCTTAAGCGAGGTTGGTTTTTTTTCATTTATTTTATTATTATAAAAGAGTTCTCTTTTTTAAAATCGTTTATAACTCACGTAATTTCCAACTACCCCTTTTTTAGACTTGACATTATATATATATATATATATATATATATATATATATATATATTATATATATATATATGCATAATATTTCTGCATACAAATCAGTACCTGAAAGGAGTTTGCTGATTTATAAATGTGGGTGTTAATAAAGCAGATATGCAATAAAATTTCAATAAATACCACTAAAATTAGTTCTTAATATCATCTATGTAAAAGAGATGTTGTGACCTGATTTTATGTTAATTTTGGTTGATCTTTCAACCAATCGCCCTAAGAAAGTTTGGGTTTGGTTTTGGAATGCTACGGTCTACTTTTTACAACACGAGGGCTAATGAAACCGCGACCTATAGCTTAAAGCCGATTCCGAACGGCTACGAACATCCATGCCACTGTGGGATTAGAACGCACGAACTCTGGTACCGAAGGCCAGCACCGTAACTAGTCAACCATCGTTCGTATCCCCTAAGAAGAAGAAAAAAAGTTTAGATTTTGTTCATAATTTTTTATTTTTGACATTTTACAGTTATCTATGTTAATAAAGAGAAGTGTTTGAGCTTCTCTGTGTGTCTGTCTGAAAAAAACAATTACGTGTAATTCGTGTAGCGTACAATGAGAAATCGAAATTATTTTACAAAATATAATTTTGTAAAATACAAATTTAAAAATAATACAATAAGAATAAATCTTGAATTTTGTAGATTCAAACAATTTATGGTCACACAAGCATATATGATTCGTTGTTCAATACATCTACAGAGTTTTCTAATGAATAAATACATATATATATATATATATATATATATATATATATATATATATATATATATATATATATATATACATATATATATATATATATATATATACATATATATATATATACATATATATATATATATATATATATATATACATATATATATATATATATATAATATATATATATATATATATATAATATATATATATATATATATATATATATATAATTATACATATATATATATACCTATATATATATACATATATATACATGTATATATATATATATATATATATATATATATATATATATATATATATATATATATATATATATATATATATATATATATATATATATATATATATATATATATATAATATATACATATATATATATACATGTATATATATATATATATATATATATATATATATATATATATATATATATATATATATATATATATATACATATATATATATATAATATATACATATATACACATCATATATATGCATATATATATATATATATACATATATACATACATACATATATATACATATATACATATATATATACATATATATATATATATATATATATATATATATATATATATAATATATATATGATAATTTTGCATGTAATCTCGAAACACTCTATGAAAGTCTCAAAAGAGTATATTAGTAAGTAAAATTAATTATGTTTGTACATTTTTAATGTTTTAAGAAGTTAAAATTACTGCTCGAATTATATCAGATTTGTAGTATAGATCTAATTTACCGATTTTCTCATCGCGTCTATTTCGGGATGAGCATTGCTCTCGAATCACTCTCGCGGTAAAAGCTTTTTCTGGTAATGTCGTTTCAAATACACTCCAAACGGTGTAAGAGCTCAATTTGTACTTTTCTCTTCCTTTTCCCCATAACCTTGGAAGAAAGTTACGTAATAGATTGTTGATATACTTATGAATTAAGTTCTTTAAATTGCAGGGTAAAGAATTCAAATATTGATTAAAGCTAAAAGGAAAGTTTCGTTTTTCTTATTTTATGTCTTAAAATTGTTTCTAATTTTACAAAAATGTACACTGCATAAGTATACGCAGTCTATCAAACAATCTTTACGCTGTTTTAAAAACTTTAGTTTTTTATAAAACATTATATTTTTAAAAGAGAAGAATTTCGGCAGTTTATCTTGTGGGCAGTTTATCTCATTTTATAAAATGATTAGAGATTTCATTAATATTTTTAATGATGCTAAAATTCTAAATTTGATAGGATTTTAACTTAAAATGACTCTGCTTGTTTTAAAGAATTTAACTGATTTCATAGAAATTAAAGAGGTTATTCACTATGTATGTGTGTACAAATTTAATTGATATTGCTATTAATTTAAAATATTCTAGAAACTAAAGTAGTAAATAAGTAGAAAAGAAAGTATAATATAAAGAAGACACTCTTATAGTATGGTTATAGTTTACCAATTTTAATACTTTTCATAGTTTTCTTAAGTTCCCTCTATATAAACTTTTAGAGTAAAATCTTTACGTGGTAAACTCTATTGAATTGTTATTAATGGTGGATTTCTACTGTAGCTGTGTGTTGTACTATCTAGTGCTTTCCTTACAAAATTTCCATTTTATTTATATACATAATTTAAATTTGCAACAAAAACATAGGACTTTAGGTAATGTTAAACTTTATATATTAAATATAATAAATATAAAATTTATAAAATTTTGCAAATTTTAATAAATGACATTGCAAACGTATTTGAAAATTTTTATATTATTACTTTTTTCATACCTTTGAAATAATGAATGTAATTATTGCATCATTCACTAAATTCATGAATAATTTAAATTTTTCCCAAATTTTGGTAACTGTTTTTGGATACACGTTACAACCTTAATATATTCTTAAAATTTTGTGTGCTTGTGTAAGTTCGCATAGATTTATTCGTGTAAGACTCATACAACAAATATTTTGATTAATCCCACTGTTTTATGAATTTTAAATATTTAATATTAAAATTTGGGGTTTTTTATATTAAAATAAATTATATGTACATATTTATTAATCATTTAGGCTCTAACTATATTGTTTTATTATATTTTCAATCAAATAATTTGTATTGAGTATGAACAATATTTTTTTTTTGTGTGTGATACAACCCAAAACTATTTTTCATTTCAATAAGAGTATAATTTCAGTATATAATTACTTTTCCAAAAAAGATTATGTTTTACAATTTTTAATAAAAAGCTTGCCGTATCTATATATAACAGGGAAATATCAATTGTAAAAGTGTTATTTTTTATATACTGCAAAAGCAAACTTATATTCATTTCCCGACAGGTGAGTAGTTTTAGAATTAAAAAAAGTAATATATCTTAATTATTTTCGTGGATTTGAACGTGATACATTATTATAAATTATTTTTTATGTTTCTACCTAATTTTTTCTTTTAACTTCTACTAAATTCTGTATTTTCCAATCTAACAATCTTCGTCGAACTCCGATATGATACTTTGAGGTGATAAGAATAACTTAATAGTGTCTACCCTTTTTTAGAAAACATAATCGAAAAAAAAAATAGTTTTCGACGAAAATAAATTTACCGAAACTGTGACAATGTAGGGGAACGCCTATAATTCGTAATTTATTCATTACACCAAAAATTAATTTCCTCTCTAAGCTACTTTGTCACGGAAAGATGAAAATTTCTTCACCGTTCGTAGAAAAGAAAAAAAAAATATTTCCATCAAACCTGGAAGTCATTACGAGAGAGAAATTAAATCCGTACACTGGATGTGTGACAAATATACTTAGATTTCGTGTGCTTCTTTTAAAAATTGGTTCTGAAAGGATCCCTTCTTCCATCTGAAAGGAATAATAATTTTACATGTGACATCTGCTTGGGTTCGAGCAATCGTGTCACTCGAAAATGTCGAATGAGAAACGAATTTGAATTTCTTTTTCAGGTAAAATTCATTATTTTTTCTAAAGTAAAGAAAAAAAAGTGACTTTTTCTATCAAACCTGGAAGTATAGTTACTAAAGAAAGAAGTTAAATCCTTACACTGAATCTGTGACAAGTATACTGGAGTCTCGTGTGTTCCTTTTGAACATATATCGTTTGAGTGATACCATCTTCAATAGGAAGTCAATTAATAATTTTGAAGAATAAAGAGACATCTGCCAGGCTTCGAGCCCTTATGTCACTCGAAATAATCGAATAAAAAAGTCATATTTCATTTTGTACACCTGTAATGAATTCTTAAAATTTTGTGTGCTTATGTAACTTCGTATAGATTAAGACTCAATCATCTAATAATTTGATTAATCCCACTATTTTTATGAATTCTAAATATTTAATATTAAAATTTGGGGTTATTTTTATATTAAAATAAATTATGTGTATATTTAAAATTGTGTAGGGTCTAACTATATTGTTTTATTATATTTACAATAAAATAATTTCTATTATGTACAATATTCTTTTTTGTTATACAACCAAAGAACTATTTTTCATTCCAATAAGAGTAAAAATTCAGTACCTAATTACTTCCAGAAAACTTGTATTTTATAATTTTTAATAAAACTAAGCCATGTCTGTATTTAACAGGGAAATATCAATTGTAAAAGTATGATTTTTATAAACTGCAAAAACAAACTTATATTTATTTCTCGACAGGTCCCTAGTTTTATAATTAAAAAAAGTAATCTATCTTAATTATTTTCGTGGATTTCAACGTGATACATTATTTTTAATTAATTTTTATTTTTGTAACTAATTTTTTCCTTTAACTTCACCTAAGTTCTGTATTTTCCTATATAACAATCTTCTTCGTCGAATTCCGATATGATACTTTTAAGTGATAAGAATAACTTAATAGTGTCTACCCATTTTTAGAAAACATAATAGAAAAAAAAATAATTTTCGACGAAAATAAATTTACCGAAACTAGGGGAACGCCTATAATTCGTAATTTATTCATTACACCAAAAATTAATTTCCTCTAAGCTACTTTGTCACGGAAAGATGAAAATTTCTTCACCGTTCGTAGAAAAGAAGAAAAAAATATTTCCACAAACCTGGAAGTCATTACGAGAGAAATTAAATCCGTACACTGGATGTGTGACAAATATACTCAGATTTCGTGTGCTTCTTTTAAAAATATGGTTCTGAAAAGATGCTTTTTTCCATCTGAATGGAATAAATAATTTTACATGTAACATCTGCTTGGGTTCGAGCACTCCTGTCACTCTAAATGTCGAACGAGAAACGAATTTGAATTTCCTTTTCAGGTTTCCTTTTCAGATTTTCCTTTTCATTACTTTTTTTACTGTAAAGAAAGAAAAAAAAGTGACTTTATCCATCAAACCTGGAAGTATAGTTACTAAAAAAGAAGTTAAATCCTTACTCTGAATCTGTGACAAGTATACTGGAGTCTCCTGTGTTCCTTTTGAACATATATCATTTGAGTGATACCCTCTTCAATAGGAAGTCAATTAATAATTTTACAGAATAAAGAGACATCTGCCCGGCTTCGAGCCCTAATGTCACTCGAAATGATCGAATAGGATAGTCAGATTTCATTTCGGGGTAAAGATCATTTTTTCACTTCCCGTAATATTTTTCTCAGTCCTAGAGACAAAAGATTTTAACTTTTTGACAGTCCTGCCATGGTTGAAATTAGGTTTTTAAAGAACTATATTACTTGTAGGTTCCTGCCTCAATTTTGTATTGTCGAATAGAAACTATAACATAGAAAAATATTTTAAAAGTTGGAATTTAAGATATATAAGTAAGATTTATAAGTATTGAAAATGCTATTGTCCTAAAACCTTTTAAAATGTCTATTGTGTAGCTGTCGGTATGAATAAACTTTTAATTTAAAAAAATGTTCAATATCACTTGTTTGTCAATTCAAAATTTCACATAACTCCTTTTATATATATTTTAATAGATATAACTCTACGGCAAATAAAGAAAAATGATTTGCTTTATATTAGAATTTGACATATAAAGCATGAATTTTAGAAGTTAATTATACCACTCCCAATAAAAAAATGAAATCTTATTTATTGAAAATTGACCTATAAATTAGAAGATTTTCCAAAAGTTTTAAATAACTAAAATATTGTTCACTATAATATCTATAGTGATATTGATATTCATAAAATGCAGGCGGAGTGATTTTATAAAATTATCCTGATATTCTAAATTAGAATATTACACATTTTTAAGTATATAAGTTGTAAATATTTTAGTTTAAGATATAATTTTAAAATAAAACTATTTAAAGAGTTCTCTTACCCTTTATATATCTTCTGTGATATTTTTATGCTATAATTTAAACGTGATATGATAGATAATTTAAATAGCGTAAAAACGCAGTCTTTACTGGGCATTTATACGAATTCCACAACTTTTAGATTAAATACAAATTATATTAAAGATGTCAAACGCCGTTTCCAATAGAAGATGTTAGGTAACTTTCTTTTTTCATTTTAGCCTGTTTTTATTCGACTAACATGATTTTATAAACTGTGTGCTTTCTATCTAACCCCTTTTATGTTTTAATTTTACTGTGATCTGATGATTTAAGTTAGTAAAATATCTTAATGATGTCTCTTTCTGTTTCCATAAAATAAAATCAAAGAAAGGAAATTCTAAATAAATAAGTTTGCCGAAATTTTAACTCTATAGAGGAAGGTCTATAATTTGTAAATTACTTATGACACCAAAAAATTAATTTCCTCTAAGCTCCTTTGTCATAAAAAAATGAAAATTTCTCAGCAAATCGTAGAAAATAAAATAAGTCAAACATTTGAAAGTTATATTACTTGGAAAATAAATTAAAACATTACTTAAAATCTGTGGCAACGATCCTTCGGTCTCGTGTGTTCCTTTCAAAGATATGGTACCTGAATCACATCAAAATTATTATTTATCAAAATTAATAATTAATAATTATTAATGATCATCATAATTATTACTGATCAAATTAAGTTATAATTAATCAATGAATAATCAAATTAATATTTATTAATTAATCAATAATTAATCAAATTAATAGCTACTTAATTAATCAAATGAATAGTTATTAATTAATCAATCTTTAATCAAATTAATAGTTATTAATTAATCAATCATTAATCAAATTAATAGTTATTAATTAATCAATCATTAATCAAATTAATAGTTATTAATTAATCAATCATTAATCAAATTAATAGTTATTAATTAATCAATCATTAATCAAATTAATAGTTATTAATTAATCAATCATTAATCAAATTAGTTATTAATTAATCTATGAATAATCAAATTAATAGTTATTAATTTTTAATTATCAAAATAATAATTATCAGTTATCAAAATTATAATTATTAGTTAATAATTATTAAAATTATCAAAGTTTTAAATTAATTAAAATTATTATTTCATCTGGAGTCAATTAATAATTTTGCAAATTAAAGAGAGTTTTGCTCGCTTCCGAACACTCATGTCACTCCAAATGTCGAACGAGAAAGTTGAATTTCCTTCGAGGATAAAATTGCTTTTCTTTTCACCCGAACAGTGTTCCCGTACAAAAGATTTTAACAGTTTTGACAGTCATAATTGAAATTAGGTTTTTAAAGAGCTACATTTAGGCTCTTTCTTCGTTATTTTATATTCTTGTTATGAGATACTGCCTAGAGAATGAATTATAATCTTCAAAATTTTATTGTCTCGAGGTTTGATGAGGTATTAAAAATCTAGATGTATTTTTGGAAAAAAATCAATTTAGAAATTAATATTTACTCTTCGTATGTTAACAAACTTAATTTCTAATAGATATTGCAAGTCACTTTGTTTAAATTTGCATACAGAATAAAAATTTCTGTTACAACAAGTAATATTTTAATTTCCAAAAAATGAGTTGTAATAATTTTCAGTTTTCAATTTTTCAGATTTAACAGTTTTTAATATTTACAACATATTTTTAAATTGTATTTCCCTTAAGAAAAGTACAATTTTTTCGTCTAGTAAAAATTTTTATAAAATTTTTCATAATGTACTATTTAAAGTAACAAAACTATGTATTTTTTTGTTATTCAACAATTTGTAAATAATTCACTTTAAAAGAAACATAATTTTTTATTTTAATTTACTGATGAATCTAAAAGGCAGTCATTACAAGTTATTTTTCAACTCAAAAGGTACTATATCCCATAATGTATTAACTACTCACATTTAATCGAGAAATTCGACTTCAAAAATTTCCAGATGACGTACAATTTGGTTTCTGTTCTAGAGCTCTACTATCTACTTTTTGCAACACAAGAGATAATGAGACCGGGACCTACTACTTAAAGCCGATTCTGAACATTCATGCCACAGTGGGATTCGAACCCAGGAATTATGGTTCCGAAGACCAACACCCTAACCCTTTGGTCATCTTTCGGCCAGATGACGGACAAATAATATCAGGGTTGTTAAACCGTATGTCTAATGGAATTTGTCAGGTAAATTAAACGCCTATATGTGGTTTATCCTTCTTTTTCTATTATGAAAAATTTTTATTAACCTTTTCCTTCATGATTCTGATACTTTAAGTTTACAAGAATATGTAAATAGTGCCTCTTCTCAATTTTAGAAAATATAATTGAAGAAACAAAAAATTCGTTGAAAATAAAAACTTACAGAAACAGTGATAATGTAGATAAACGCCTACAATTCGTAATTTATTCATAACAGCAAAAAAATAATTTTCTGTGACTATTTTATTACGAGGAGATGAAAATTTCTACAACGTTTTTAAAAAAAATTGTTAAAGGAAAATTTTCCCATCAAATCTGGATGTCATGTTACTCACGAAAGAAACTAAAACCGGCATTCCGAATCAGTGACAAGTGTACTTGAATCTCGTGCACTCCTTTTAAAAATAAGGCTTCTGAATGATACTCTCTTTCATCTGGAATCAATAATTTTGAAAATTAAAGAGACTACTGCCCGGGTTCTCATGTCACGCGAAATATGAAATGTAAAAGTTGAATTTCGTTTCCTGGTAAAATTTATTTTCTTTTCTCCCATAAGTGTTTTCTCAATTCTAGAGACAAAAGGGCTTACCGTTTTGACAGGGAAATTAGAAATTAGTGTTTTGAAGAGACACTCTAGTCTCTTTTCTCATTTTTATATTTTCGTATAGGAAGTACAATTTAGAGGAAACATTTTAATAGTTAAAATTCCTGACTTCGAGGTTTGATTAAGAATCAGACATCTTGAAATATTACGAAAAATACATCATTTTAGAAGACCATGTGTGTTGGTTTAAATAGGAACTACCTTTTAATTTCTAGAATAAATATATGTCTATCTAAAAATTATATTCAATCACTTGTTTCTGACGTATAGTAAAGTAGATTCGCTTTTTGATTTTGAAGAATAATGGATTTAGTTTATTATAGAATTCTACAATTTGAAAACTAAATTCTACACATTTGAAAAAGGAGTCTGGCTATTTTATTTATTTATTTATTTATTTATTTTTTTTTTGAAAAACTAAATACTACTCAAAATAAGATCTATATCATCTTAATCTTCTTAAGATAATTGAAATATTTATATAAAATGATCTATATTTCATTTCATATTTTAAAATAATTTTACAAGGATAAATTCCAACAATTTATTAATTTTTTAAGAATCTTTTTCGGAAAATAAAATAAATTTTTCCTTCCAAAACGGATAGTAAGAAATATTTTTAAAAAATTTTCCGGAGAATTAACAATTTACAGTTTTTAATCAAAGTTGACTGTATTTATATATAGAAGATATATGTTAGATGTAAAGAAAAAAGAGACATAAATTAAATAATTGTACTTACAAGTAAAAACAGTTAATAATCATCAATTAAAGTGCTTTAGGCAGCAAAGTAATGAATCCAGCTTTGCTGTCAGTAGTGATAGCATTGTTCGAACTGATTTTGTGAAAAGACCGAGAAATCTTGTGGTTGCAGTTCTTTGGACTTTTTGGAGTGTGTCAGAGTAGGGTTTTTTCATGTCCTCTTTAAACGTGACAAGGGTCACATGGAGCAGGATCGGGGTTAAACAGACATGTGTTCTTGGATAAGTCATGAGCCGTGAAAGCCGAGGGTTGCCGTAAAGGACTATTCTGTTGCCAGCAATCTGTGAGCAGACATGGTTTACCCATTTTTAAGCTCTTGAAAACTTCCTATTAAAATGGGGAAACCACAGTTAAAAATTGCATAATTGAAACTAAACTTAATCTACAGTTGAAGTTCAGATCATCCCTCACTCGTTCAATATTTTCACAGTTCATCATCATCTTACGACATTTTGTCTTCAATGTTCTGTCGGCCGTTTCTAAAGTTTTCGCAGTGTCCTCTTGTAGACATGTGGTTGTGACAAGACTTCTTTATAAGCCTTCATTAACATTTGTAAGGTTTTATTATCACTTTCATTGAGTTTAACGCCAGAATTAATTGTATATCGTAGTTTAAAAGATCGCTTCATCTTAAGTGTCAAAAACTGTGCTCATGATAGATCACTGTTAGGTCACTGAGCATGCACTGGGAATTAGGAGTAGTTTCCAAAATGTTCGAATACTATACTAGTATTCCAACAAATATTTCTGAGCTACTTGTTTTCCTTGGGGATTTCCGAGAAGTGCATTCAAAACTTTTGTTATTGTAAAAGTCTTAATTTTTGAATTTCTACAAAAGATTATTCCTGTTAATTTATCATCGATATATTTAATATTCTAAATGTTTACTTTCTAATTTTTTACAATACAATTTTTAATGTAATATTTTTTAAATGAGTTATTCTTATGTTTTTAGATAATTTTTGGTAAGAGTTCTATAAATCTTGTGTTTTGTGACCTATCATTCTTCCTCTTTTAACTAAGATATAATACTTTAAGGTGGTAAAAATAACTTACTATTGTCTTATACATTTTTAGAAAATATAATCAAAAAGAAAATTTTATCGACGAAAATCAATTTCTGAAACTATGACAATGTAGGAAAACACCAAAATTCTTAACTTATTCCTAACAAAGAATTAATTTCCTCTAACCTACTTTATCATAAAAGATGAACATTTCATCACCTTTCGTAGAAAACAAAAACTTTCCACCAAATCTGGAAGTCATGTTACTTACGAGGAAAAATAAAACCATGCACTCAAATATCTCTAACAAGTATGCTTAATTTTTATGCGCTACTTATCTCAAACATATCTTCTTTCATTTGGAGTCAATTAATAATTTTGCAAATTAAAGAGACATTTGCCCAACTTCGAGCACTCATGTCACTCGAAATATCGAATGGTAAAATAGTTTGAATTTCCTTTCGGTTTTAAGTTAATTTTCTCTTTAAAGTATTTTCTTCGACCCAGGGACAGAAGATTTTAGTTTCTTAACAGTCAGGTTTGAAATTAACGTTTTTAAAAGATAGCAAATTTGAGTTAGACCTAGACTCTTCCTAATTTGAACATTAAAAAAGCACTTTGTGTGAAAAAGCGTCAAGACTGATTAAGCACTCACAAACTTTACCAACATTTTAAAGACATCTTTTAAGACATCTTATGTTGGCGTATTTCAACAAACTTTTAATTCTTAAAAATATACATTATATATATATATATATATATATATATATATATATATATATATATATATATATATATATATATATATATATATATATATATATATATATATATATATATATATATATATATATATATATATATATATATATATATATATATATATATATATATTTATATATATATATATATGTGTGTGTGTGTGTGTGTGTAATATATGTATGTATGTGTGTACTTCTTTTACCTTCTAATTAGTCAAGTTTGAAATTAAAATTTTTGAAAGAGATACTTTTAGATTCTTTTGGATGTGGGATTTCTAGTATAAAAGTATAAAATAGAAATTATTCTAATCGTAACAATGTGTTTTAGATGCTTTATTAAGTACCTTAAACTTTACATAAGTAAAGAAAATTTATTTTTAAACAATCATCGCTGTTACTGCATATATGCGTATTTCAGTCATTTTAAAACCGTATTTACTCAATCTCATCCTCTATATAATAAAAGCCTAAGTTGTCTGTCTACGAATTTTTGAAGCGGTTGTACCTGGAATGGATACAGGCATCCATATTCTATTTTTCATGAGTTAGGTTTAGCAAAATTAAAAGCGAGTTCGAAATTCACCCATCCCCCCTTTTCGAGAGTTTAATGCTATTATTTCAAGCCTTATTCTTCCTCTTATTCTATACGAAATTCACTCTTGATAGGATGGCAAAGGCGGAGAGTAATATTTAAATTTCTGGACTGTTTCTACTTGAACCTTCATATACTCTAACTAGTTGCCTCACAACGT
>CM063511.1:15909694-15924694 GCA_032207245.1 Pardosa pseudoannulata
GAAAGAAAGAGAGGAAAATCGATGTATATATCATTAGAACGTTCTGTGTTTAGCTAACTCACTACTTTTACAGTATATTTTAATTAAATGTGAAACAAGCTAATGTTTTCACTAGCCAGCATGAATATAGATGGAAATACAGCTATTTGTATTACTACGGAATGCAGTTTTTCTACTAAAATACTAAATTTGAAAGCTATAAAATATTATCTGCAGCTTTAAATTAAATATTACTATAATAGTATGTACATGTGCTAAATGGATAAAGAGTTAAATGTTTACCTCAAAATAGTCACTACCATAATACATTATATAAATATATAGATAAATATTTATAAATAGAGGTAGTCAATAGAAAGAGAGAGAGGAAAATCGATGTATATATATTAGAACGTATAGTTTCTAGTTATATATACTTTTAGAGTATATATTTTAAATTAAATGTGAAGCAAGGTATTGTTTATACTAGCCATAATGCATATAGATGGAAATAGAGCTACTCGTATATAATATACAGTTTATCTATTATATACTAAATTTGAAAGGTATAAATATATTTGCAGCTTTAATATTATAATATTACTATAATAGTATGTACATGGGCTAAATGGATAAAGAGTATAAATGTTATATAAAATAGTATATAATACATTATATAAATATATATAGATAAATATATTTATAAACATATATAATAGAAAGAGAGAGAAAATATAATATTATATATATTTATATATTTATATATATATATATATATATATTATATTATATATATATATATATTTATTATATATATATATATTATATTATATATTTATATATATATATATATTTATATATGTATATTATAATATATATGTATATTATATATATATGTATATATATTTTATTATATATATGTATTATATATATATGTATATTATATATATTTATATGTATATATATATATATATATTATATATATATATGTATATATTTATATTTATATATATATATAAATTATATATATATATATATGTATATTATATATATATATATATATGTATATATATATATATATATATATATAATATATATTTATATATATTATATATATAATATATATTTTTATATTATATATATTATATATATATTTTTATTTTTATAATATATATATATTAATTTTATTTATTTATATATATATTTATATAAATTATTTAAATTAAATATTAGTATAATAGTCTGTACATGTGCTAAATGGATAAAGAGTTAAATGTGTACCTCAGAATAATCACTAGAACAGAACATTATACAAATATATATAGATAAATATTTATAGATACAGGTAGTCAATAGGAAGAAACAGAGGGAAATCAATGTATATATCATTAGAATGTTCCGTTTTTAGTTAACTTACTAATTTTATAGTATAATTTAATTAAATGTGAAACAAGCTAATCTTTTCACTATCCAACATGCATATAGATGGAAATACAGCTACTCGTGCTAAGTAATACAGTTATTCTACTAAAATGCTATTTTTGAAACCTATCTGCAGCTTTAAACTAAATATTACTATAATAGTCTGTACATGTGATAAAGTATAAAGAGTTAAATGTTTACCTCAAAATAGTCACTAGCTAAATAAAATTATCCATATATGCTACTGCCCCGAAAATCCTCACATTCCTAAATCAACCATATAAAAAACTTGTGATATTCAACTCAATAATATTTTTCTTGGGTGGAGTAAAATATTGTTTTAACGTTAGTGGTTTCTCCAAGCAAATAAGGAGGCGTGTATGAGACCCACGTTTTGTATGTTCATGTCATCGCAGTACTTTTAATCTGTAAACTTTCATTATGCGGGTAAATAAACGAAAAGGTTGAAAGAAGGGTAAAATGGTAGAACATGTCTTTAGGTTGTCATCATTCTGGTTTTAGATACTTAGACTATAAATAGTATTATTTGTAGTTAGATTATAACAGCAGTATTTTGAAAACATGAACAAAATTGAAAGCACTTAAATACACAATGCACTATTTATTTATCCTTCAAACGTGCAGTTTAAGAATTATCTTTCACTTTTGTTTCCACTGTATATTTCAGAAATAATTGTGATTGCAACCTTGATTTTTCACTAAAGCATACTTTAGATCGTCAATACCTTAGTTTTTATACCAGATAAAAGAAAAATAGTTTTATATACCAACAACCTATGATATGAACATACTACTGATGTTTGTCCGTATGTATTACTTTTAATTAACACTTCGCTTGCGGACACGTTTTTTGAAGTCTGTCAGTGGTGCTCGGATCACGTAAAAATACGTATCCCCTATATAATAATAGCCTAAGTTATCTGTCCGTCTGTCCTCCAATTTATGAAGCGGTTGGACCTGGAATGGATAGAGGCATCCATTCAAAGAGAATAAAGTTTATCTTCTCCTAAACTATCGATCCAATTCTAACATAAATTTGTATAAATATATGCTTCATATCACAGCAAAAAGTAATGTCGTCTTTAAAACGTTCGAAATTCAACCCTTACCCCCTTTTCGAGAGTTTAATGCCATTATTTCAAACCCTATTTTCCACGGTTAAGAGCAGGTGGTTAAATATATTTATCATTTAATAAATAGGTAAAAATAGCAATATTTTCTGGCATTCTGACCTCATTCCTTTAAATATCTCATTTAATCATTTCATATTTTAAACTATTTAAATATCGTCTGCACTATTTTAATATATTTTATCACTGAACTTAGATATGACTTAAAAGATTTTCTTTTATATTTGGCTTAAATAATAGATTAGGTACATACGCGATAATTTTAAATTTAATCGTCGATCATTTGTTGCAATGAAAATTTTATGACCGGTATTAACAATTTCTTTTCATATAAGTCTAGGAGTCTATTTCACGGATTAATAAATATCTAACTTTTAATTTATATATATTTGGAAATTAAGAAGTTTGTTCTCTTGTGTGTTTATTTATTATACATAACCACACGGTTTGACTAAATGAATTCAATGTGATTCTAAACTGCATTCACAAGATCAGGAGACTCTAGAGGAGTTGAAGATAAATAAATCATTGAGAGTGAACCAGATAATTCTCAGCCAAAAAAACAAACCAGTTTTAACTGCCTCATAGGGTATTTAACAGTTCTGAAATATTAAAAAAATTACTAATCCCGTCATATGATGGGCTATATGCTAGTTTAGTAGATTTCTGGTGGATACCTGCTAACCACCACGAATCTACTAAATACGTATAATTATATGTATGTGTGGCATTACATGCGTTTTGTTTGCTTTGTTATGTAACGCTTTGCATTTTTTCTTTCCACAAGTTAGGATTGTCGAGTGACTCGGTCTTTTGTTGCGTTATTTCGTCTTCAATAGAATTCGTAGCTCCAAAACGTAGAAGTATTGTTTCGTCAATTTGAAGCTTGGTTTTTTATTGTTGAATACAAAATTGATAAAATGAGCCGTTGTGACAAAGATAGTGATGAAGAAATATCACCTGGCAGATTATCGGACTTTAATTTTAAAAATCGTTTATTTTTGTGATTTCGCAAAAATATTGTTTTTTTTTTTTTTGATAAATAATCATACAGTATATATTAAAGTCTAAAATAAAAAAAGTTTCGTTCATAAAACAAAGTAGTTTTCGATTCACTGAGAATTTTCTGAATAATTAAACTTTCGCGCGATTCACGATAAAACGCCCTTTCCACACGTAAGTTGGAGGTGAAGTATACCCGCATACCAAGTGTTAACAGAGTGAACGATTTAGATCCTACAGACGTGTTATTTATTCTCAATCAAATATTTAATATAGATATAGATACTCTTACACTATGATGATATTTATTTACTAAAATACTTAATTCCAAAGCTATAAAATATTATCTACAGCATTAAATGAAATATTACTAAAATAACATTTATAATATCAGAAGGGATAAATGGTTAAGTATGTAAATCAGATAAAAAAGTCTCTACTGTTGTGAAACTATTCTTATTGGCTATTGCCTCAAAAATACGATCCTTAATAAGATAAAAAGATTTTTTTCTTATCCTTCAAAGATACACATTGAGATATATCTTATTTTCTGCGTGTGTGGTCAGTTATTTTGTTAATATCTTGGTACAGATGCATTATAGAAGCCGTGTTTTATTTTCGCCAAACTTGGCCATTTTTTGGCGGTCTAAGGGGGCGATAAGTAGGTTGGTGTGTCTCTTATTAAATTTATTTTGCATTTTATTTATTACAACGGGGGGTCGAGCTTATTATGATATACACTATTAAATGATATATATTGTGTTTATGCCGTGTTGACATATACTACAAATATTATTAATGATCTGTTATTAGGTTTTTAAATAACGTAAAAAATGATAATTATTATGCTAATTTTATTTTAATAATGATATACATTGTGTATCGCTCTATAAATTGTGCTATAATTATGCTATAAATTGTGAAAAAACGCATACCGCAGCCTTGTTTTTTTACTTGGCGATTTTTCAAATACGATTTCTATTGTTTGTCGCCAAAGAAAAACATGGCAGACGGGCCCGGTGTCTATAATGCATCTGTTCCAATATATTTTATATTTTAGTGAACTGTATGCATCCATCAAACAAAGAGTAATACTAGAAAGGCTTACCAACTTAGAATGCATTTAATAACTGCCTTTACTTGTTCTCACATAACGGTTGAATTCACAAACAGATAGCTGCAAATAGAAAACTAAATATCACATTTAACATAGTAATCCTTGAATTGTTATATTACAATTTTAGAATTTATTATGCATTACAGTAGAATAACAAGTTAATAGCCATTTTTACCTGAGCTCATAATCTAGAAAACAAAATAATAAACGTTACATGGGGATGCCATCTGTAGAATAGAAAAAATCGTTAAAACAAAAACGATACAGAATAAAGTGAAAAAACAATAATGAATTATTAAAAAGTTAAAATTTAAGTAGTCTTCTTTTATGAATACTGAACACTGTTTATAATTTTATATTTAAAATCTATACGGATTTTTCTATTAAAATAATTGATTAAAAATATTAATTATAGCATTAAGAGCCGGTATCACCAAAGTCGTTTAACAGTTAACCACGATTAACCTATGGCATCAACCAATGGTAGAACGAAATTCTCCTTTTAAACAGAGATTAATCGCGATTAGCCGTTAAACGACTCTGATTTAATTCTGACCCTTAAACACATACCTTCTGACCCTTAAATAATAACGTATTTAATACAAAAACATTACAGCTCAGTAAAAATATCCTTATATGCTATTGCCGCAGAAATCGCTAACAGATAGCTCTAAATAGAAAACGAAAAATCACATTTAACATAGCAATTCTTGAATTGTTATATTACAATTTTAGAATAGAATACGCATCACAACAGAATAATAAGTTAATAGCCAGTTTTACCTTAGCTCACAATCGAGAAAACAAAATAAAAAAAGTTATATCGTGATGCCATCTGTACAATAGAAAAAACCGTTAAAACAGAACAGAAACGATACAGAATAAATGAAACAGCAATAATGAATTATTAAAAAGTTAAAATTTAAGTAGTCTTCTTTTATGAATACTGAACACTGTTTATAATTTTATATTTAAAATCTATACGGATTTTTCTATGGTTAAAAAATATTAATTATAGCATTAAGAGTCGGTATCAACAAAGTCATTTAACAGTTAACCACGATTAACCTATGGCATCAACCAATGGTAGAACGAAATTCTCCTTTTAAACAGAGATTAATCGCGATTAGCCGTTAAACGACTCTGATTTAATTCTGACCCTTAAACACATACCTTCTGACCCTTAAATAATAACGTATTTAATACAAAAACATTACAGCTCAGTAAAAATATCCTTATATGCTATTGCCGCAGAAATCGCTAACAGATAGCTCTAAATAGAAAACGAAAAATCACATTTAACATAGCAATTCTTGAATTGTTATATTACAATTTTAGAATAGAATACGCATCACAACAGAATAATAAGTTAATAGCCAGTTTTACCTTAGCTCACAATCGAGAAAACAAAATAAAAAAAGTTATATCGTGATGCCATCTGTACAATAGAAAAAACCGTTAAAACAGAAACGATACAGAATAAAGGGAAACAACAATAATGAATTATTAAAAAATTAAAATTTAAATAGTCTTTTATGAACACTGAACACTATGTATATTTTTATATTTAAAATGTATATGAACTACTCTATTAAAATAATTCGTTAAAAAATATTAATTATAGCATTAAGAGCCGGTATCACCAAAGTCGTTTAGCAGCTAACCGTGATTAACCTATGGCGTCAACGAATGGTAGAACGCAATGCTCCATTTAATCAGAGAGTAATCGCGGTTACCCGTTAAACGACTTTGGTGAGATCGGTCATAAATAAAATGTTACCATAATAACATATATAATATATAGAGCCGATGTCACTAGAGTCGTTTAAGAGCTAACCGCGATTAACCCATGGCGCCAACCAGTGGTAGAACGTAATTCTCCGTTTAATCAGAGATTAATCGTGGTTAGCCATTAAGCTAATCTGATTAACGGCTCTTAGAAACATAAATAATAACGTACTTAATACAAATACATCACAAATCAGTAAAAATATCCTTACATGTTATTGCCTCAGAAATCGCTAATTTCTTAAAATAACTAAATAAAATATTCTGTGGTTTCCAGCTATTTATTTCGTTATCGGATGGCATAAAATAACATTTTAATGTTTTTGGTTTTTCCAAGAAAACAATAAGATGCAGATAATAGCCACAACATATGGTTTTTTTTCCATCCCACTAATGTTTATATTTAAATTTCGTCGTGTGAATAAACGGTGGATAGAAAGTAAACTGCAGAATATTACTTTAAATTAATATCACCTTGATTTAAGAAATTCTGACTTCTTATAGTATAATTTAAATTTTGATTATGAAAGTCAAATTTTTAGGTTTTAAAAGGTTGTGTAAGGGATTAAGATTGCGCAATACACTCCAACACTCTATATAAAAACATTTATCAATAAAATATTCCATTTCAAATTAACTTTCGCTTTTGTCTACACAGTATATATCAGACGTAAATGCGATGCGAGCTAATCTATTCACTAGCCAACACACATTAAGCTGGGAATACGCCACCTGTTAAAGCACACAGAAGCGAAATTAGTTTACATGAGGAAAATGTACGGATGGCATGAACCTACTACAGAGATTTACTTATGTATATAGTTTTTAATTAACAAAGTCATCTATTTTATATGTAGACGGGATATTTATTGTAAGCTAACAGGGATACAAATAAATACAGCTACCCCTAAATTTATATGCTCTTATATTTTGAAGTCGTACAGAGTTTATACTAAAATACTAAATTCGAAGATTATAACTTATCTGTAACAATAATATCCGGTCTCGCCAAACTCTTTTAACTGCTAACCGCGATTAACCCTTGGTGCCATCCTATAAGACGATTTCCCGCTGTAGGGCGAATTCTCAAATTATGACAATTCTGGTTTTAGTTTAAAATGGAAGGGCAATTTATTGTTTGTCTATTGGCTGTTGTAAACATGAAAATGAATGAGAAGGGCATTATAGTAGTTCGTAACGCTGTGACAAATTGCCTTAAGATAAAACTCAATTCTCTGTTTAAAGAGAGATTAATCTCGGTTAGCATTAAACGACTTTGATGACGGCCCTAAATGAAATGGTGTTACAATAAACTGTATAATATCTAAAAGAATAGAAGTTTAAATATGTAACTAAAAATAGTCTCTAGTGCAATGAAATGATCTTTATTTGTTACTACCCCAGGAGTACCTAAATTCCTTAGTACCGGTCTCACCAAATTCTTTTAACAGCTAACCCATAGCGCCAAGCAATGGTAGTTCTCCCATTCTCCCTTTAAATAGAGATTAATCTCGGTTAGCATTAAACGACTTTGATGACGGCCCTAAATGAAATGGTGTTACAATAAACTGTATAATATCTAAAAGAATAGAAGTTTAAATATGTAACTAAAAATAGTCTCTAGTGCAATGAAATGATCTTTATTTGTTACTACCCCAGAGTACCTAAATTCCTTAGGATTTAACAAAACTCGTTTAACGGCTAACCACGAGTAACCCATAGCGCCAACCAATGGTAGTTCTCAATTCTCCCTTTAACAGAGATTAATCGTGGTTAGCCTTTAAATGGTGAGACCGGCCCTTAATAAAATGGTGTTACAATAAACAGTATAGTATCTAAAAGAATAGAACTTTAAATATGTAACTAAAATTAGTCTCTAGCGCAATGAAATGTTCCTTATTTGTTACTACCCCAGCAGTCCCTAAATACCTTAGGATTTAACAAAACTCGTTTAACGGCTAACCACGAGTAACCCATAGCGCCAACCAATGGTAGTTCTCAATTCTCCCTTTAACAGAGATTAATCGTGGTTAGCCTTTAAATGGTGAGACCGGCCCTTAATAAAATGGTGTTACAATAAACAGTATAGTATCTAAAAGAATAGAACTTTAAATATGTAACTAAAATTAGTCTCTAGCGCAATGAAATGTTCCTTATTTGTTACTACCCCAGCAGTCCCTAAATACCTTAGGATTTAACAAAACTCGTTTAACGGCTAACCACGAGTAACCCATAGCGCCAACCAATGGTAGTTCTCAATTCTCCCTTTAACAGAGATTAATCGTGGTTAGCCTTTAAATGGTGAGACCGGCCCTTAATAAAATGGTGTTACAATAAACAGTATAGTATCTAAAAGAATATAACTTTAAATATGTAACTAAAATTAGTCTCTAGCGCAATGAAATGTCCCTTATTTGTTACTACCCCAGCAGTCCCTAAATACCTTAGGATCTAACAAAACTCGTTTAACGGCTAACCACGATTAGCCCATAGCGCCAACCAATGGTAGTTCTCAATTCTCCCTTTAACAGAGATTAATCGTGGTTAGCCTTTAAATGGTGAGACCGGCCCTTAATAAAATGGTGTTACAATAAACAGTATAGTATCTAAAAGAATATAACTTTAAATATGTAACTAAAATTAGTCTCTAGCGCAATGAAATGTTCCTTATTTGTTACTACCCCAGCAGTCCCTAAATACCTTAGGATCTAACAAAACTCGTTTAACGGCTAACCACGAGTAACCCATAGCGCCAACCAATGGTAGTTCTCAATTCTCCCTTTAACAGAGATTAATTTCGTGGTTAGCCTTTTTTAAATGGTGACACCGGCCCTTAATAAAATGGTGTTACAATAAACTGTATCGTATCTAAAAGAATAGAACTTTAAATATGTAACTAAAATAGTCTCTAGGAATGAAATGTCCTTATTTGTTACTACCCCAGTAAGTAGTAATTTCTTTAGGATCTAACAAAACTCGTTTAACGGCTAATCACGATTAGCCCATAGCGCCAACCTTAGGCCCTTAACAACTTTCTTAACACTAAAGCCGTGAAAGTTTCAGGCCCTTACTCTGGGCGTTACAAATCGGTTCGAATCTTTCTTGTGAAAACATTTTGATGTCAGCTTACGGACATTATACGAGCGAACTATCAAGCTGACGTCAAAATGACGTTACAACAAACGTTCGAACAGACTCCCAACGTCCTGAGTTAAGCTCCTCGATCTATATAAAACCGCGGGTTGGGTCAAATTGATTCCAATTAATATGAATTAGTGTTATTATTCAACAAATGCAATGTATTTATACACAATGACATTTATTCATTTTTAGACACATTATAATTCATAAAAAATAATGAGATATTACAACATCAAAAGTATGCATAGTTAGAAAAATATATAGACAACTTTAAATAGAATCATTTTATTTTCTTAATAGTGAAGATTTCTGACACATTTCAAGAGCCGTATAGGAACCTTTTTTATGTATATTTTGTGCAGTTTTTACATATTGGTATTTTACAGTTAGAACTAATATCAACAGTATTCTTTCCACACTTTGACGCTTAGAAACTTTTATTTCTTAGGCCTTACGCGACACTACACATTCCATCATCTAATACAATAATGTCTCTCGCCCTGTCACGTGACTATCAACACCGGAAACATAACTACCCTTCTCTCATAATCTAAACTCGACCCTCTTTAATTTTTACTGTTATATAAATATATATATATATATATATATATAATATATATATGTAATCCATTTTTTATATAACTCCTTTATAAGGAGAAAATTCAACAGCTAGCATTCATAAAGTACAAAGATGCAGTCGGGTCTCATATTCAAGAGAACTCAGAAATCTAATTTAAAACTTTATTTCAGAGCGGCAACACGGCACATCTGCCTTCTGGACAATATACAATCAAAAGCCACAGAGTTCACTCTGCTCTCACAAAGTACACCGAAGAGCGCTGACAACAAGAATTTTCTAACAAAAAACAGCTTAATAAGCGAATTGACTGCAATATCAGCAAAACGCGAAAACATGTTCCGCCAACACCTGGGAAACTGCTGTATAGACAGAAAGTTTACAGTTTTATGACAGAAAGGAATGTTAAGTGGAAAATACTCCGTTGAACACACCATGTTGACTTAAAGATATTTAGATGAATTAAAATGGAAGAGAGGAGTTTTTTGAAGAAATATTATTATATAATTTATATATTATATATATATATATATGCATGTATGTATGTATGTATATAGATACAGGGTGTCCCAACAAGATAGGATAGCCAGATTCGGGAAAATTATCGAAAAAAGTGCTAGAGAATTTGTATAACGTCAAATGTCAAATCCGTTTTATTAAAAGACTTTCACCCGAATCACGAACATTGATAATACAATACATAAAATAATGTGGAATAGAAAGATATCTGAAATGTCACCCGCACATGTGGCGGTATGTATGTGCTCATCGTGGAATGGATGATTGCCCAAGTTCCAGCCTCGTAGTGTCCCCTCAATTACACGCACCGTGGAGACGAGCAATTAAATTGTTTCTAAAGTAACTGGGTCTTTATAAATCAGTTCCTTCAAATGGTCTCACAAGTAGAAATTTAGTTCAGATTTGGTCAGATCTGGAGATCGTATGGTCATAAAACATGACTCCCATACGAGTAACGATGTTTATATTTCAAATATTTTTTCCCTCGAACCAGGTATGACGTCAAACACATTCTTTCACCTTTTTCTCGAACACTATGGTTCTTAGTGGTTCTTTGTGCATATTTTATGTCTTTTTCTAAACAACGAATCTCACTGGATAGAGTTTATCTGGTGTTGTTTGAAAACACTGTATAATGTATGTTTAGATATGTATGTATTCATGTACATATATATAAAATTAGACAAAAGTAAACAAATAAATGTATGTGTGTATTGATATGTATATATATACATGTATACATATATATACATGTGTATGTATGCATAAACATATCTATATGTGTATATAATTATGTTTATGTGTATAAATATACAAATAAATAAATATATATATATATATGTGTGTGTGTGTGTGTGTGTGTGTGTATCTATCTATCTATCTCTATATTTATATGGAAAAATGTATATATATACATGTATACATATATATACATGTGTATGTATGCATAAACATATCTATATGTGTATATAATTATGTTTATGTGTATAAATATACAAATAAATAAATATATATATATATGTGTGTGTGTGTGTGTAACTATCTATCTCTATATTTATATGGAAAAATGTATGTGCATACATATATATATATGAATATACATATGAATATATATATATATATATATATATATATATATATATATATATATATATATATATATATATATATATATATATGAATATATATATATACATATGAATATATATATATATATATATATATATATATATATATATATATGTGTATGTATATTGTGTGTACACACGTATCTGTATCATTATGTATGTATATGCTAAAGTTTAAAGTTAATTTAAAACAGAACATTGTATGTGAACATGAACAGTATATCATTGAAATGTTCTACTTTAAATTAACTTTAATTTTTGATATCTGTATTTACAGTATGTTTCTAGAGTAAATGTAATGCAAGTTAAGTTATTCACTAGCCAACTTACATTAAACTAGAAATACTGAAGCTATCAAACAAGATGGAAGCGAAATGAGTTTATATATGCATAACTAATGGATAATATGAGCCTAATACTCAGCTTAACCTGTATGCATATTACTTAATTAATAATGTCATCTGTTTCATATGTGGTTGTAATATTTATTCTCAGCCGTCAGGAATGTATGTAAACAAATCTACTCTTATATCTACATCTACTGGTACGTTATCATATTTAATCACAAATTGCTACTTATCTTCTAAATTCTAGAGATAAGAAATATCATTTGTTACGATACATGAAATATTGCTATAAGAGACTGTATACTATCTGAAAGGGTAAATATTTAACTATTAATCTAGTATAAAATAGTTCCGAATGTAATAAAAGTGTCTTGCCTGAGAAACCCTTAAGTTTCTTGATCTAGTAACTAGAATATATTACGGTATCTAAGTAGTAATTACTTTCTTGTCTGTCATAAAATAACGTTTTAACTTTAGTTTTTAACCCTTGCAAACACCGAGATTAGAATATAACCAACGATTAGTAGGTTATTGTTCTCTTAGTAATATATATTAATCTGTAAATTTCCATTCGGTGGATAAATAAATGCAAGAGTAAAATAAAAGTCAATTGCAGTAAAAGTGTTTTGGATTAATCCACTCTAATTCTTAGTATTCCGGCTGTTGAGTTTGTACAGTATTACGAAGCTCATCCAGAAAGTATGTTTCCCTATTTAAAAGAAAAAAAGAACTCACAATTTCAGGGACATATTTATTGACAACAAGTACAGCAATGTTTCAGCTATTTTTCAACATAGCCACCACCAGAATTGAGACACGTGTCGTATTGTGGGATCCACTTTTGTATACCTCTGTCGTAGAACTCTGCCGCCTGTGAATGGAACCAGCCTTCCTGTCTCGGAACACCGTGCACATCCCTTTCCGTACCGACAGCGTCTGTTTGAATTTGGTCCTGACCGGATATTCACTAAGATGTCAATGCATTGACTGCTGCTTGGTTCTGGGGTAAAGAGCGAAATCCAAGTCTCATTGCCCGTGACGATCCTGTCGAGGACCTCGTCGTCGTCATCGTGATACCATTGCAAAAATATCAGTGCTGCTTCTAAGCGTTGAATTTTGTGGTCGGGCGTCAGTTTCGGCTCACAGACCTGACAGAGCTGACGATGAATTTCAATTGGAGCAATCCTTTGTGTATTCAAGATCACCGAAAGAACCTTGCCGGCGACGGGAGAAGGAATTAGAGTTTCCATTTAGGATCACTGCTACCTCGCTACTGACATGAATAGGGACTTGTCCAGCTGGCATATTATTAATACGTCATAGATCTTTTATTCACCACAACTGACACGGCTAATTACGTTTACTTTAAAGGGAAAACATCGAGAAACTTACTTTCTATTTTTAGCTGAACTAGGACAGAATTAAAGCTTTTGCTGAACAAATCACAAATTTTCTATATACATTTTAGAACATCTTAAGAACTATGGCTATACATTGGGAATGAGATTACATATTGGTATCATAATCTTTATAATATCCAATGGTTTATTATTTAGCTCTTATTTTTAATGGTTTATTATTTAGCTCAGTTAAAATAGTTTATAATTCAAGGACAACGATCTCTCTTTATTTTTGTTGCTCCAGGAATACAAACTTTCCTTAAGGCGCTAACAAAAAACCTTTTTTTTCAACGCAGCAGGCGATAGAGACATTATCCTAACGCCTTATTAAGACTGCGAACTTGTTACTCATTTAGCGCCACCAGGGGAGTACATGTACCTTAAGGTATGCCACGGACGCGAGTAACATTATCCCTGCTGGGTTCTCGTAATTTAGAAGTAGGAACCAAGCAGAAGACCCCCCAGGATTTGCCTGACATCCCCAGAGGTACCGTTTGAGAACTTGGAGGACTTTGTTAACAAGTACATATTTTATGTTCCCTAGTCACCTTTAGCGAACACGGAGGATCTTAAGCCGTCTCCATCCCCGAACTCTGAACCTTTCAGTTATGCGCAAACACTACAAAAAATCCTATGATATGCAACAAAAAATTTCTCTTGTAGCATAAAATCAAGTTTTCATATGTATATTTTTTTTTACCTGCAAACATTCCACTACATATACCCTGTCATACAAAGAATAGACTGAATGAGAGCCGATTAGATAGGACACTACTTTTTGTTATCGGCGTTCGAAGGTTCGAATTTCACTACTGGCACGGGTGATCGTTGCCGTTTGGATTCAGAGCTAAGCATTAGGTCCCAGTATCATTACCTCATGTGCAGCAAAAAAGTACATCATAGCACTCCAAACAAGCTAATCAAAGAGACATAAATAAGACTCACGTTTTGTAAAATTACCTAAAGTTGTAAAAAATAAGCATGACTGATATAGATATAAAAAGAATACTATTTTATCATTTTTCTCTTTTCAGAATATTGTAATTATTTATCAGAAATAAACTGTTGAACGATATTTTATTCTGAATACATCGTCTGGTATCGGTACCGATACGTCAATAAGTTATTTAACATATTCCCTAATTTACAGAAAACCGCAATTCGATAGGGCTGTGTTAATTAATTTGTAAAGTGAAACAAAGAATAAAATATTTTATATATTCCTGTGTTCGTATACACAGATATACATAGAAATACACACACTTGTATATACATATAACGATATTTTTATGGTATACTATATTAGAAAAATCATTTCTAAATTGAGTTGCTGTGTATGTGTGTGTGTGCATAACAATTAGATGACACGATTGCACCATATACAATAATTGTCTATTCTTATATAAGTATATTATATAATTGTTATCTAC
>CM063511.1:15927194-15929694 GCA_032207245.1 Pardosa pseudoannulata
TAATCATTAATTATGAGAGTTGTAAATATGACTTTTGTTAACTTACTTTCTATCAGTTTTTATATAATCTGATTATTTCTAGGTTACTTCTGCAACATATTAAGGAATTGTATCATTAACGCTAGATCATGCATTCTAATAATATTTTAATATATTTACCAATTACAATCATATACGTTTAGGTGGTTTTATGAGACTTATTTTTATAAGAAAGTTAATAAACAATAGTGTTACGTTGTATATTCAAAGATGTACATAAATATAGACAGATATAGATACAGATATATAACATATTTATAATGTTTGTATTTATGTATAAAATCGTTTGAAACACATAAGATAAATGTGGAACTAAATGAAGGTTTTGAGGTTTTTAACGAAACACACAAGTTAGTGACCTTCTTCGTAAGGTTCCCGCGATTTCAGCGGAGTAATAGTTTAGTCCCTTACAACAGGTGATGTGAAAATCGTGGTAAGAATTTATTTTCACTTATTCCAATACCCATCTCTCTATTTACCCATGTAGGTTTAAAAACATCATCATTTGATGTTTATTTTCTTTTATTTTTCCTATTTTATTACAAGATATCTGTAACGTTTTTCAAGATTAAATGTTTAAAAACTATATGAGGGTTGGTACTTTAATAGTGGCATCTATTTATTTACAGGGAATACAAAAGTGATTCATGAAAATATTTTTACAGTCCTTCAATATAGTCGCATGCATTGTGTATAACCCGTTTCCAATTACGTAAAAGTCGCAGAACAACTGTATCATCGCCTGTTCTGTTCATACTTCGAAAGGACCGGTCTATTAACACAAGAATCTCTGGAACAATGCTGAAGGGAAAGACACAAAGTAGTTTCTTTATCATAGGAATTAAGACAAAATCACGAGGGCTTAGATCTGGGAATATGGTGGATGGTAAAGCACTTAACAGTCACATAGATGGCACAAATAAAGTCACAGTTTTTACAGTTATGTGGCCGAGCACTGTCATGTAGAATGATATGCACGTTCTTCAGAAAGTGCAGAATTATTTTCATGCTCAGACGTTCCTTCAGAACACAGTCGTATGCACAAATCCTGTCTGTCGGACCAGCTCACAAATCGTTAAGCATCGATCACTGTCCATTAGTGCAGCAACATCATGCAGTTCTGTAGCCCTCACACTAGGAAGACCTGGCCGATGCATGTTTGATACATTTAGGAGTCCTCAATTGAAATTTTCACCCATCTTGCTACAGTTCTGTAAGGCAATGTAGATTCCCTGCAAGCTTCTTGAATAGCTAGATGACATTGTCGTGATGTATGACCTCTGGCACATTGAATATTTTTGTTGTTATTGGCTTGAAAACGTCCTGACACTTACTTTAGATCGTAAGCTAATACAAGCATCAGTTCTTCGCGTCATTTCACATTCGTATGATGTAGGATGGAGTGTTTTTGCTGAGAAGTAAAGTAGGTATGTAGCTCACGTATGACATATTCGATATTCTTTGGTTTTGTTGCGTAGCGTTTTTACAGCAGTGTTGCCACTATTAAAGTTCCAACCCTAGTATTAATCTGAAAAGAAACACATTATTTTACTTATAAACAGGGCGCCACATTATAAATTGTTTTTAAAACTTAAAAGCTATTAAAATTCTTATACTACACTCACTTCCAAAAGTTAAGCACGAAGATATAGAATGCAAAAATATCAACAGATACTGCTTTGATTGACACAAAATTCGGCAGTAAAATAGCATATATATTTATGCATAAAACAAAATCAATAATTATATACAGAAATGAAAACAATATTAAATTTTTTAAGTGATCAGATAATGACATACTGGAGACTTAAACAGAATTATGTATAAAAGGAAAATAAACAGCATAAAATGAAAAAAATAACATTAATAGGGTATGTGATCCTTCCTCAAATGTTTACAAAGTTTACACCTTGTGCCCATGCTTTAAATTAGGTAGTCAACCACTGCAGAATTAAGCAATAGCCATTCTTCTTGTAGAGCAGTTTCCAGCTCAATAAGAGTGGCTGGAGGTGTGGGAAACGTGAAGATACAGAACGGCTAAGCGCATCCCAAAGATTTTTAATTTGATTAAAGTATGGCGAATATGCTGGCCACTCCATACGCGCAATCCCTTCACTCTCCAGGTAGTCATCGACGATGTCAGCTCTAAGGGAAAGTGCGTTATCGTCCATTAAAAGAAAATTAGTGTCAATTCTGCAGCATAAAATCTCACAATGGGTTCTAGGACTTCATCTCTATACCGGACAGCCGTCACAGAACCCCGTTTAAAGATGTGCAGGTCGGTGCGGTATCTTAATGAAATCCCTGCCCAGACCATAATGCTTCCGCCTCGAAATGCGTGACGTTCGGTGATGCTTTGAGTGTTCCTTGTTCACGTCATATCTTTATACGCTTGTTATCTGGCTCCAGAGCAAATCTTGAGTCATCAGTAAACATAAGATTGCCCCAGAGTCAAACACAT
>CM063511.1:15934694-15982194 GCA_032207245.1 Pardosa pseudoannulata
TTTACAACATCGTACACACAAACAATGTGATACTGCACACACACACTTTTCAAGAAGGGATTTCTCAGGTAAAACGACTACGAATAATCCCTAAACACAATTGAGCACGTGATAAAAAATACCTATGTTTAAAGAGAACGCGCTAACTATTGGCTAAAGTAGTAAAGACAGAGGCTGAATTAAGTCTATAGAGTGTCTGGAGGAAAAAATCAGAATTACCGCGCAAACCCCCAACGCACTTTATGAACAATTAAATTAATAGTAAAATATGTAAATAAGGGATTTTAATATTACAACTTCCCAATAAAGTTACTCGTAATCCTTTTTTGCATCAAAATATCTTACATAAAAATTATATGACATAAAAAGAAATTTCCACTTGTCATAAAGATAATTAACATTTATACAAAATTAACATATTACAAAGTTTTACATAATGGTCAGCATAAAATTAACATTATACGAAATTTTACATAATGATCAGCATAAAATTAACATTTATACAGAATTAATATATTACGAAATTTTACATAATAACCAGCATAAAATTAATATTTATACAAAATTAACATATTACGAAATTTTAAATAATGATCAGCATAAAGTTAACATATTCCATACATATATATACATACATACATACATATATATATATGTTATAAATATATATATGTATATATATGTATATGTATATATATGTATATGTATATATATATGTATATGTATATATATGTATATATATATGTATATATATGTATATATATATATATATATATATATATATATATGTATATATATATATATATATATATATATATATGTTTAGTGTGAGGACCATGTACAGAACTAAGTAAAGCATTTTTAGATTGCTAAGTTGAGAAAAGAAATTTTTTACCAGCAATACGTAATTCATATATTATATGTTTACTAAAACATTTTGACTATTACAAAAATTTTAAAAGTTAACAGTTGAGTATTTAACTAACATTAAATAGTTTCCTTTACAGGGAACGAGTTTATGACCTTATCTATTTTTTTGAAAATTCCTATTCCATTTAAACAAACTAGCAATAAAATTTTGCATTATTCAACAAGATCTTCTCCTTATAAATATACTTTATAATTTTTTTCTCCGTCTGGGATTTTATATGTCTATGTTGCAGGATTATAATTCAAAGCCAACAACTTTTTCTATTAAACTACTAAAAGCCAGGCTATAAAGAATCAATATGAAATGAAATACTGCTCTAATAACCTTTTTAGTATCAAAAATGGTAACCAGTTAAAAATTTAGCTCACATAAAATAGTTTCTTACACAAGTAAATAAATTATCTCCTTACTCGTTCGTGCTAAAATCCCTATGTTCCTTCAACAACTACCAATAAATATCTGCGATATTCAGCATGTAACTTCTCTCATGGGGGGTATAAAATCTTGTTTTAAAGATGGTAACTATCTCCACGTAAACAAAAGGATGTGAATAAGATTTACGCTTTGTATGTTCTTGTCATCTCTGTAACGTTAATAAGTTTTCAACAAGCGAAAGATTTCCATTAACGGTGGGAGAGAAATATGATTTGAGATTATATTGTTTTCTATCTGTGTTTGTATAATACACTATTAATGGTTCTGTAGCTATTGCTGGTTTTCAGTTGTACTACCTTACATAGTTAGGGCATTTTAAAACATTTAAATGTATATCACATAAGTAACATACATATATGTTAGGAATACTTTCGTCTGGTGTGTACTTAACAAACTGTTAAATGCACATCTGTTATGTACCGAATTTTTGACATTTAAAAATTAGTTGTTCAAAGAGCCTACTTAATTATTCGATTTTTGTGTGTGCATATTGCGTTGTTCTTGTTTTTTATGTCTTTTTTATTATTTTCATCTTATGTAAATTTTTATATCAATTTTTTGTTCTTGGGTTTGAATTAAATCAGCCAAGAATTGTAAAAAATACTGGTGATGTTTTATTCTGTTCCAGTTGCTGTATAGCGTTGAACACGAACACCAAGTGAGAGTGATGTTAATTTATATCTTATTATTTTATATGTGTCAAAGTTAACCTAACGTTTTTAGAGTGATATTGCTTTCGTTTATCACAGCTATATCCATGCTCTGCTACAACATGTCACACAAGACTGACAAATTATCTACAAATTATCGACAAATTATTATTCCAATAAGATTGTAAGAAAAAATACGTAAATAGTAAAATTTTAACTTAAACACATCTACATTATTTCTTCTAATTTTAATTCCAGAAAGTTAAGAAGTCAAGTCAAGACAAGAGAAAAGCGCAATCTCTATCGTTTTCCCATTAATAATATCTTAACTTGAAATCATTACTTCTGTGATTTTCGGAAGTCAAGAAATCATTTCAATAACTTCTTGTCATAAACTCTTGTGAGTTTATTTATAGCTAATTATAATTTTATAGACCTAAAATTATAATTTTATATTTTAAAACCTATCATACGTATAAGTTTTTTATTTATATATTGGTTTTAAAACTGTTTCCCTTTATCGTTTACTAATTTTTTACTTCACGGTAGAGTTCTGACATAAATCCAAGTCAAGTCTATTTGTTCCTTAACCATTTGTATACCTTGTACATCACATATGATATACACATCTAAAGATTTATGCTTTTGTATATCATTTGCGATACATTATGATATAAAATATGTAAAACATTGTATATAAAATATAGTTCATTGCGTATATGTTATATACAAGCGTATATAGTAAAAATGTGTACCTTTTATATGATATACAGGACAAACAAAGATTAACAAACATGCGTTAAATATGGAATAACTTTAATTCAATTGAGAAAATCTTGTCTTTTTTAAGTAGACGTGATATTAACACCAAGCCCTATGTAATGTTTATAAGTGTTTGTGTTTTTCTGCACTGAATTATTACTCTAAAGAACTGAATTATCTACCGCAATAACCACTTACCTGTTTCAATGCTATTTGTTTTTATATCTTTCTCTGTTTTAATTATGGTTGCATTTAAAAGCTAAAAATAAATTTTCAGAAAAACTGGGATATTTATTTCAAATATGTTAAAACAGGGTGCACTAAATACTATATCGCTTAATATTGTGTCAAAAACAGGTAACGGGTTACGTGAATTATTGCTGTACCTTTAAAATATCTAAAATGATAAACATATAATTATTTTACTCACAAGAAATGGTTTCCGATGCAAGGAAAAAAGTTTTCTTCCCTTATTTTTTCTTCACAGAAATCCCTATTTTCTGATGCAACAAAAAAAAATCTTCGATACCCAACATATAATTTCTCTCTTGGGCAGCATAAAATCTTGTCCTAAGTTTGGTGGTTTTCTTCTCTGCAAACAAGATTCTTACTTGCTATATTTTTGTCATCAAGTTAATGTTAATCTGTAAATAATCATTAGGGAGATAAATAAACGGAAACACTGAAGAGAGATAAAACTGAAATGTGATGTTTGTTTTTAATTTTAATTCTATTTTTTGCATGTTCTGAGTTGTTTACCTACCATTATTAACTGAAGATCTTTGGCATTATGAAGACCCCCCTCCCCTTTGTCCAGAACTAATTACCGGAATTAGCTGATTTGAAGCCTCCTGGGAATTCAACTAAATAAAACTAGCTGTAACCTTAGCTGGAATTTCCAGGTAACTGGAACCGTAACTGACTCCGAGGTATAAAAAGCCTAGAATTTTTCGACTCGGGGCTTTTCGACATTTTTCTTACTTAGGTGCTTTGATCTCCTTTAGGCTCTCGCGTCTTTTGACCGGAGCCAGCTTAGTGATTAGGTTCGGGAGATTCGTAAAGTCCGCTCATAAAGGGAGCGGCAGAGTCTCGGATACCAAACGGGGGATAAACTGGGTTTCCATTGCACCCTGGAAAAAGCTTCCCCACTTGTGTGAGATTATTTAATCTCTTTTCTTTCGACTGTGATCGTTGTGATTATTCTAGCAAGCAACAATCTTCAACATTTCGACTTGTTTTGGGAGATTAGAATCCCCTTGCATATGGCCGTATTTACTCAAGAAATAAAAGTAATTTCCAATTTTATCGTGACTGTGATCCTTCTTCACGCTACATCTTCACTCGAGAACATTGAAGTTGTCACAGCATATTTTTAATACGTTTGGTATGCATATTTAAGCTATTTTAATATATTTCAGTCTCTTTGAAGTTGTTATGTTTACTGGATTGGCATTACTAAAAGATTATTATGGTAGTATTTTTATGTATGATAGTATATACTTAGATATTTTGGTATGTGTGTAATGCCTTCCATGGTGTATAATAGTGTTTAACGTGTCGCACTCCCAGTTATTTTAAATTCAATTTCCGTGTAAGGCCTGAATATAATTTCAACTGTCTCCTAATAAGCAGTAAAGATAAACACCTATACGATGTTTGCATAATATAATTTTCAAAAATCTTGAGGTATACTACAGTCGAATTCTAATAAATATTTTTGGCTTTAAAAATAATTGACAATTATTATAAGATATATTTAACCTGTCAATTTAAAAGAAAGTATGATGAATAATGTGCATAGAGTATATATATATATATATATATATATATATATATATATATATATATATATATATATATATATATATATATATATATATATATATATATATACATACATATATTGTAGGTAGTCAGCTCTAAGTGAGGTGGGAAAAGGATAGCGGTGGCCCACGTGCAGACTAAAGATATTTACTAAAAAAACAAATACGTTGAATATTTACAGAATGTACGAGAAATCAATGATAGTTATGGGAATCAATTTTCCCAATCGTCGCTGCTCAGGGTATTCAGATAGAGAGATTTGGTTTGGTTTTGGAGCACTACGGTCTACTTTTTGCAACACGAGGGCTAATGAGACCGGGACCTACTGCTTAAAGCCGACTCCGAAAGGTTACGAACATCCATACCATAGTGGGATTCGAACCCACGAACTCCGGTTCCGAAGGCCAGAACCCTAATCATTTGGCGAAAGTGGGGTGGGGTGGAGAAGACACTCCTATCAGTTGAAGAGTTCACAGGAGACTCGATTACACAAAAATCACCCTGAGCTATGAATTCCGGTCTTCTTGTACCGTCGCTTTGCCCGAAATGTTTTTCTCGGTTAATCAAAGACCTGGGTTATTACATATTCAGGAATAGATAGCCGGACATGTGAAAGCGAGGTTTCAAGGAACTCATGGAAGTTATCAATATTCGACAGCAATTCCGACGATCTATGGGACATCATTAATCAATGTCTCGGGTCTTCTGGAGAACAAGGCAGGTAAATATTGGGGCTTCACTTAATATATATAATGTTTCTGTCGTGCGAGACTCTTTCCTTCGGGTTCCATTGAAACCAAAACTGTGGACATTCTACCTGCACCTTAAACTGCTCTAAACAACGTCCTGTCACAATTTAAAGAGGAGTTCAATTGAAGTGTACATAAGGGCACGTTGACCATTCCTATCAGATACCGTTCTTTTTACACTAGTAGAGAAGTCTGTATCTGATATTCAAATGTAACGAAATTCGTTACAATATATATATATATATATATATATATATATATATATATATATATATATATATATATATATATATGTATATATGTGTGTGTGTGTGTGTGTGTGTGTGTGTGTGTGTGTGTGTAATATATCAAAATTATTTAACTCTAATATTTCCTTAAAAACCTCCTCTCTCCCATTCTAGTTCCTTTAAATCTTTTTCCCAGCCTCTAAATAGTTTAATCAAAGGAGTGTTTTCCTCTTAAAATTCTTCCCAAAACGAATTCAAAGATTTACACCTAAAAGTGTAAATATTCTGTGTATTCAGCACGTTTCCCAGCTGTCTTGCACTTAATTCGCTGATTAAGTTTTTTGTTACCGTGGAAAAATTCTTTCTGTATTCGCTCTTGGGTGCACCTCTGTTCGACCACAGTGATTTTGGGGGCTTTTCCTTTGTCTCTTGTTAAGTAGAAAAGATGTCCTTTGTAGTAGCTCTGAAATAAGTTTCCATTACACTTGTGCCGTTCTCTTCAATGTCGACCTGACTGCATTTTTATTACTGATAGCTTCTCCTCGAGAGTTTTATAATTAGAAGTTTTATATATATATATATATATATATATATATATATATATATATATATATATATATATATATATATATATATATATATATATATATATATATATATACATATACATACATATATATACATATATATATACATATATATATATGTGTGTGTGTGTGTGTGTGTGTGTGTGTGTGTATATGTAATACATGTTTTTTACCCAATTAAAAAGCTAGAGTTCCATCATACTCTCATCTAGTAAAAGGAAAAATATTTTTACGCGATGCCCTCTTACTTGTTCTCCTTAGAAAAAGATGTATTTTTAATGACATAATTTCTCACTTGATATGTAAAGGTGATATTTCCTAGATATCAGTTAATACCTATAGATATGCCTGCTTTTAAACCAAACTTTAATTATATTTCTAATCGATACAGCTATCAAGTACTAAATTACTAAATACCACATCTATAAAACATTATAACGAAATATTACTATAATAACTTATAATAATAAAAGTTTATCGAGTTAACTTTTTAACTCTCTTAAAATGGTTTCTGGTGTAGGGAAATGGTTGTTTCTCCTTATTTGTTTTTTTTTCTTATCTTTCTGAAGTAACAAGAATGATCTGCCATGTCCAACATGTAATTTCTCTCCTGGGTAGCATAAAATCCCGCTTTAACGGTAATTTTCCTCTGTACAAATAAGGAGATGGGAGTAAACCCCAATTTTTGTATGTTCTTGTCAGCCCAGTAATGTTAATCTGTAAATTTTCTTTAGAAGTATAAATAAGCATTAACGGGGAAAGAGAGCTAAACTACAGACGCATTATTTTAGATTGCCATCTGTTAGCTCTGCTTTTTAGATATTCTTGTTTACCATTCTGAAACTACTCATGAATATTTCTCAATGTTTCATGTTTAATATGAATCATAAATATAGTAATATATATGCCATTAAATGTAATATGTATTATGTAAGAGAATTCATACACAAAATATTTCTAGCTATTTTTTTTTCAATCATAAGGTTGAATATTTTATAAATATACTAATACGCTAGATCCAAAAAAATACATGTAATTTTGTCCAATAAAACTCCAATGTTCCCTTTTTCAAACATGCATATTTGTTTTCTTAACCCCTTAATGCACTGTTTCTTTGAAAATGTCCGGCCAAAAACTCATTGTCTTTTGAATGTAAAAAACACAATTTAACCCTTAATTTTACAAGATGTTTTTTCAAATATCGATTAAAAATATATTTAAATAAATAATAACAACAATAATAATAATAATTTAAATAATAATAATAATAATAATTAATAATAATATATAATATATTTAATATATTATATATTATCGATAAAAATATATATTTGTTATAAAGTTTGTTTTTATTGTTCGTTATAGCGGAATTGGTCAAATTAAATAATAATTTGAATTTAGAAAACATGTATATATCTTATACTTGAATAAGTAAGTGTTATAGATTACAATACCATGTAAATGATAAATATCAATAAAACGATTGTTTTGGTATTTTTTTTCACGTTGTTATTTTCAAGTCTCGATTGCATTCGAGTGTGGAAAATTATAGCAACATAAAGTACAACTCCGTTTGAATTATCTCGAGTGTGCACAGTTTCGCCAGTTTACCGAGGTCGAGTTAACTCGAGCGTGCAAGTTAAAGGGTTAAAAAAGATTTTTGTCTGTATTCTAATACCTAATTTTCTGCCAGTAACGTAAAAGTTGATATCAGTATATGATTTTTAAATAAATCTGATTTTTTTTAATTTTTAAGTAATGTTATGTCAAAATCTGTGCAAGAATTTTTTTACAAAACTTTGTACTGTAAAAAATATTTTCTAGTACGTAATTATGATATAAAAATATCAAATATGTCTATATAATTATAATTTATACAATAAAGTTTCACCAAAGTTTTCTTTTTAATTGTGATCTGACTATTTTCACATGGGGAAATAGGCTTGTAAAAGCATCTGAAAGAAATAAATCTGCATGTTGCTCAAAGAAAACATTGGCTTGTACAAAATGATATGTATTTTTTTTCAGCCAAGCATATCCCAACATTGTTACAGTATGAAAACCTAATATTACTTGTTACAGTTCCCCTTAGAGGAAGAAATTCTTTTTAATTGCATAATCTTCCACTTGATATGTAAAGGGGATATTTCCTGTCCATCAGTAATACCTATAGATATGTTTACTTTTGAACCACAATTTACGTTATTATATTTCTAATCGATACCGTTTTCTATACTAAATTACTAAATACCAGATCTATAAAGCTTTATGTCGCATTTAATGAAATATTACTGTAATAACCTGTATAATATCCAAAAGTTTCTCGAGTTAACTTTTTAGCTCTCGTAAAATGGTTTCTGGTGTAAGAAAAAAGCTGTTTCTCCTTATTTGTTTTTGTCTCCAAAATCCTTATCTTTCTGAAGTAACAAGAATGATCTGCCATGTCCAACATGTAATTTCTCTCCTGGGTAGCATAAAATGCCTCTTTAACGGTAATTTTCCTCTGTACAAACAAGGAAATGGGAGTAAACGCCAATTTTTGTATGTTCTTGTCAGCCCAGTAATGTTAATCTGTAAATTTTCTTTAGAAGTATAAATAAGCATTAATGTGAAAAAAGAGCTAAACTACAGACGCATTATTTTAGACTGACATCTGTTAGCTCTGCTTTTTAGATATACTTCTTATTTACCCCCTTCAACTACTCATGAATTTTTCTCAACGTTTTATGTTTAATATGTAATCATAAATATAGTAATATATATGCCATTAAATGTAATATGTATTATGTAAGAGCATTAATAAAATACACAAAATATTTCTAGCTGTCTATTTTAAATGATAAGGTTAAATATTTTGTAAATATACTAATAGTCTAGAATCTATAAAATACATGTTATTTTGTACAATTAAACGCCAATGTTCCTTTTTGTATACATGCAGATCTGTTACCTTAAAAAAGATTTTTTTCTGTATTCTCATACCTAATTTTCTGCCAGTAACGTTAAAGTTGATATATTTATATGATTTTTAAATAAATCTTATTTTAATTTTTTTTTAATTTTTAAATAATGCTATGTGAAAACTTTTGTAAAAAAAATTTATAAACCTTTGTAGTGTACAGAAATATTTTCCAGTACGTAATTATGATATAAAAATGGTAATCATGTCTATATAATTACAATTTTTACAATAAAGTTTCAGCAAAGTTTTCTGTTTTTGTTTTAACTGTTTTTAACGTTTCTTTAAACGTGCATCTTTTTACATGGGGGAATTGGCGTGTAAAATAATCTAAAAGAAATAAATCTTCATTTTACCTAAAGAAAACATTGACGTGTACAAAATTATATGTAATGTTTTTCAACCAATCTTATCCCTTCATTATTACCCTATGAAAACTTGTAAAAATACCTCATACATTTTTCAAAAATTTCCTATACTCTAGTATAATTTAATCTAAACTAAATTTTAATCACTAAGTTATATTTCTGTGATCTTAATACGTCAATCAAACTACCAAGCATAATGCAACGCTTTCTTTTTATGTGATAATATTAAGCAAAATCAAAACGTGCAGAGGTTTTGCTTTAAATCCTTTGACTATCCGCTAATGAGAGAATAATTATATAATCTGCATTAAACATAAAGCTTAATATTTCTTACGTCTAAACGTAAAATATAACTAATACGAGACACCAAATTATATTTTGCCTATAATATAATTTATTGCATGGAATATACATGCATTGAAAATTTTAGATGCGTATATCATATATGATGTACAAGACATACAAAAAAATGAACGTGTCATAACACGCTGGGAACTTTTGTGTCACACACAGTGTAAACGTAATATACATCACCGGGTTTTTTGTTCCAGACGCTATATTGTCTGGGATATTGTAGTGAGGATCGTCACTAGGAAAAATTAGTTTTTATGATATGAATATTTCTACTTCCTTATACAAAATAAAACGCAATCACAAAAATTTTCAGTGTACACATTTTAACCCCTTAATGCACAGTTTTTTTAAAAAGGCCGGCCAAAAAATCAGTTTTTTAATGTAAAAACACAATTTAAAACGTTGAATTTAGAAAAAATATATATTTGTATACTTGAATATGTTTTTTATCTTACAATTCCATGTAAATGATAAATATCAATAAAATGATTGTTTATTTTTTTTTGCTTTCACATTGTTATTTTCAATTCTCGATTGCATTCAAGTGTGAAATGTTATAGCAATATAAAGAACAAAACCACTCAAATTTTCTCGAGTGTGCACAGTTTGTTTAGTTTAGCGAGCTCGAGTTAACTCCAGCTTGCACGTAAAGGGGTTAAAGAATATACTGGTATGAACCATAACTTAATGAATTTCAACAAATTTCAATATTATGTCTCTGTGTATTTACAAGACATATATGTATATTTACAAGAAAACATTACTTTTGAAATGTTATGTATCCATTTTGACCTTTCCTGATGTAGTTTTTATTAGTTTTCTTTTGATGTCTGCACGTACGTACGAATGTATCTAGCATAACTCAAAATTTTAAGTCGCAGTAAGTTGAAAATCTTTATGTGGGACTGTTATATCCTCTAGTTGTACGTTTAAAGAAAGTTTCTCATATAACGTATAATTATAAGGTGTAGAAATAATTCAAAACCGATTAGCCACATAAGGTAGCAATTTTGTATTTAGCACTGTTATAACATCTATTTGTTCACTTCTGAAACTGACTGCAATCTGCACTCTATATAATGAAAACAAATTTCAAAATAACGTGTATAAATCCTTTCTGACTTTTTAACTTTTACCTACAATTAAATATTCGTACTTAACTTTTACCATTTATTTATTACCACTGGTGGCTTTTTAGCAAATTACATATGGCATTCTATTCTATCATCTTTTCTATTATTCTAATCTATTATCTAAATTATAAAACTCTAAAGTCTAACATTTTGTCGTTTTATTTTACATTTCATTTTTATACAGAAATGATACAGCATCAAAACAAAGCAATACAAGCAAAATATGTATTACTTGTAATTTTACTTTTATTGTAAAATTACAGTTATTATTATAGGCTGTTTACCCAAATTCTGAAGTCAGAGTTTTGTTTCTGATGCTCTTCAGATGCTACAGCAATTATAAATTGTATTCTTTCTCTTATTGTGTGCTATATTTATAATTTTAAAGATTTTAAATGTATTAAAAATTTAACTATCTTCTGATATCTATCTCTGTATGAAGAGGTGTAGGCTCGGATATATATGATAATGTGTGCTTGTATAAGTGTGTGTGTGTGCTTGTATAAGTGTGTGTGCTTGTATAAGTGTGTGTGTATGTGTGTGTGTGTGCGTGTGCGTGTGCGTGCGTGTGCGTGTGCGTGTGCGTGTGCGTGTGCGTGTGCGGCGTGCGTGTGTGTAATAAATCAAATTTGTTTAACTTTAATATTTCTTTAAAAACCTCTTACCTCCCATTCTAATCTTAATCCCTCCCACACTAATCCTTAAAATCTTTTTTCCCAGCCTTTAAATCTTAATCAAAGGAGCGTCCTCGACATAAAATTCTTTCGATACAATCCAAAGCTTTTTATCCTATAGATGTAAATTTTCTGTCTATACAACACTTTTTCCAGATGTCGCCAGCACACGGCACAATGAATCCACGTTTTTCCTTATTTTAACAGTTTAAATACGCTGAGTAAGTTTCTTCTACCTTGAGAAAATTATTTCTGCCTTCGCTCTTGGGTACCCTTCTGTCCTAACAGAGTGATTTTTGAGTTTTTCCTTTATCTGTCGTTGACTTGTAGAGATGTCCGATTTACCAGCTCTAAAATAAAGTTTTAGTTAGACTTGTGCCGTTCTCTTCAATGTGGCCCGACTGCATCGTTATTACTGTTAGCTGATTAGGCTTTTCCATGTCCAGTAGCCTGGGCAAGTAAAAACAATAGGGGCTACATAATTATTGTGACTAGAAGAAATATATATTATTACATATATATATATATATATATATATATATATATAATATATATATATATATATATATATATATATATATATATATATATATATATATATTCGTATTTGTATATAATGATGTCCTGGAGACAGTGCAGTATTCCAATGCGACTCTCCTTCTCCTGTACACTTATCAGCATTTCTTCTTCAATCCTAGTACATTTACACTCCCTTCGTACCCAAAGTTACTTGCAATTAATCCTCTAATTCACCCTTTAACAGTTTCATTTTTTTTTCCAGATTTCGGTCAAAAAAATGTCACATTTTTTATTGCAATTTTTTGTTCATTTTACATTTTTAAGTAAAGATATGTTATTAAAATTGACATTTTAATAGTTTTAAGTAATTATTACAACTCTTTTTCTTTCTCTGAAAGCATCATAGAAGTTTACCTTTAGTCTCATCGGTATCCAAGTTAATTTTTGGAACTCCAGTGAAAGCAAATCTAGGAGGCGGGTCCGAAGGATTATCACAATTAATTTTAAAAAATTATCTTGCTTGACAGATTCCATCTATACTACTATCAGAGTCACTACTATCGAGGTCATCTAGTAAACTTTCGCTACTATCATTTACAGAAAATTCAGTTTCTGATTCCGAGTCACACTTCAAATCACAAGAAATTATCTCCATACGCTCTGAATTATTCATTATTTAAAAGCAAAAATGTATTATTCAACTGTTACATCAATAAAATTATCAGGCGGTTAGTAAAATATAACCAGAAAGCTATACACTGAAAGATAACAATTCGTCTTCTGATACAAAACACGCGAAAAAACCCGCGCTTTTGAACCAATCAGAGTAGAAAATACAATAAACTGCAAACTATCATTTACTGGACATCTATAGGAATAATTTGTTACTAAAATTGGAAAAAATACGGCCGAAACAGTGCAAGCGAAATAGAAATCAGATTGCCCGTACGCCGTGCGGGCAAATCAATAAAGTCCCGAAAGCTGTGCCCTTACGGCGTACGGGCAAAACAGGGAAAGGGTTAATAATAAACTTTCGGTTATAATCCATAATGGTTTGATTTTCAACGTTCAACTCTCTTGTTTTGTTACAGGATGTCCAAGAGGCTGAGACCTACTGCATAAAGCCGAATTCGAACAACTCCGAAAATCACTTCTGGGAGTGGAATTTGATCCCTCAAACTGTGTTACCCAAGTTCAGCACTTACCCATATCTCGGGCTGATGCCATAAAGTAAAGTAAGGCGTCTAAGAAAGATTTAAGGCCATAGTTAACCAAAAAATAGTCTATTTGCATGTACAACACATTGAATGAAAGCACAGCAATACATGTAAAAATTCTAAAATTAACACTTAACCTATCGGGTTAAAGAAATAACCTTTTCCAATATGAAAAGCAGTATTTTTTTTTTCGAAATTGTATTTTATATATGTCATATAGCACACGAAGCGAGTAAATCATGACAAAAGCAAACACAGTTTTTTCCCTGCTAAAAAGTATTTGGTATTGGTTTTAGGATCGAAAAGTTAAAAAACGGAATAAAACTCGGAGAATAAAGGCTTTTAAGAATGGAAACTTTTTTTTCTACTTAAGTCTCTACTTCAAAAGTACATTTTATTGTTGAAAGAAACTATTGAAGAATGGGATGTAGCCAGATAAAAACCAATAAAAAAATTATAAAGTACCATTCGTGTCGAAATGGATAAAAGCTGTATTTTGTATTAAAACAGTTATGATACTAATAAATTTTTGGTATCATTCTTAAAGAAATGTTATATTTTGTATGTATGCATGCATATTTATTGCTTATGTAAATTCACACTATTTATCTACCCTATTTTCCTCACAAATAATTTAATACCGCAAAAAATTACTAAAATTGTAAAATAATTTTTTCTTTTTCATGCAGTTTAATAAGACCCTTTAACCTATTATTGTCTAGCGTCAGTTTCTTGAATTCGAAGCGTTCGAAATCTTCAGAAATATTATCTCTTTAAATGCTTCCCTTTACAGTACAGTGCTTTTGCATGGAATACCTCTTGATGTATTTAGCTTCAGTTTGTTGAATTCGAAGTGTTCGAAATCTCCAGAAGTATTATCTCTTTTAATGCTTCCCTTTACAGCACAGTGCTTTTGCACGGAATACCTCTTGATATATTTAGCTTCACTTGTATAGTGGTTGTACTTAGATATGTTTCTACGTGATAGTATAGTATAATCAGTTTACGGTATACAAACGAATTTACCAAAAAGCTACGGGTATTATCATTTTTATCATCTTATAATACAAGTTACATCAATTGATAACACTCGTGTTACTATGATACAATATATTGGTAATTAACAAAAAAAAGTACATTTTAATGTTGAAAGAAACTATTGAAGAATGGGATGTAGCCAGATAAAAACCAATAAAAAAATTATAAAGTACCACTCGTATCGAAATGAATAAAAGCTGTATTTTGTATTAAAATAGTTATGATACTAATAAATTTTTGGTATAATGCTTACAAAAATGCTATATTCTGTATGTATAGATGCATATTTATTACTTATGTAAATTCACACTGTTTGTCTACACTATTTTGCTTACAAATACTTTAATACAGCAAAAAATTACTAAAAGAGTAAAATAAATTTTCTTTTCCATGAAGTTTAATAAGACCCTTTAACCTATTATTGCCTAGAGTTAGTTTTGTAGAATTAAGTGTTCGAAATCTTCAGAAATATTATCTCTTTTAATGCTTCCATTTACAGTACAGTGCTTTTATATGGAATACCTCTTGATGAAATTAGCTTCATTTGTATAGTGTTTGTACTTAGATACGCTTCTACATGAAAGTATAGTACAGGGATAGGCAAACTACGGCTCGCGGATAAACTTCGGCCTGACGGAAGGTTTTATCCGGACCGAGGATAGAATTTCAAGTTGCGGACCTAGGCATATTAAAAGAAATATATAATTATACATCCATCTCCTTTTCTACTTTGCTTAAATATTATATCCCAAATTTATTATCTCACGCCCAGAAGATCAGCGGTATATTTGCTTCTTATATGTGAAAAAATATTTTCAACTTTGAACTTTAGGAAGAATAATTTCAGAAGTAGACTGACAGATGAGCATTTAGCATCGTTCGTTAAAATCAGTGCATCTCAATTCGAACGTCAGTATAAGGAACTTTTAAAAATGAAATCGATATTTCATTCATCTCATTTAGGTATTTAAACCGTTAAGTACTTGTATATTGTTTTTAAAATGTTAGAAAAATTTATCTTGTCCCGCCAAACGTATTTTCTTTCTATTTTTGGCCCGCGACAGAAAACTTTTGTCCATCCCTGGTATAGTATAATCAGTTTACAGTATGCAAAAAAAATTTACCAAAAAGCTAAGAGTATTATTATTTTTCTCCTCATGTAATACAAGTTACATGAATCGATGGCTTTCGTGTTACTATGAAACAATATATTGGGAATTAGCAAACAAAAATAGCAAATTAAAACTAATTTACATCGCTATTCAAACAATCGATATATTAATGGTATAATTAAACAATATTATTGATAATAACCCCAAAAAACATAGATAAATTAAAAGAAAATAGGTGGTTTTCCTCCAAAGAAACATTTGCTAATAATAAAAACCCATTAAGTCTCAGAAATTAGGTAATATTATTAAAACAAGGTCTCATAAAATAACGAAAAGGAAATTAGCTTACGTTTACTGCTAGATTTCAAGGCCTAACTATGACGGAATGGATAGAGCACTGCTATTTGGTAATGGAGTTCGTAGGTTCGAACCCCCTGAAACCATGGATGTCCTTAGCCAAACAAATTCTTCTTTAAATAGTAGATCCCTGTATCATTAAACCTCGTTTTGCGATACAGTAGACCGTAAAGATCCAGTGTTCCGAACCAAATCTGCCAATTGCCACTTATGAAAAATGTATTTAGCTTTAAGTATGCCAATTGCTTAAGGAAAATAATAAAGAATATAAGCAATGATATATAAGTATGTATGCACACACCACACACACACACACACATATATATATATATATAGTATATGGATGTCTTACTGCATAAAATGCATATATGTGTGTATGTATTTCTGCATACAACTACACATATATATATGCGTACAATATATTTTTACTCACTGCTAAATTATAGTGAAATTTGCTGCATAAAATACCCCCTTCAACAGTAAAAATTAAAAGTAAAAATGTAGAATTTATTGAGACAATACATAGTTGGTGCAATTGGTGACTTCAAGGGTTCAAATCCAGCTGCTGGTATGGTTGTAGGTAGACATTCACAATTAGTTTTATGAGGTGAGATCCAATCTTATATTCCCCTAGTATCAAAATAATAAAACGTAGCGTTCTAAACGAAATTGAGCACTCAATTCGTATAGAGAGAATTCCTACATCTCCCTTTCGATACACTTAGGTATTCCAATTAATACTCTCGCTCTCAATTATCAGAATTTCTTCTTCAATCCTAGTGCATTTACATTACCTTCGTACATAAACTTACTTGCAATTAATCCTCTAATTATTATTAATAACAAACTTTCGGTTTGATTCCATAATGGTTTGCTTTTGAACAATAAACACTATTGTTTTGTTACAGGAGGGCCAAGGAGACTGAGACCTACAGCATACAGCCCAATTCGAAAGGCTACGAAATTCCATTCTGGAACTTGTTTGGTTTAGATTGCTACAGTCTAATTATGCAAATTAAGAGTAATTTATTCAAATTACTCTTATATACAAAGTAAATTTTAAAAATTTTAAAATGAGGGAAAATACTTGTAAAAATAGTAATAGTGATAAAAAAAGTGTTTTAAGTTAATAATTCAGTGTATAACATTAAAATGAATAATGTCGAAAGGTTCTCCCCACCCACTTACGCTTTTGCATCCATAAACTTCTTCAGTTGGATGTGGGTGTGGGTCATCTAAGTCTAATTATGCAACACAAAGGATAATGAGACTGGGACCTACAGATTAAAGCCGATTCCGAACGGCTACGACAATCCATACCACTGTGGGATTCGAGCCCACGAACTCTGGTACGGAAGGACAGTACCCTAACCAATCGGCAATCGTTCGGCCCATTCTGGGAGTGGAATTTGAACCCACAAACTGTGTTACCCAAGCTCAGAAGTTACCCATATGTCAGCTGATGTCATAAAATAAACTAAGACGTATAAGAAATATTTACATTCATAATTAACCAAAAAATAGTGCATTTGATGCAAGCACAGCAATACATCTTCGCAAATTAAATACAAGAATCAATAAATACATTAAAAACATATTTCGGAAATAAAGTTTTAATCCAATTTACAACTGCCAAACTCTTTTTATTCCTTCTGTACATTCTCCAATGCATTTCCTCCAATTAGTCTCATCCGTAGATGAAAATGATTCATTTCAAATCATTGCACAAAATAAAATACCTCTGCAAATAAAATACACGTGACAGTAAATTGAATATTCTCCTCAATTTATTACAAATGAAATGTCACGAAAGGAGTTTCTTTTATAAAAGTTAATCTCGTACGTACAGAAAATTAATTTCTGAAAGTGAAATTTGATTAAATGAACTTTCATTATCACAGGTAGATTCCGAGTTAAAACTCCATCGAATTGCTGGAAAGTAGACTAATGCGGGTTCAAATTTTAATTATAAAGTTCGCAATTTCCAATTACGTCGACTGCGAATTTTCGCTCGCGTTTCAGAAGCATTTCAGTACAAAAGGTAAGAGTTTCTTTCAAATTATTTGATCCCGAATGAAAAATACGTTTGGTGCGTCAAGTTATCCCTCATTTTATAAATTAGTTCCACTAAGTCACTTTTCGGAATGAATTACCTCCTTTCATAACAACTTTTCAAGAAAAATTTATATATCTTTTAAAGTAATAAAAAATTTGCAAAGAATATGTATTTCAAAAATATCGTTGTTCGTTATTTAAATAAATATACAAATATATTTACTCATGTATTTTCGAATATCTTTAAAAATATGCATATACAGTCTAACCCATTTAAGAATTAACCGTTTAGGATGATTTAGACACTACTTAAGTTATTTTCACTCTGGGGTTCTAATATTTTTAATATATTTACATAAATTAAGTATTTTAAAAAGTTCTATTTTTAAACACTTTCCTGCTTAAGAAAATTACATAATAATTACAATATATATATATATATATATATATATATATATATATATATATATATATATATATATAAAATATAATACATATAATATAATATATATATATACATATCTGTATACATAAAACTCTCCTATCCATTTCTTTGTAACAGAACTCCTACTAAACTACTTTACTGATGAAATTTTGTATATGAAATTAAGTTGATTTGAGAATGGTTTGGATTTACATTTATCTGATAGAAAACGTTTTTTATTAAAAATTGAAAATTGTATGCTTATTGAGATTATTATAATACCTCTCGAAATCCTTCCCTGCCAACGTGTCTGTGGCGTAGTGGTCAGCCAGCACAAGAAGTCCCAGGATAGAATACCCGTACGGACAATGTATGAAATTTAATTTAAACTAAACACGTTTGTGATGACTGTAGGCATAGTGGCCTCAAATATTTCTAAAATAATTTTTTTCCTTACTTTTTTAATAAAACGGTCCAAATTATAATTTATTTAAAAACATTTTACAATTTTTGGATTTACAGCAATTAAACGGAACAATGTATGTGGGGTCGTCCATTATATATATATAGTTTTGTTACAGGAAAGCCAACAAGACTGAGACCTACTGCATAAAGCCCAATTCGAACAGCTACGAAAATCCATTATAGGAGTGGGATTTGAACCCACTTATTGTGCTACCCAAGTTCAGCCCTTACCCATACATTTGATGTCATAAAATAAAGTAAGACGTATAAGAAAGATTTAAATCCATAAATAACCAAAAAGATAGTCCATTTGATGCCAGCACAGCAATACATCTTCGCAAATTAAATACAAGAATCAATAAATACATTGAAAAACATATTTCGGAAATAACGTTTTAATCCAAATTACAACTGGCAAACTCTTTTTCTTTCTTTGGATCCAAATACATTTCTCCAATTAGTCTCATCCGTTGATGAAAACGATTTATTTCAAATCATTGCACAAAATAAAATACCTCTGCAAATAAAATATACGTGACAGTAAATTGGATATTCTCATCATTTTATTTGAAAGGAAATGTCACGAAAGCAGTTTCTTTTATAAAAGTTAATCTCGTACGTACAGAAAATTAATTTCTGAAAGTGAAATTTGATTAAATGAACTTTCATTATCACAGGTAGATTCCGAGTTAAAACTCCATCGAATTGCTGGAAATGAGACTAATGCGGGTTCAAATTTTAATTATAAAGTTCGCAATTTCCAATTACGTCGACTGCGAATTTTCGCTCGCGTTTCAGAATAATTTCAGTACAAAAGGTAAGAGTTTCTTTCAAATTATTTGAGCCCGAATGAAAAATACGTTTGGTGCGTCAAGTTCTCGCTCATTTTATAAATTAGTTCCACTAAGTCACTTTTCGGAATGATTTAACTAATTTCATAACAACTTTTCACTAACAATTTATATATCTTTGAAAGTAATAAAAAATTTGTATATGTACAAAGAATATGTATTTGAAAAATATCGCTGTTCCTTTTTTAAATAAATATACAAATATATTTACTCGTGTATTTTCGAACATCTATAGAAATATGCCCATACAGTCTAACCAACTTAAGAATATACCTTTTAAGAAGATTTAAAAGCTGCTTAAGATATTATAGCTGTGGGGTTCCAATTTTTTAAATATATTTACATTAGTAAATTTAATCTTTTAAGAAGCTCTATTTTTAAACATTTTCCCACTTAAGAAATTTACATAATAAATACAAATATATATATATATATATATATATATATATATATATATATATATATATATATATATATATATATATATATATATATATATATATATATATATATATATATATATATATATATAACTCTACTTTCCGTGTGTTCATAATAGAACTCTTTCTATACAATTGGACTAATGAAATTTTGAGGAAATTTTGTGTACGTAATTAAGTTGATTCGAGAATGGTTTGGATTTACATTTGATCCGATAGGAATCGTTTTTTATTAAAAAATGGAAAATTGAGTGCTTTTCGAGATTCTTATAATACCTCTCAAAACCCTTCACTGCCAAAGTATCTGTGGCGTAGTGGTCAGCCAGCAAGAGAAATCCCGGGATCGAATACCCGTACCAGCGTTGTGGGTATTTTAATTTCTTCTAAATCCGTTTGTGATGACTGAACTAGTAGTGCGTCAAGTATTTTTAAAATAATTTTTTTCCTTACTTTTTTCATCAAAACGGTCAAATTTATAACTTATTTAAAAACATTTTACACTTTTTGGATTTACAGCAATTAAACAGGACAAAGTCAGTCGGGTTGTCCAGTATATATATATATATATATATATATATATATATATATATATATATATATATATAGAGAGAGAGAGAGAGAGAGATAGATAGATAGATAGATAGATATATGCACACATATATATATATATATATATATATGCACATATATATATATATATTCACACATATATATATATGCATATATATATATATGCACATATATATATGCATATATACTACATATATACACATATATATACATATATATTGTTTTGTTATAGGGCCAACAAGACTGTGATCTACTGCATAAAGCCCAATTCGAACAGCTACGAAAATTTATTCTAGGAGTGGGATTTGAACCCACTCACTGTGTTACCAGAGTTCAGCACTTACCCATATGTCACATGTCATAAAATAAAGTAAGAAGTATAAGAAAGATTTAAATCCATAATTAACCAAAAAATAGTCCATTTGATGCCAGCACAGCAATACATCTTCGCAAATTAAATACAAGAATCAATAAATACATTGAAAAACATATTTCGGAAATAAAGTTTTAATCCAATTTACAACTGCCAAACCATTTTTCTTCCTTCTGTACATTCACGAATGCGTTTCTCCAATTAGTCTCATCCGTAGATGAAAATGACTTATTTCAAATCATTGCACAATATAAAATACATCTGCAAATAAAATATACCTTACAGTAAATTGGATTCTCCTCATTTTATTAGAAATGAAATGTCACGAAACGAGTTTCTTTTATAAAAGTTAATCTCGTACGCACAGAAAATTAATTTCTATAAGTGAAATTTGATTAAATGAACTTTCATTATCACAGGTAGATTCCGATTTAAAACTCCATCGAATTGCTGGAAAAGAGACTAATGCGGGTTCAAATTTTAATTATAAAGTTCGCAATTTCCAATTACGTCGACTGCGAATTTTCGCTCGCGTTTCAGAATAATTTCAGTACAAAAGGTAAGAGTTTCAAATATTTTAGCCCGAATGAAAATACGTTTGGTGCGTCAATTCTCGCTCATTCTAAGTTATAATTTTTTCGTAATTTTTCATTTTATTTTCTTTTTATGTTTTATTTCGAATGTTGTATTTTATCTCTATATTTGTTATTAATAATGTTATTTATCGTGTTTCTGTCTATTCATATACGTTGTATATTTTTTGTATTTTTAGTTATTTAACAAATTTTCTTTATTATTTTTTACATTATTCTTAATTTTTCTATATTTTCATATTTGTTATATTTGTATATATATATATATATATTTTTATTTTGTAATTTTTACATTTTTTGTGTGTGTTTTTGTTTTATGTTTGATTAGTATTTTGGTGTATTTTTTTAATAATTATTTATATTTTTTTATTTTATATGTTACTATTTATATATATATATATATATATATATATATATATATATATATATATATATGTATTTATATATATTTTTATTGTGACGATTTGTGTTAGTTTGGTATATTTATTTATATATATATATCATATATATTTATTATTGTATATATTTATATATTTTTTATATATCATATATTATTTATTATATATATATATATATTATATATATTATTGTATTTTATATACATATATTTATATTTATATATATATATATATATATTTATATATATATATATATATATTTTATATATTTATATTATATTATATTTTTATATATTATATTATGTGTGATATTGTGTTATATTTATATAATGTGTATGATTTATATATGTTTATATTTATTATATATATGTATCTTTATATATTTTCTTATATATATTATATATATCTGGTGGTGTGTGTATATATATATATATTATTTGGTATTTATATTATCTTATTTGTATTATATGTGTATTATATATGTTATTTATTTTTATCTTTATATATATGGTTGTATGAGGTGTGTACATTACTATTTTATATATTATATATATTGTATATATATATATATTACTTGTTATATGTTTATATGTGTGTTGTTTTATTATATATATTTTATATGTATAAATATTTTTTTTTATTATTGTCTTTATTTATATTATATATATGTTTTTCGTATATATATATATATTTATTTTTACATATATTTTATAGATTTTATATATTTAATAAATATATCTTACATTGTATATATTTTATACAGATAAATTTTATTTGATATACATATATGTTTATACATATAGAATATAGATATATTTTTTTTTATATTATATATATAAATTTTATATGGTCATATATATTTATACTTTATATTTATTATATATATAGTATATTTATTACTTTGTATATATACATGTATATAATTTTTATTTATACATATATTTATAATTATATGTAATATAAATTACATAATTTTTTTTTACTGTAATAAATTATGTTTTATATTTATATAATATATATTATATATCATTATATTTATATATTACATTTATATTATATATACATATATATTTATACATATATTTACATATTATAGATATACATATATATATATATACATATATATATATACATTATATGTTTATATAAATGATGTATATATTTGTTTATTTATATGTATATATATGTTATATATATGTATATATATATATATATAGTTTGTTATATATATATATATATTTATTAGATATTATATATTTATTTATTAATATATATGTATATATATTTATATATATATTTTTAGTTATATATTATTTGTATATATATATATGTATATAAATATATATTTTTATACATATATATATTATATTTATATACATATATTTATGTATATATATAACATATATATATATACATATATTTATATATATATATTTGTCATATATATTTTATCTATATAACATATATATATACATATATTAGACATATTTTAATTATAACATAATATTTATTTTATATAATTATTACATATATATATGATATATATACATATATATATTTTATATACATATATATTATATAACATATATATATTTTTATCCATTTATATATAACCTTATATATATACATATATATATATTTATATTTTTATATATATATATATTTTTTATTGTATCATATATTTTTACAATATATATATTTATATACATATATATATATGGTTCATATATAAAATACATATTTTATATATATGTTATATTATATCATATGTATACATATTATATATACAATATATTTTTTAAATTGCTTATATACATATTTATATACATATTTATATATATATATAAAAATATTATATAAATACTATATATATATATATATAATATATATATATATTTTTGTAATTTTGATATGTGATATATATAATTTTAAAAATCAATTTCATAATATATATGTATTTATATACATATATATATACATATATATATTCATTTTTATTAAAAAAATATATATTCAGAGTATAAAGTTTAAATCCAATAATACATATATATATATACATTTTTTTTCATATATATTGTATATTTGTGTATATTATCTCCAATGCGTTTCTTCAATTAGTCTATCCGTAGATTAAAATTATTTATTTCAAATCATTGCACAAAATAAAATACCTCTGCAAAAAAAAACGTGACAGTAAATTGGATTCTCCTCAATTTATTAGAAATGAAATGTCACGAAGAGTTTCTTTATATAAAGTTAATCTCGTAAGTACAGAAAATAATTTCTGAAAGTGAAATTTGAATAAATGAACTTTCATTATCACAGGTAGAGCATATTACATCTCATGAACTTGTTAGTGTAATATTTTGTTTAACTGCACTACTACTATTTTTATTGCTTATTAAGAGTCACTTCTAATTACAAAAGATATTATATATTAAAATTAAGACCATTTAAAACTATTTTTAACAATTCTGACCATTTCGGACCATTGAACTTTTGACCAGTTTTGGAAGCTTAAAACCAATTTTATCCAGTGTTCTTGTCAAAATCAATTTTGACCGGTCATAATTACAACCCTGATTCATTTCCACACATTTCATAGCAACAAATCTTTACAAATTATATTCAGTTTTTATTAAAAAAAACTGATTTCAGAAATAAAGTTTAAATCCAATTTACAACTGCAATTTGTTTCCTTTCTTCAGTATATTCACATATATTCCTCCAATTAATTCAATCCGTAGTTGAAAATGGTTTATTTCAAATCATTGCACAAAATAAAATCCCTGTGCAAATAAAATATGTGTGGCAGTAGATTGGATTATCCTCATTTTATTAGAAAGGAAATATCACGAAGTCAATTTCAAAAGTTAATCTCGTACGAATAGAAAATTAATTTCTGGAAGTGAAATTTGGTTAAATAAACTTTCATTATCACAGGTAGATTCCAGGGTAAAACTCCTACAAATTCTGGAAATGAGACTAAGGCAGGTTCAAATTTTAATTATAAAGTTCCAAATTCCAATTACGTAAACTGCGAATTTTCAGTCGCGTTTCAGAAACATTTCAGTACAAAAGGTAATAATTTCTTTCAAATTATTTGAACCAAACGAAAAAATTAGATTGGCGCGTCAAGTTCACTCTCACTAAATATTTTTTCCATTCAGTCACTTTTCAGAATAAATTAACAAATTGCATAACGTTTTACTAAAAAACCATATATCTCTTAAATTCCTCTAAAAAAAATTTCCGAGGAATGTATAGTTGAAAAATATAGCTATTTATTTAAATAAATGTACAAAATATACTTATGTATATTTTCTGACTTATCTAAAATTATCCACGTTAACATGATTAAGACATTCTATTTTTATGGTCCCAACTATATTCATAAATTCTGCAGTCGAAAATTAATTTTTTTCATTGTAAAGAAGTGAAATTAGTTTGGAGAGCTAAGCTAAAATATTTTTCTACACTACCATTAATAAGAGTCGCTCTTGGCTTGTAAATACGATAGTGAGCGACTACACGGTATCTAGATTAGAATACTTGAAATCCGGTTTAGTTTGTTTTCAAGTCCTATGTTCTAACTTTATATATGTAATATGTATAATAATGTAATTTGCACCGTATCTCGCCAAATTGGCAAGATATTTAGCCAAATTGGCGAGATATTGGTTCCTTGGCAAAGTTTTAGAAGACTCATTTTTGTCGCTAAATTTGGCGACTTGGCGACATTTGTTGCCTACTCCCCCTTTCTCTTGTTTTTTAGTAGACGTTTTTGGAAATTTAAAGAAACCTAAAAACTATATAAAGGTGCCTTGAGTTTTCATAAAAAGTCACTCACGAATCTACCTCCCTATCCTCTGTTTCAACTTTTAGTTGTTTTATTTTTCTGCTCCTTGTTATTTTCTGCTTACTGTTAGAAATCTCTGGATTAGATCGCCCAGCCCAGGAAATCCAGTTGACCTACCATCCTGAAGATTTTGAAGATCATAAAAAGTCAGTAGTTCACGCTCAGATCTGGTGAAAGTAGGACCTGTGTCAATGCTCTCCGTATTGCTCTGAAAAAGTTCGCCAAAAGGCTGTAAAGTTTTATTGCCACCCGTTGTAATTGTGATGCATTTGGCGTGTTAATAAATTGTTATAGTTTTTGCTTTGCCAAAGTCTATTCAAGCCAACGAACTTTAAGCGAGAATTTGACAACAATATATATATATATATATATATATATATATATATATATATATGAATACATATCTTTATATTTATATATATATATATACATACATACATATATATATATAATCATTGTATATTATTATTTACTGTGTCCCTTAAACAAACTACGAAAAATAATTATATCACAATTTGAATTTATTCACACGACATTAGTTGGTTTGTTTTAAAGCTTTGCGGTCTGTTTCTTTTTCAACACGAGAGTTAATGAAAAGAGGACCTACTGCTTAAAGAGGAACATCTTTGCTACAAGTGGTATTTGAACCAACTAACTCCGGTACGAATAGCAGTATCTTATTCACTATGCTTATTCACTATGTAAAACAAGAATTCTAAGAGAGAGTTATATATGTCATCGCCGACCAATTGTATGTCAAAATTAACACATTGTGTGCTGGTACATTTCGTATCGGAATTGTACCAGGAGCGGATGTTTTGCGAGTAAATTTATTTATTCAGCTAAATCTCATTATTTAATTTTTAAATAATGAGAATAATAATAAAAATTATTTAATTTTTTAACCAACATTTCGTATTTTATATTGAAATATATAAACAAATATATGAATAGAAATATATAAATAACAACTATAATATTTTTGTCAACAAAAAATATATTTTTAGTATGTAAATTTATAATACTATCGTTAATATGAAAAATCAAATAGAAATAGTATTATATAGTTTTCATTTTTTCGAATTATGTTATATATAAACATTTTTACATTATAAAAAAATGAAAAGAGCAATCATAAAACTAATAATGTTTTACAGTGTGGTAACGTTCAAAGCATTTTCCTCTATGAAGAGGTACACGGCAAAACTTGCACATGTAAGATGTTTCACTCCGCACTTTTTTCACAGCACACACACGACATTGTCTTTGCGGCTTTTTCTTCTTCCCAGTAGTAACAATTTTCTCTAAAATATGTTAAATTATTTGTCTAAATTTTTCCAGAATCTATGTAGTAGACAAGAACATTCGGCTTCGTTTTCCTGTATATACCGTTATTTTTGTACCCACAAACAAACCATGTTGTTACACTAACACGTACTAGTACGTGACCCGAGCTCAAGTATCAATCGTCAGAAAACGTACGAGTACGTGTCCCGCATACAATGTGATAAATTATTTTCCTGCATCTCAGAGAAATAATCCTTCCAAATTAAATACAAATATTTATAAATAAAATACATAAAAAACACATTTTGAAAATAAATTTTTAATCCAATTTACGACTTCCAGACAATTTTTCTTCCTTCGGTGTATATTCGAATGCATTTCTCCAATTAGTCTTCAATTCGTTTATAAAAATGATATATTTCAAATTGCACAAAATATAATCCTTGTAAAAATAAAATATATGTGGCAGCAAATTGGATTTAACTCATTTTATTAGAAATGAAATGTCACGAAGAGTTTCATTTATAAAAGTTAATCTTGTACGTAGAGAAAATTAATTTTTGGAAGTGAAATTTGATTAAATCAACTTTCATTATCACAGGTAAGTTCCGATATAAAATTCCAACGAATTGCTGTGAATGAGACTAATGCAGGCTCAAATTTTAATTATAAAGTTACTAATTCGAATTACATCAACAGCAAATTCTTGATCGCATTTCAAATGCATTTCAGTACAAAAAGTAATAGCTTCTTTCAAAATTATTTGACATGAACTAAAAATGGCTTTAATAAGTCAAATTCAAGATCATTAGATAAATTATTTGAACTAAATAACTTTTCATAATGAATTAACTAATTTCATAACAACTTTTTACTAACAATTTATATATATTTTAAAGTAATAAAAATTTTCAGAAGAATATGTATTTGAAAAATATCGCTGTTCGTTATTTAAATAAATATACAAATATATTTACTTAAAATTTTATAGCAAATTTTTATTAATAATCCGTATGTATTTTAAAGTTCCGACAATTTTACGAATGTTATATGTTCGAAAATATAGCTGTTTCTTATTTAAATAAATATACGGGCATATTTATGTATTAAATTTTTTATATATATAAATATATAAACATATAGTGAACCCGCTTAAGAAGTTTCCTTTCAAGATTTCATATTTAAGATATTACATTTCTGTGATACCAAATAATGTGAAATCCGCTTAAGAAATTTTCGTTTTAGATGATTTCGCAGGTTTTATTCATATATGTAATTAGTAAATTTACTCTTACAAGAAATTTTACTTTTTATTATTTTCTGTTTCTTAGGTAAGAAGTTATATTTATCTCTAACTTCTCTTTCTATTTCCACGAAATGCTTACTCCTACATATATTTAGCAACTTATTAAAGAAGTTTTAATTTCAAACACTTTCCTACTTAAAATTTTATATTAACATTTAACATTTTCTCTTTCAAAGTAATGCTTAATTATTTAAAGTAAAATTAGCATCGATATATAAAAAAGCATATATATCTATTATTTATTTATGTTTGTATATTTATAGCTGACAATCTGACATGTACTTAGCTCTAATTGGTAAAAGGTTAAGAAAGACATACAAAATATCAAATATATATATTTCGAGTATTCAGTTTTTATTCAATATCCACGTTTTGAAAAATAAAAATAAATTTTTAATGAGAAAAAATGCTTTTATGTATTAAAAATTCATGAAAAATAATACAAACTTTGTACCAAAAATTATTTTCTGTATGCATTTCAACTTATCAAACAATTTTACCTCTTTCCAGTAAATTCAATTGTATATGCCTCATTACCATATCAGCTCTCGCGTTTCGCAATATACCACAAATTCAGTTTTTAACGCAGTTTTTCCAATATCGCAAATGGATGTCTAAAGGTCATTTTTATACTTCCTCTCATACTTTCCCCACACCATGCAATGTGCAAGCAGTAACTTACATGAATATTTCTATTTGTAACTAAGATTGTTGCTACATGGCAGCCTGTTCGTTACTTTTTAACATTTTCTGTTTCTTAGCTAAAAAACTTTTATTTATGGGTAACCTCTATTCCTTCTTCCTCGCAATACTTACTCCTCGTAATCCTTACAATTCGAAAATTATTCAAGATGTTTTAATTTTAAATACTTTTTGACTTAAAACTTTATATTAACATTTAACATTTTCTGTTTCAACTTAATGCTTAATTACTTAAAGTAAAATTTGCTTGGATATATAAAAAAGAATATATATATATATATATTATTTATTTATGTTTGGGTATTTATAGATGACTATCCGAGAGGTACGTAGCTATAATAGGTAAAAGAATAATAAAGACATAAAATATCAAATATATATATATTTCAAGTATTCAGTTTTTATTCAATACGCACGTTTTTAAAAATAAAAATAAATTTTTAATGAGAAAGAATGCTTTTACGTATTAAAAATTCAATAGTATTAAAAATTCAAAAATTCAAAAACGTATTAAGTATTACGTATTAAAAATTCAAAAAAATAATACAAACTTTGTACCAAAAATTATTTTCAGTATGCATTTCAACTTATCAAACAATTTTACCTCTTTCCATTAAATTCAATTGCATATGTCTCATTACCGTATGAGCTCTCGATTTTCGCAATATACCACAAATTCAGTTTTTAACGCAGTTTTTCCTATATCGCAACTAGCTAAAGGTCATTTTTATTTTTCCTCTCATACTTTCCCCACATCATGCAATGTGCAAGCAGTAACTTACATGAATATGTTTATTAGTAACTAAGATTTTTGCTACATGGCAGCTTGTCCGTATCTTTTCTACATTTTCTGTTTCTTAGCTAAGAAACTTTTATTTATCGGTAACCTCTCTTCCTCGTAATGCTTACTCCTACATCTAATACGCAAATTAAAGAAGTTTTACTTTTAAATACTTTTCTACTTAAAATTTTATATTAATATTTGACCTTTTTCTATTTCTACGTAATTCTTAATTATTTAAAGTAAAATTTGCGTGGATATGTAAAAAAGCATGCATATATATATATATATATATATATATATATATATATATATATATATATATATATATATTATTAATGCTTGTATATTTATATCTGACTATCTGACATGTACATAGCTATAATGGGTAAAAGGATAAGAAAGATATACAAAATGTCAAAAATATATATTTTGAGAATTCAGTTTTTACTCAATATGCACGTTTTTAAAAATGTAAATAAATTTTTAATGAGAAAAAGTGCTTTTATGTATTAAAAATTAATGAAAGATAATACAAACTTTGTATCAAAAATTATTTTCAGTATCCATTTCAACTTATCAAACAATTTTACCTCTTTACAAGAAATTCAATTCTATATTTTTCATTATCGTACCACGCCTTGCGCTGCGCAATTTTTAAAACACATTTGTCTTTTAACGCAGTTTTTCTAATATTGCAACTGGATGTCTAAAGGTCATTTTTATTCTTCCTTTCATACCTTCCCCCACATCATGCAATGTGCAAGTAGCAATTTACATGAATATTTCTACTTGTAACTAAGATTTTGCTACATAGCAGCTGGTCTCTAAAATTTATACACTTGGTCATGAGTGAAAATTCGAAAGATAATTTTTCTCAATTGTTTTGTAATTCTGTGTTAATAGTTGAAGTGTATTATTTTAATTAGTGTAAAGTCGATCTATGATATTTATAATGGCTTTCATGGAAAAAAATTATGCAACTAACTGGTTTTTCCGGTATTCTCAAAAGAATAATCTGGTGAAGGAAGAAAATATTTGAATTTAAGAGCGATAGTGGATTTAATAAAGATTTCAACTTTATTGTTTTCTCTTTTTTCTTTTTATTCAGAAATAAATAAAAGTATTAAACTCGAAGTTAGTTTTAAATTAGTTTTTGCAACCAGTTATTTGTTTTCTTGTTTTGTATCATAGAATAAATTTCTTTGCATAAGTAATATAAACCTATATTTTTTTCCTTTCAAGGAGATTGTGTTTTCCTTTTTTACTAGACTATATTTTACTTTACTGACTAGAAACCATCTTTGATTTTAAAAAATTTTTATTAAACAGTAAATTTAAGTTTTTTTACTATAAAATTTTTTTCAATCTTTGCCTTTTTGACTGAGTAAAATAAACATTTAAAATAATATATTTTCATCTGAATGAAACTATTTGTATTTTGAAATAATTGATTTTTATCTTCATAAATTTCTTATCCATATTCATTCATTTCTGTAGTTTGCGAATTCGTAAATAACGGCATTTGTAAAAAATACCACACATGCGTGCTCATGTTAAATTAATGAGAAAACGTGCTGGAAGATTAATATATATCCAAAAGTGTATTAAAACTTATATAATTGGTCATGAGGGAAATTTCGAAAGATAAATTTTCTCAATTGTTTTGTAATTGTGTGTTAATAATTGAAGTGTATTATTTTAATTAGTGTAAAGTCGATCAATGATATTTATAATGGCTTTCATGGAAAAAAATTATGCAACTAACTGGTTTTTCCGGTATTCTCAAAAGAATAATCTGGTGAAGGAAGAAAATATTTGAATTTAAGAGCGATAGTAGATTTAATAAAGATTTCAACTTTATTGTTTTCTCTTTTTTCTTTTTATTCAGAAATAAATAAAAGTATGAAACTCGAAGCTAGTTTTAAATTAGTTTTTGCAACCAGTTATTTGTTTTCTTGTTTTGTTTCATAGAATAAATTTCTTTGCATAAGTAATACAAACCTATATTTTTTCATTTTAAGGAGAGTGTGTTTTCCACTTTTACTGGCCTATATTTTATTTCATGAATACAAACCATCTTTGATTTTAAAAAATTTTTATTAAACAGTAAATTTAAGTTTTTTTACTATAAAATTTTTTTCAATCTTTGCCTTTTTGACTGAGTAAAATAAACATTTAAAAATAATATATTTTCAACTGAATGAAACTATTTGTATTTTAAAATAATTGATTTTTTTCTCCATAAATTTCTTATCCATATTCATTCATTTCTGTAGTTTGCGAATTCGTAAATAACGGCATTTGTAAAAAATACCACACATGCGTGCTCATGTTAAATTAATGAGAAAACGTGCTGGAAGATTAATATATATCCAAAAGTGTATTTATAGTTTACTTCAATTAGTTCACACAAAAGACCCTATGAAATGGTTTTTGAAAATAGAACAATCTAGACAATTATCGTATAAATATCGTTAAAATAACACAAATTATCTATTGATAGGAGTGTATTTATTAACTACTTACACCAATTAACAAGAATATAAATCTAGTTTGCACATTCCTGAGCAATTATAAAAAATGTTCATGTCAAAACACAATTCACTCTGCATTTAAAGGTTCAAAATCTTTTCAATTTTTCCAGCTGTAAGGTTTTTATAAAAAAAGGAATTCTTTGATTAATGACTTTGAAGTCGTGTTGGACAGATGTCGCAACATAACTATTAAAAAAAGTAAGCATAAAATTATTCTTTCATGATGTTATAATTATTATTCCACAGATTGACTTTCATGATGTGATCAACCTTTTGAATAAACTAAGAAATGTTAATTTCATTTGCGCGAGTCTAATGGCATTATACTTTTTCATTTATTAGGATCTCACTTTTTTCATAATTGTATATAGATTTCAATACTTAAAGTACCCTCAAGAGACAAAACATTATGACCACCCTACTTTTTACAATGAACTCGCTTGGATGACGTGGAAGGCACGTGATCAGGTGGAAGTGATATTTAACTGCTGCTGAAGAGTCTGAAGAATCATTCTTTCACTTACTTCTGTGTGTGTGATGCTAAAGTCTGCGGATCTAAGCGATTTTGATAGAGGGCAGACCATGAATGATGCTACAGGGTATCTGAACATCATTTCGTACCAGTGGGCCAACTCGTTATTGACATGTGGTCATAATGTTTTGGGTTTTGAGTGTATACGTAATATTTTTGTGTATGTTTTTTTTCTCTTTTAATCCCGTTCACATCCTATTTATTCAGTAAATTCAACCAGATATATTTTTATGTAGATATATCTGTAGATGAAGCGACATGTTCCAAAAATGTACTACAAAATAAAATACATCTGAGAATTAAATGCTTGTGACTATAAATTTGATCCTCGTACTTGTATTAAATCCGAAATGACAAGAAGAAAATAAGTTCACCAAAGTTAATTTCCTAGTACTGAAAACTCATTTCTGTAAGTTAAATGCAATTAAACTAACTTTCGTTATCACAGCTTGATTCCGGGTTAAAACTCTGCTGAATTTCTGGAAATAAGACTAATTGGAGTCAAATTTTAATTATGAAGATTCCATCTGTTATCACATGTTTTTGAATTTTAAATCTCTATTTACAATGAACCAGCATGAAAAGTAATAGCATCTTTTCAACTGTTGGAGTCTATCAAATAATATACTTAGTGCAATACACTTTCCCATTAGATATACCACTCATATAAACACAATAAGTAATCGTGTAAATAAATTAACGAATTTCATATACAGAATAAATATTTTAATAATTTTTGTTCTAATAATTTTTAGCTATAAATAAATTAACGAATTTCATATACAGAATAAATATTTTAATAATTTTTGTTCTAATAATTTTTAGCTATCCATTTTTCCTTAATTATTAAATTATTGTCAGAAAATATATGTTTCATAAATATTTTTATTCCTCATTTATAGGAGATTAACAAACATATGTGTACATTATAAATTAATGTGTACATAATATATTTAACTAACAGATTTATTAAATGTATTCACATAAAATATAATTACTTAAGTGTACTTTCTGTATCTATGTATATATTAGCAACTATATGGATTATTCACATTAAAAAATACATATCTAAAATATGAATTTTATATGTATATTTGTGTTTGTTCCTTACGAGCTATGCAGTGAATATATGTGTACATCTAAATATATTAGAAATAATATGACTATACAACTATGTGAACTAAGTATTAGAATTTTTTCATTAAAAATCTATTATTTTAATTATACTTTTATTTATGCTTTTATGAATGAAACTAAAATATAAATTTTTAAACTATAATTTGATGAATATTTTAAGAAAAGCATTATATAAACAATATTATATTTTAATTTATTATATATTATTATTGCTTTCTCCTCAGATGACAGATATGCCTATAATAATATAATTATAAATATTCCAACAGGTACTTAAAACAAGTATTTTGTATAATTCTACAAGTATATTGGCTATCTCTAGGTGAGTTACTTGAAAGACATTGCATACAAAATCTTCTGCATATATATAATCTCACGTTTAACGTGTATACACGTTAATCTGAATTTTAATTTTGGTGCTATCGACGAGAATACACGTCGTGTAAAATAAAAAAAAAATACGATACAAAATTCGATATAATAACTCTTAATTTCCGCAAGATGTAATGCAAATATCATTTAACATTATGTTTTCTTTATAATAAAATAACACTTTCTAAAAATGTTAAAAAAATTAGAATAAATTATTTGGTCAAGTATTTTTTTAAATTATTTCTTTTTGCAAAATGAATTGATTATTTTCTCCAATTCATCGGATATTTTCCATATTTTACAGGTTCTCACCTTTTGAAAGACCTTTTTAAGTACATTGTTTTGGAAAATACACACTTAAATTAACTAAATTTCTTAATTTTTTTCTTTAAATTTTCCTAGCTGTGAATTTTATTTTTTAGGCACATATCCAATTTTGAACAATAAGGGAATTCCTCTGCTGACCTATCCTAATCCATACAGCCCTCTTTGAACAATAATACCTTTTTCAACAATTGTTACTTTTTATCTACTAAAATTTTTATTCACTTCTAACATTTATTTGCTTTACTTCGATTTTTTTTTTTTGCAAAATTTATTGTGCAGCCATTTGTATTATGTTCGACATGTATACACTTGATTTTGAATACACACCTTGATTTTGAATACACACAGCTTGAGAGACTAAAATTAAATTCTGCAGTTTACTGGTTCACTCTTCTTTTCATGATGCAGGATTTAAGGTATCCGTCTACGTTCGCAGAACTTTTTTTGTTAAACGTAGAAACTAGTTAATGTTTTTGCATTTTTAGATTTATTTTTTATATTATCATAGAGAATTGAACTTAAAAAATTTATTCCTGGAGAAGTTTTTATAAAATTTCTAATAAATGAAGAAAATTTAGTAAAACAATCGGGTTTTTTCAAAAGATCTAATTTTTTAATAAATTAAATTATTTCAGTATTTTTTATGCAACACATTTCTTATACACTGGACTAGTGAATCACTTAAAATCTTTGCTTAATTTACATTTGGTAAAAAACTTTGGTCCTTCAAAATCATACACATTGAATTTTTAATGAATTTTTATTACCTTTATATCTAACTATGAGTGCACCATCATTAAAAATTATCCAAATTTTAAGCTTTTAGGTCATTCACTATTAAATACTATCAAAAGCATTCATAATATTTTTCAACAAAATATTTTCAGAACTTTCTGAGAAATGACATTTCAAGTTTCAACATTTTATTAAAAATACCGTTCTGAGAAAAACGCATTTGAAGTTTATGAAAAAAATTTTAACTATTAAAAAGTTAAAATACATGTTTAAAATTCTCCACACTTTCTTGCTTTAATACTTTCTAATTGCCAAGTTGCTAATTATTAATGCTAGAAAAATGTTTAAACTAATCTTCATGAAAATTTAAGTTTTGTCCAAAGCATGATCTTTAAATTCACAACTTCAGGTTCTGAAGTCGCTACTTCCGTTTTGTTTTGACAGCTGTCCCTGATATTTAAACAGCTGTAATTTTTCTTTAAAATGCTGTAGAGAAAAAACAAAAACAGATTTAGAAGCCTAAAAGTTGAAATTTTACTATAAAAAATATAAAAAAACTTATGACTTTTGGCAATAAATGACGTTTTAACGCAGACGGATAGCTTAAGAAATCGAAAGGGTCTATAGCATAAAATAATTAACATAAAGTTGCTGTATGCCTTATGTAGTTTAAGTCTAAGTGATTAAGATAATAAATTCAATTCTTTATAATGACTAATTCCTTTTGACAATTTCTTGGAGTTCTACTATATTGTACGTCTATTCTAAAATACCAAAGAAAGAAGGTGAAAATTGGGTATATAACAGAAAATGTTTTTAAATGTATTTGAAAATAAATTTTCATAGTATGGACAGACATGCATGCATATTCATAACATGCTAAAAGTTATCCATGTAGTACAAAAAGTCATGGAATTAAACAACATTACTCTGAGGTTTCCGGGAAGTACTATGCACATACATATTTATACTTGGGATTCTGTGTTCTTAATAAATCCTATTTGTAAACAGTATGCAGCGTAAAAGATTTATTGAACATTTCTATTAATACGTCATATACCTTTATATTGGTTCTAAACCTTTAATCGAAATATTTAAATACCCAGACCGAAGGCTGGGTACGAAGAAGCTAGTATATTATATATTTCTACTACGATTTTCTAAACATTTTTCTTTAATCTAGGACATTAATTATATCATCCTGACAGAAAAAAACATTAAAAGAAGGGAAGAGAGTAAAATAGTGTTTAACAATTAAGGTTAGGTTTGGATGAAAACAACATTAGACAGTGATAATCGACCATAATTCATACATTCTGTACATAAACATTAAATCAATCGATTCATTTCTATTCAATTCAAAAGAACTCTCTAAACCAATATAATCCAAAATCAACGAACAAAAACCACATGATTCAAAATCCTTCCCCAAAATAAAATACCTTTTCAAACGATATACCTCTGACTGCAGATGTATGAACCTTGTATTTCTATTAAATGCAAAATGTCGCAAGAAGAAAATCACTTCACTATCAAATTCATTTCTGCAAGTCAAATTAAATGGAATGAACTTTCATTATCACAACTTGATTCCCAGTTAAATCTCTGCCAAATTTAATATATAATTATATCACTCCGACAGAAAAATATCATTCTAAGAAGGGTTAATAATTTCTAAGGTCGAGTAAAATAGGGTTTTAACAATTAAGGTCAGGTTTCGATGAGAACAACATTAGACAGGATAATTGACCATAATTCATTTATTCTGCCCATAAACATTAAATCATTCGATTAATTTCCATTCAATTCATACGAACTCTCGAAACCGACATAATCCAAAATCGCCGAACAAAAACCACATGATCCAAAATCATTCCCCAAAATAAAATACCTTTTCAAACGAAATACCTCTGACTGCAGAAATTTGAACCTTGTATTTCTATTAAATGCAAAATGTCGCAAGAAGAAAATCACTTCACTATCAAATTCATTTCACCAAGTCAAATTAAATTGAATGAACTTTCATTATCACAACTTGATTCCGAGTTAAATCTCCGCCAAATTTCTAGAAATAAGGCCAATGGGGATCAAATTTTAATTATGAGGTTTTCATTTCCTATTACATCGATTCGAATTTAAAATCTCCATTCACAACTATGCAGTGTGAAAAATATATATATTCCAATATTTTTATCGCTTTGCATTTAAAATGATTTAAAATTAGTTACTAATAATGATTTTGCAGGATTTTTTTAAATTTTTTGCATTATAATAATTTTTTTAATTATAAACTTATTTTCATTTTTAATTCTCATTTAGAGTAAATGATTAAAAACATGTGTAATAATGTATAAATTTATAATACAGAATAATTAATAATATATGATTATAATAATATATTTCATAAATCAATATACATATTTGCAGCTATATGTATATTAATTTCCTGTGTATTTTATTAAATAATATATTTATATCAATATAATTTTAGCTATATGTATATTTTATTATTTTTCCAAATATATTTTATAAATGCTCTTTATATTATAATAATTACGATAATAAATAAAATAAATATTTACTAAAATAAATAACAAGGAAATAAATTTAGTTTGTAAAAGATTCTCCTCGGTGGTTTTAAATCGCTTGTCTGATCAGCACTGTCAAATCATTAAATTTAGTAGTTTTGCTACTAAACAGGCACATACCTAAGCAGCACTGTCAAATCATTATATTTAGTTGTTTTCCTGCTAATCAGGCTCTAACTAAAAACAATCGGTGCTTTATTGCTCTACTCGTGAAGAGAAAAATTCGTATAATAATATAGTTTATTCTTTGTAAACTAACTGCTAATTGTAAATAACTGCAGGCTTCTAATTATACTTTTATACATGCTTTTTTGACTATCATAAAATTTTAAAACCATTTTAGGACCATTTAATTTTAAAATTCAATAGTGATACTTATATTGATAAAAAATATTCACTACAGAATATTTAAATTACTATCACCTAGATGTCTCTAAATACTATATACCTACATGTACTTCAAGATAGTACTTTTAATAGTTCTACAAGTAGACAAAGTACTTCCTTTACTTCAAAGTCATTGTAAAATTTCTGTACAAATATATATATATATATATATATATATATATATATATATATATATATATATATATATATATATATAACCCTCTCTCTCTCTCTCTCTCTCTACTTTACTTTTCTTCTCCTCTTCTCTCTTTCTGACTTTCCCATTCTTCCTCCCACCCTCCCTAACGCCCTATATCCCTATCTTTTTCTCTCTCCCTCCCACCCCACCACACCCTTTCTTTCTTTTCTCCGTCTCACCCTCCCTCCCTCCCCTTTTATCACTCCCTCACTTTCACCCTCCCCTATTCTCCCCTCTCCTAATCTCCCTACACCACTCACTCACTCACTCACTCCCACTCTCCTCCCACTCTATCTCACTCACACACACACAAACACACACATCCATAGCTATACGTATAATAATTACCTATATATAGTATCAGTAATCATAATGTAATATTATATGCATACATTATACATTTTTGTATGTACATATGTGTTCTATGATATTCATACACATATAACTTATAAATAAATGTATCAAATTCTTAAAGCATGAATATTCAATTACTGTATGTCACTATGTAAACTAAATATAAAACACTTTACAATAAAACACATGATTCTAATTAAAAAAGAACACTTATGTGAATAAAAGAATAAAAAATTATTTTAATAGAAGACAAATATTATGTTATATACATCCGCTATCAATTTTTTTCCATTTATCTTCTCTTCGACAGATAAAACTGATTATATATACAGTCTAAGAAAAAAGTGAGATTTTTTCAAAACCATTGTAAAAAATACAATATTTCTAAAAATTTAAAAATATCACTATAAGTTAGATTTCTATGCTTTTGTTAGAATGAAATGTCACGTAAGAAATTTCCTTTGTGAAAGTCCAAACACATTGTATTGCATATTAACCCTTTTTATCCTGACGGTCCTGAAGTACCGCTGCAATCAAACACCTACATATTCCTAATAAAGCCGTTTTTAACTGACGATACTCAAAAGGCATGAACGGTGCAGTTCCTACAGCAAAAAAGAAATGACAGCACCAATCAGGAATCCTTTTTATTCGCATAGTAGGGATTTTATAATTGGCATAAAGGTCGATTTGCGGTAGAGTTGATACAAGTGTTGTTCGATTGAGTAAATTTAGTGGTTTATTACCAGCTATTTGGTACTATTATTTTTTAGAGACTTCTATACTTCGCAGGTAAGCATTTCATTTGTTTTATTCATAATTTAATGTTTTATTTTCTAACATAGAGTCAAAAATATACGTTGGTACTAGAAAGTACCAGCTGCAACATTAATTACTAAAATACAGTAAAAATTAATTTTCTTTTTTCTATGAATATTATCCGTTAAAACTTATCTAATGATGCAAAAATGCAATAAGAAAGTGGATGGTAAATTAATTCAGAATATAAAGGCTTAAATTTAATTTAATACATAGTAGTAAAATATAATATACTGTACTTTAAATTAATTTCTAAAGGTGAAACTTAGTAAATCACTCTCTCCCAATTGCAAGTGCGTTCCGATTTAAAATTCCGTTGAATTACTGGAAATGGTACCAAAGTGAGTTAAATTTTAATTATAAAGTTTCCAGCTCCTATTTCAACGACTGCGCATTTTAATTCTTCTATTCTCAAGTATCCAGTATGAAAAGTAATAGCTTCTTTCTAATTGTTCGATTCGTCTAAAACGTACGTTTCGTGCTTCAGACTTTCTCATTAGATATATCACATCTGCTAAGTTACTTTTATTGGCGAATTAAAGAGATTTGAATAAAGAGCTGGTAATGCCTTCTGCTAGTTAGCTATATATCTTTAATTACATAAATTCTAAAACACCCTTTTGAGTTATTTTAACTCCGAGTTATGAATACATATTCTTTTACAAATATATGCATATTTTTGTATAAAATTCATTTATCTATAGATGTCTCTCTCTATATACGTATATATATGTATATATAAATAAGTGCGTGTGTATGTATCTCCTATGTATAAATATCAATCAAATTATTTAACTTTAATATTTTCTCTCTCCTCTCTCTCTCCTCTCTAATTGCTTAAAATCTTTTTCCTCCTCTCTCTCTCTCTCTAATCTCGTCCTCGTCTTAAAATTCCTTCGATACATTTCCCAAAGCTTTCCGTCCGATAGATGTAAATTTTCTGTCTATTCAACACAGTTCCCATATACCACCTTCAAATAGCTTTTAGTTTTACCTGATCTTACCCTTAATTTGCTGAGTAAGTTTCTTGAACCATTGGAATATTCTTTTTGTCCTCGCTCTTAGGTGCACCTCTGTTCGAGCAGAATGATTTTTATCTCTTTCCTTTGTATGTCGTATTGTAGTAAAGATGCTCGTTTCAGCATCTATCTATCTATCTATCTATCTATCTATCTATCTATCTATCTATTTTATTACTGCTAGCTGTTTAGCTTTCTCCTCACCCAGCAATTTTATAATGAATGGATATATATATATATATATATATATATATATATATATATATATATATATATATATATATATATATATATATATATATATATATATATATATATATATATAATATATATTATAAATTATATTATATATGTTGTGTGTGTGTGTGATTGCGTGTGCATATTTATGTATATTTAAAAATATACATACATAATATATATATTTATAATATATATATATATATATATATATTATATATATATATATATTTATATATGTTATATATATATTATGTGTGTGTGTGTTGTGTTTTTTATATATACATACATATACATAACTATAATATATATAATATATATATATATATGTGTGTGTGTATGTGTGTGTGTTATACATACATATATAAAATATATTATATATATATATATATATATATATATATATATATATATATAAATATATATATATTATAATATTTTTATATATATATATAAAGAGAGAAGAATAGATAATTATATACTTTAGTGAGAAATATATAGTAAGTATTCTTTCTAATACGCCGTATATTTATACATAAGTTTCTAATAGCCTAGATATAACTCTAGTATACTAAAAATTAATAAGATTTAAATACAACATAAATATATAGATACACGTTAGAAATGTTATTTGATTATGTTACTAAAAAGTAAATGTGTAGTTATATGATCTTTTAAATTTGCTGTTTTATATGCTTGATAATAAATTTTTAACTTAACCTTTTCAACTTAATACGAGATGCTTAATTTTAAGCCCATCTTTATTCTAACAATCTCTATGCGGTATTTTTGTTTTCAAAAACAAATAAAAAAAATTTTCATTTTCACAACAACATCCACTCTAATATGTTAATATGTATACTTAACAAACAATAATGTGTAATATGTATACAACTTAAACAATAATGTATCAAATCCAAAAAAAGCAAATTAATGTTATATATATATAAAATATATATATATATATATATATGTGTGTGTTTGTGTGTGTGTGTGTGTGTGTATATATATATATATATATATATATATATATATATATATATGTATGTATGTATATATATATATGTATTTATATATATGTATGTATGTATGTATATGTATGTATGTATGTATGTATATGTATATATATATATATATATATATATACTCCTACCAAAATACCAGATAAATATATATATATATATATATGTGTGTGTAACGTAATTTATATGTGTCACTTAAGGATATACTGTCTAGATATGAAATTCAAGCTTACATTAATACTTTAATTATAAATTTAAATAACAAAACTTAAATAATTATTTTTATCAATAAATTTAAACATTTGAAATGGGATGTTTTGAAATGTTAAAAGTGCTTGATCAAATTTTGTAAAATAAATTAATCTAATTCATTGTATAAGTCTTAAAATATATGTACTATTATAATGTATAGAACTGTCTCCAAGTAAAACATCTGAGATAGTAAGTTAAAATCATTTTTATAACACATTCATTGGCATAATTTTATGACATTTAATCTCCTGCATTCTAAAAATTGAATTATAAAAGTGAAATTTAATTAAATACTCTTTCATTATCACTGCTGAACCAGAATTGTTTAAACTCAGTAAATCGTTGGAAATGAGACTAATTTTGGTGAAATTTTAGTTGCAAAGTTCCAAGTGGAAATAATTTAAATGCAAAATTTCTGTCTGGATTCAAAAGCATTCCTGTGATAAAGGTATCGGTTTCTCGGAAAATATATTTCAGAAGCCTGAGTATAACATGTCAAGAATTCTGTAGTTAGTTAAAATTTTTCATTGAGACAATTTTATAAAATCTAACAACTTCCTAAAATGGAAATAGTAATACTACTTTTTACTAGTTATCATTATATCTCTCAAAGATTTTGAAATATATTTTATATAATATATATTTTAAATACTAGCATATAGCCCGTCATATGACTTGATCAGTAAAGTTTTTAATTTCCCAGAATCGTAAAGTACCCTATCAGGCAGATAAAAAATAGTTTGTTTGTGGCTAAGAATTATGTGGCAAAAGCTCTATAATTTTTTTTATCTTCATACTCCACTGCAGTCGTTGACATAAATTTATGTCATTGAATCTCCTGCATTCTAAAAATTAAATTATAAAAGTGAAATTTAATTGAATACTCTTTCATTATCACTGCTGAACCAGAATTGTTAAAACTCAGTAAATCGTTGGAAATGAGACTAATTTTGGTGAAATTTCAGCTTCAAAGTTCCAACTCGAATTAATTTAAATGCATAATTTCTGTCTAGATTCAAAAGCATTCCTGTGCTAAAGGTATCGGTTTCTCTTAAAATATTTCAGGAGCCTGAGTATATCACTTCAATGATTCTGTATTTAGCTAAAACTTTTCCACTGGGACAATTTTATAAATTCAACACATTCCAAAAATCGAAATAATAATACTTTTTTTTACTAGTTATCATTATGTCTGTCAAAGATTTTGAAATATATTTTATATAATATATATTTATAATACTGGCATATAGCCCTTCATATGACTTGATCAGTAAAGTTTTTAATTTCCCAGAACAGTAAAGTACCGTATAAGGCAGATAAAAATGGTTTGTTTCTTGGCTGAGAATTATGTGGCACAAGCTCGATAATTTGTTTATCCTCATACTCCACTGCAGTCGTTGACATAAATTTATGTCATTGAATCTCCTGCATTCTAAAAATTAAATTATAAAAGTGAAATTTAATTAAATACTCTTTCATTATCACTGCTGAACCAGAATTGTTAAAACTCAGTAAATCGTTGGAAATGAGACTAATTTTGGTGAAATTTCAGTTGCAAAGCTCCAACTCGAATTAATTTAAATGCAAAATTTCTGTCTGGATTCAAAAGCATTCTTGTGCTAATGGTATCGGTTTCGAGAAGCCTCAGTATATCACTTCAATTATTCTGTAGTCAGTTAAACCTTTTCCACTGGGACAATTTTATAAAATTCAGTAACTTCCAAAATGGAAATATTAATACTATTTTTTACTAGTTATGATTATATCAAACAAAAAAAATGTTTGTTTCTGGCTGAGAATTATCTGTACACGCTCAATAATTTGTTTTCTTCATACTCCTCTGTAAAGAATAATGATGCGTTGGCCTAGTGTTTGAGAAAGAAATTAAAACTCATTAAGAAAAACATGAAAAATAGGTCTTGATTAAATGATTTTATACAATATTAAATGCCTAAGGAATACAAATAGTTGAATCAACTTATCATTTGTAGATCGAAGACAACTCTCGAGTCGGCGTCCATCCTAAGAAAAATGGAGAATATTTCTTTTGGCAAGGGTTCTCCCACAAAACGCGGATGCTAGCCTTTCACCTCTCATTCTTCTCGTAACAACCTTGTCCGCTCCAAAAAATTTTCCACTGTCCGCAGAGACAAAAAAAAGAGTCCACTCCAGAACGGCGGGGGGAGGGTCAAAATTCCCCAAACGGACACCTCTATTGGCTGGGATAAGTCCGAAGTCGCTCTGCATTCAAACCAGTCCTGCCCCGGCATGTCCCCGAAGACCCATGGGGTGAACAGAATGTAACTTATTGTTACATCTTCTAAAGTCTCCCGATACCGTGAATGCGGTTTAGAATCACGTTGAATTCATTTAGAAAGAATAATTCAAAGTTTTCTTAGTTACACTGAAATTAACGTCAAATTCTTCACGTTTTTTTACCACAGTAATTAATGGAAGTAATGAATGAAACTATCATTTCCACTACATCCTGGAGTTAAATAGAATTTCTTGTTAATACCGGTGATAAAATTTTGCAAATAAAAATAACGGATAATTAAATTTGAACTTATTACATATGTACCTAATCTATTATTTAATCCAAATATAAAAGAAAATTATCTACGTCATATCTAAGGTCAGAGATAAAAAGTATGAAAATAATGAAGACGATATTTAAATACTTTAAAATAAGAAATGATGGTTAAAGGAATGACGTCATAATGCTAGAAAAAATTGTTATTTTTACCTATTTATTATGTGATAAATTGATAAATTTAATCGCCTTCTTTTAAGTGGGGAAAATAGGGCTTGAAATGATGGCATTAAACCCTCGAAAAGGTTGGAAGGGGTGGATTTCGATCCTTTTTAAGACGACAGTATTTTTTGCTGTGATGGGATTCATATTCATGCCAATTTATTTTAGAATCGGATCGATAGTTTAGAAGATTTGATTTGATTTGGTTTGGAGTGCTACGGTCTACTTTTTGCAACGAGGGCTAATGAGACCAGGACCTACAGCTTAAAGCCGATTCCGAACGGCTACGAACATCCATGCCACAGTGGGATTCGAACCTACGAACTCCGGTATCGAAGGCCAGCACCATAACCAATCGGCCATCGTTCGGCGATAGTTTAGGAGAAGGTACACTTTACTCGCTTTCAAGTTTTATAACCTTAATTCATTAAGAATCCAATATGGATACCTCTCTCCATTCCTGGTCCAATCGTTTCATAAATTCGAGGACAGATAACTTAGGCTATTATTATATAGGGGATATCTATCTTTTAGGTTAAATGTTAATATATAAAAATTTTATTTCTAAATAAAAGCATTAAAATATTTAAGAGTGTGACACTGACGTAACTATCTCAAGTAATTTAATTGCAGACTCTTTCATGACATTGTTTATGGTCCATTTACGTACTCATAAAGAGTTTCAATACTAAATAATTGAAACCTGACAGAAGATTCTTCAATTTTAGTGATTTTAGGAACCGAAACACGTAATGTCATTTTCAGATCTAAAAACAAACATTACATAAGCAAACTTAATTTAATATGCCATTACTTATATAAAGTAAAAATTATATAGATGAGTATAATATTCAAACGAAAAATGTAGTAAGCTTAAATTATATTTTAGTTGCACTGATAGACGAAATGTTAAAGAATGATTATCTAGACCTCTTTAAATTTTTATAGATTATATTGGAAGGAAATCCTATTTAACTATTAAACAAATTAATGTTTATTCTAGTAGATTATATTTCTTCTTTTAAAATGACTTTGACAATAATTGACTTTAAAAGAATCAGAAGTGAATGAGCTTAAATTTTTTGCTTTTTTTGTGATAATTTATGCTAATAGATTGTTGGACATTTCAAAGGAAAACACATAAGAGAAAAAATTATTTGAATAAGTTACTAAAAAGTAAATTCGTTATTTTATCTAATCTTGTAATAATTGTTTTTGATACAATTGTGACTGTTTTAAACAATTAATTGAAACCTGGTAGAAAATTCATAAAATTAAGTCATTTTAGGAACTGAAAGATTTAATGTCATTTTCATATTTAAAAACAAACGTTAAATACGCAAACTTAATTTAACACGCTGTTACTTATCTAAAGTAAAAATTATATAGTTGATTTGCATATTCAAAAGAAAAATGTAGTAAGAGTGAATTATATGTTAGTTGCACCGAAAGACGTAAAATTAAAGAATAATTATCTAGACCTCTTTGAATTTGTATAGGTCTTATTGAAAGGAAATCATAATTAACTATTAAATAAATAAGTGTTTATACTAATAGATTATATTTCTTCTTTTAAAGTGATTTTGACGGCAATTAACTTTGCAAAGAATCAGAAAAGAACAGGCTGTAAAACATTTGAGTTTTTCTTGTGATAATTTATACTAAAGCATTGTTGGACGGTTAGAAAAAAACACATAAGAGAAAAATTATTTGAATGTGTTACTAAAAAGGAAATTCGTTATTTTATCTTACCTTGTAATAATAGTTTTTGAAACAATTGTGATTGTTTTGAATTGTTAATTGAAACCTAGCAGAATATTCTTAAATTTTATATTCATTTTAGGAACCAAAACAATGTCATTTTCAGATCTAAAAACAAACATTAAATACGCAAACTTAATTTAACACGCCATTACTTATCTAAAGTAAAAAGTATATAGAGGAGTATAATATTCAAACGAAAAATGTAGTAAGAGTGGATTATATTTTAGTTGCACTGAAAGATGAAAAATTAATGAATGATTTTCTAGACCACTTTGAATTTGTTCAGGTTACATTGGAAGGAAATCATATTTAACCATTAAACAAATTAGTGTTTATACTAATAGAATATATTTCTTTTTTTTAAATGACTTTGACAAAAATTGACTTTAAAAGAATCAGAAGTGAATGGGCTACAAAATATTTGCTTTTTTCATGTAACAATTTATGCTAATTCATTGTTGAAC
>CM063511.1:15994694-16004694 GCA_032207245.1 Pardosa pseudoannulata
ATTAAAAAATTGATACAATTCTTTTTACGTTTAGATATACCCACAATCTACATTGTTTTATTTTTGATTTCAAATCCCTGCACAAAATAAAATCCGTAGGTAAATAAAATATGTCTGGGACGACTGTATTTTTAATTGAACGCACTTCCATTATCACAGGTTGATTCCGATTTAAAACTCCGACGAATAGTTGGAAATGAGAGTAAAGCGGGTCAATTTTTAATTATAGAGTTCTCAACTCCAATTACGTCGAATGTGGATTTCGGGTCTCTTCTCGGGTACAATTCAGTAATAAATGTAACAGCTTCTTTCGAATTATAGGAGTAAAGCGAGAAATAGATTTGTTTTATCAAAGACTAGTTAATTAGATAAATGATTTCCATTTAGATATTTCTGTGACTTTAAATATGGATCCGCTATTACTTTTCAGTATTTATTTATTTATCATTAAACGATTTGAAAAATATTATCAGAAAATAAAAATCTGAAAACCTATGTATACCTATTTATTATTTCAACAGATAAATAAAAGTATATATAAATTATTTCCTCTAGTTACAATAATTATGTAGCCCTATTCTTTTTCCTTACCTGGGTCACTGAGCAAGGAGAAAGCTAATAATCTGTCAGTAATAACGAACGATGCTGTCTGGTCACATTGAAGAAAACGGCATAAATTTAATTAAAACTTAATTTTTGAGCTGCTAAAACAGACATCTTTACTAGTCAATTTTGGATGCATATTTTTTACAATTACAAAATATAAACAGAGTATAAATATTTTTATTGATACAAATCTTTTTATACTTATAGATGCCCGCTGTCTAGAATGCTCTATTATTGATTTCAAATAATTGCTCAAAATAAATTTTGTCGGAAAATAAAAGATGTCTGGGACAGTGTATTGTAACTTTGTCATTTTATTAGAACCGAAAAGTCACATGAAGCTTTAACATGTATTATTTTGTAAGTAAATGTTATTTGCATTTTTATACTGCTTTTTACAGTTTAAATTTTATACTTATGTCTAATCAATGATTAATAATAGTTTCTCTTTAAGAATTATTTCTTTATAGATTCCGTTGCTATATATGTTGTAAAAAATGACTTCAGTAAGTTGAAAAATTTGGCAAACTTATATATATGCCTTACCGAAAGCAAGACACTTTGTCATGTAAAAACAAGTTATGCTACATTTATAAAATTCTAACTACATATTCGCCTCTTTATATTTTTTACATTAAAAGCAAATAATATCAATTTTGGATACATAGTTTTTACAATTAAAAAATACGAACAGAGTATAAATGTTTTTATTGATACAATTATTTTTACATTTAGGTATGACAGCAATGTAGAATGCTTTATTATTGATTTCAAATCATTGCACAAAATAAAATCCGTCGAAAAATAAAAGATGTCTGGGACTGTACATTGTAATTTTGTCATTTTAATAGAACCGAAAAGTCACATGAGGTTTTAACAAGTGTTATTTTATAACTAGCTGTAAGTGTTATTTGCATTTTTATACAGCTTTTTATAGCTTAAATTTTATCCTTATGTCTAATCAATGATTAATAATAGTCCCTTGGTTTCTCTTGAAGAAATATTGCTATATATGTGGAAAAATGATGTCCGGAGATTGAAAAGTTTGGGAACCTTATATATATATATATATATATATATATATATATATATATATATATATATATATATATATATATATATATATATATATATATATATATATATATATATATATATGCGCTTTACCGAAAACAAGACACTTTGTTATGTAAAAACAAGATATGCTATATTTATAAAATTCTAACTACATATTTGTATGTTTTTATTCTTTACGTTAAAAGCAAATAATATCAATTTTGGATACATATTTTTTACAATTAAAAAATACGAACAGAGTATAAAAATTTTTGTTGATACAAATCTTTTTTAAATTTAGATATACCTCCAGTCTATGATTCCTTACTAGAGATTTCCAAATCATTGCACAAAATAAAATCCGTCGAAAAATAAAAGATGTCTAGGACTATATATTGCAATTCTGTCATTTCATTAGGACCGAAAAGTCACATGAGGTTTTAACATGTATTATTTTTAAGTAGTTGTAAGTGTTATTTGCATTTTTATACCTGTTTTTATAGTTTAAATTTTCTGCTTATGTCTAATCAGTAGCTGTCTAATTAGTGACTATGTCTAATCAGTAGATTTTCTTTAAGAATTACTTATCTATAGATTCCTTTGCTATATATGTGGTAAAAAATGATGTCAGGAGGTTGAAAAATTTGGGAACCTTATATTTATGCCTTACCGAAAACAAGATACTTTGTTACTTAAAAACAAGATATGCTATATTTATAAAATTCTAACTACACATTCCCCTCTTTATATTCTTTACGTTAAAAGCAAATAATATCAATTTTTGATACATATTTTTTACAACTAAAAATTTGATACAATTCTTTTTACATTTAGATGTGCCCTCAGTCCAAATTACTTTATTATTGATTTCAAATCACTGCACAAAATAAAATCCGTCGGAAAATAAAAGATATCTGGGACTGTACATTGTAATTTTGTCATTTTATTAGAATCGAAAAGTCACGGGAGGAAATAGTTTGATAAAAGTTAATTTCCTAGCTTGTGAAAATTAATTTCTAAAAGTTTATTTTAATTGAACGCATTTCCATTATCACAGGTTGATTCCGATTTAAAACTCCGACGAATAGTTGGAAATGAGACTAAAGCGGGTCAATTTTTTATTATAGAGTTCCCAACTCCAATTACGTCGAATGTTCATTTCGGGTCTCTTCTCGGTTACAATTCAGTACTAAATGTAACAGCTTCTTTCGAATTATAAGAGTCAAGCGAAAAATAGATTTGTTTAATCAAAGACTAGGTAATTAAATAAATGATTTCCATTTAGACATTTCCGTGATTTCAAATATGGATCCGCTATTACTTTTCAGTATTTATTTATTTATCATTAATATATTTCATATATATTTTCAGAAAATAATTATTTGAAGACCTATTTATACTTATTTATTATTTAACCAGATAAATACGTGTATATATAAATTAATTATTTTCTCTAGTTACAATAATTATGTAGCCCCTATTCTTTTTACTTGAGAGGGCTACTGAACAAGGAGAATGCTAATACTCTATCAGTAATAACGAACGATGCAGTCTGGTCACATTGAAGAAAACAACACAAGTCTAATTGAAACTTTATTTTAGAACTGCTAAAACGGACACCTTTACTAGTAAATTTTGGATACATATTTTTTACAATTGCAGAACATGAACAGAGTATAAATATTTTTATTGATACAAATCTTTTTACATTTAGATATGCCCGCAGTCTATATTGCTTTATTATTGATTTTAAAGCATTGCACAAAATAAAATCCGCCAGAAAATAATAGGTGTCTGGGACTATATATTGTAATTTTGTCATTTTATTAGAACAGAAAAGTCACTAGAGACTTTAACAAGTTTTATTTTGTAAGCAGTTGTAAGTGTTATTTGCATTTTTATACTGCTTTTTATAGCTTAAATTTTATGCTTATGTCTAATGAATGATTAATAATAGGCCCTTAGTTTCTCTTTAAGAATTACTTATTTATAGGATCTGTTGCTATATATGTCGTAAAAAATGATGTCAAGAGTTTGAAAAATTTGGAAACATTTTATATATGCCTTACCGAAAGCAAGACACTTTGTCATGTAAAAACAAGTTATGCTACATTTATAAAATTCTAACTACATATTCGCCTCTTTATATTCTTTACATTAAAAGCAAATAATATCAATTTTGGATACATATTTTTTACAATTAAAAAATAGGAAAAGAGTATAAATAATACAATTCTTTTTACATTTAAATATGCCCGCAGTCTATATTGCTTTATTATTGATTACAAATGTTCACACAAAACAAAATCCGCCAGAAAATAATAGATGTCTGGGACTCTATATTGTAATGTTGCCATTTCATTAGAACCGAAAAGTCACTGAAGGCATTAACAAGTATTATTTTGTAAGTAGTTGTAAGTGTTATTTGCATTTTTATACTGCTTTTTATAGTTTAAATTTTATACTTATGTCTAATCAATGATTAATAACATTTTCTCTTTAAGAATTACTTATTTATAGGTTCCGTTGCTATATATTTCGTAAAAAATGATGTCAAGAGTTTGAAAAATTTGGAAACATTTTATATATGCCTTACTGAAAACAAGACATTTTGTCATGCAAAAACAAGATATGCTACATTTATAAAATTCTAACTACATAATCCCCTCTTTATATTCTTTAAGTTAAAAGCAAGTAATATCAATTTTGGATACATATTTTTTACAATTAAAAAATACGAACAGAGTATAAATGTTTTTATTGATATATAATTCTTTATATATTTGGATATGCCCGCAGTCTAAAATACTTTATTATTTATTTCAAATTATTGCACAAAATAAAAGCCGTCTAAAAATAAAAGTAAATTTAAATTTTATGCTTATGTGTAATCAGCAGCTGTCTAGTAAGTGCTTATATCTAATCAGTAGATTTTCTTTAAGAATTACTTATTTATAGGTTCCTTTGCTATATATGTGGTAAAAAATGATGTCAGGAGATTGAAAATTTGGCAACCTTATATATATGAATTACTTAAAACAAGATACTTTGTTACTTAAAAAACAAGATATGCTACATTTATAAATTTCTAACTATATATTCCCCTCTTTATATTCTTTACGTTAAAAGCAAATAATATCAATTTTGGATACATATTTTTTACAATTAAAAAATTGATGCAATTCTTTTTACATTTAGATATGCCCGCAGTCTATATTGCTTTATTATTGATTTTAAAGCATTGCACAAAATAAAATCCGCCAGAAAATAATAGATGTCTGGGACTCTATATTGTAATGTTGCCATTTCATTAGAACCGAAAAGTCACTGAAGGCATTAACAAGTATTATTTTGTAAGTAGTTGTAAGTGTTATTTGCATTTTTATACTGCTTTTTATAGCTTAAATTTTATGTCTATGTCTAATCAATAATGAATTATAGGACCTTATTTTCTTTTTAAGAATTATTTATTTATAGTTTCACTTGCTATATATGTGGTAAAAAATGATATCTGGAGGTTGAAAAGATTGGGAACCTTATATATATATGCCTTACCGAAAGCAAGACACTTTGTCGTGTAAAAACAATATATCCTACATTTATAAAAATTTTAACTATATATTCCCCTCTTTATATTCTTTACGTTAAAAGCAAATAATATCAATTTTTGATACATATTTTTACAGTGAAAAATTTGATACAATTCTTTTTACATTTAGATATGCCAGCAGCCCAGAATGCTTTATTCTTTAATTCAAATCACGGCTCAAAATAAAATCCGTCGGAAAATAAAATATGTCTAGGACTGTACATTGTAATTTTGTCATTTTATTAGAATCGAAAAGTCACGGGAGGAAATAGTTTGATAAAAGTTAATTTCCTAGCTTGTGAAAATTAATTTCTAAAAGTTTATTTTAATTGAACGCATTTCCATTATCACAGGTTGATTCCGATTTAAAACTCCGACGAATAGCTGGAAATGAGACTAAAGCGGGTCAATTTTTAATTATAGAGTTCCCAACTCCAATTACGTCGAATGTGTATTTCGGGTCTCTTCTCGGTTACAATTCGGTACTAAATGTAACAGCTTCTTTCGAATTGTACGAGTAAAGCGAGAAATAGATTTGTTTTATCAAAGACTAGTTAATGAGATAAATGATTTCCATTTAGACATTTCCGGGATTTCAAATATGGATCCGCTATTAATTTTCAATATTTATTTATTTATCATTAAAAGATTTGAAAAATATTTTCAGAAAATATATATTTGAAAACTATACTTTTTTACTGTCTAATCAGGTAAATACACTGTCTACCAATAAGTATTTGGACACCTGTGATAGTAAAGAAAAACTAACTTTGTTCAAAATCAATAGTTGATAGAGCTTCCACGAGAGGGAATTACAGCGTGAACCCTCTGAGGTATACTTTCCAGAAGTCTTTGTATTACAGCTAGTGGTATTGTCTTCTACTCGGCTTGGAGTAGACATATAAGTTCCTTCACTGATTTTGGGCGGGTAGTACATCCCTTAATTTCGCGATCCAACTCATCCCAGAGGTTCTCGATAGGGTTCAGGTCTGGGCTCTGGGCAGGTCCATTCGATGAACTCCATTGGCACCATAGCCTTGGTTAACCTCGAAACATGACAACTGGAATTGTCGTCCTGAAAGTAACAGGCGCCCAACCCGTAAAACTGCCACAAAGTAGGAAGCACATTGCCATCCAAAATAGTGCAGCAGGCATCGGCGTTGAGCTTACCATAAATGGGGACCAAGGGTTCCAGTCCATACCAGGAGAAACACCCCAAGACCATAATTCCACCTCAGCTGAACTTGACTGTAGGCGCAATGCATTCTGGCAGGAGACGTTCCCCAGTCAGACTTCAGACCCAGACCTTGCCATCCGAAAGGTAAAGGGTGAACCTTGATTCGTCGCTCCAAAGAACCCGTTTCCACTGATCTACGGTCCAATTTCGATGTGCCACATTAACCGAGAAGCTCTGTTGGACTTAGTGATCAAAGGCTTATGGGTAGCAGCACGACCACGAAAACCAAGCAGGTGTTCTTCCTTATATGATATTATTCATTAAAACAATACTCCCGGATGCCTGTTGAATCTCCTCGCGGATGAGAGCCATCGGTTGGGTGCGGTTCTTCCGAATTTCTCTGGACAGAACTCGTCGGTCTCTATCGACCAGTTTCGGTAGTCTGACGACTCGAGGCACATTCCGACAATCACCACTCACCTTCCACTTCTTCACATAAGCCACTCTTGATTTTGGGTACTTCAGATAGCTAGATATGTCGCTTAAGGATCAGCCACATTTGTGATACTCGATAATTATACTTTTCTCGAAATCAGAGAGCTAAAAACTACGCGACATTTTTCATGCGACTGATGCTGATGCTGTTTCCTACACAATGTATACCGGCGGAGGCTGTGACGTACCTCAGGACCGCAGATATCTTCATTTGCATAAGTGTTCAAATACTTATTAATAGACAGTACACATGTATATTACATATACTTATATGTATATACACAAATGTATATTTTTATATAGATGCACAAGTGTATGCTTATTTGTATGTTTTCTTCAGTAAACTCAACACTTCTCTAGTTAGATATATCTGTAGATAGAAAGGAGCTATTCCAAAAATACTTCCTAAAATAAAATTGTTCAACAAATGAAATATCTGTGACTGTAGTTTTGATTCTTGTCATTTTATTAGAACTGAAATTTAACAAAAGAAAATCCTATTACAAAAGTTAAGCCCTCCCCATACTGAAAATTAATTTTTGAAAGTAAAATTTAATTGAACGCACCTTCACTATCCCATTTCGAGTTAAAACTCTGGGAAATTGTTGAAAGAGAGACTACTGTAGTTCAAATTTTATTTATAAAGTCCACAAATATATTGTATGCCTAACTTTTGTCTTGATTGAAAATTTTCGAGTATGAAATGTAATAGATTCTTTAGAATTATTTGAGGAAAATGGAAATACGTTTGTTACGTCAGAGGCATTCTCATTAGATATTTTCTACTACAACAATCTTTTGAATAGATCGAAGGTTTCCAACCTTTTCCAAACTACCAACCCCTTCATAAGAAATGCGTTTTGTATGTCGGAGATATTCTCGTTATATTTCTACTGCTATAACAATTTTATGAATATATGGGAGGTTTTCAATCTTTTCAGAACAACAGATCCCGTTACAAGAAATACGTTTTGTACGTCAAAGACATTCTCGTTATATATCTCCAAATACAACAATCTTATGAATATATGGGAGGCTTTCAACCTTTTCAGCACCACAGCTCCCATTACAAGGACTACATTTTGTACATCAGAGACATTTTCGTTATATATCTCCAAATACAACAATCTTATGAATATCTGGGAGGCTTTCAACCTTTTCAGCACCACAGCTCCCATTACAAGGACTACATTTTGTACATCAGAGACATTTTCGTTATATATCTCCAAATACAACAATCTTATGAATATATGGGAGGCTTTCAACCTTTTCAGCACCACAGCTCCCATTACAAGGACTACATTTTGTACATCAGAGACATTTTCGTTATATATCTCCAAATACAACAATCTTATGAATATATGGGAGGCTTTCAACCTTTTCAGCACCACAGCTCCCATTACAAGGACTACATTTTGTACATCAGAGACATTTTTCGTTATATATCTCCAAATACAACAATCTTATGAATATATGGGAGGCTTTCAACCTTTTCAGCACCACAGCTCCCATTACAAGGACTACATTTTGTACATCAGAGACATTTTCGTTATATATCTCCAAATACAACAATCTTATGAATATATGGGAGGCTTTCAACCTTTTCAGCACCACAGCTCCCATTACAAGGACTACATTTTGTACATCAGAGACATTTTCGTTATATATCTCCAAATACAACAATCTTATGAATATATGGGAGGCTTTCAACCTTTTCAGCACCACAGCTCCCATTACAAGGACTACATTTTGTACATCAGAGACATTTTCGTTATATATCTCCAAATACAACAATCTTATGAATATATGGGAGGCTTTCAACCTTTTCAGCACCACAGCTCCCATTACAAGGACTACATTTTGTACATCAGAGACATTTTCGTTATATATCTCCAAATACAACAATCTTATGAATATATGGGAGGCTTTCAACCTTTTCAGCACCACAGCTCCCATTACAAGGACTACATTTTGTACATCAGAGACATTTTCGTTTATATATCTCCAAATACAACAATCTTATGAATATATGGGAGGCTTTCAACCTTTTCAGCACCACAGCTCCCATTACAAGGACTACATTTTGTACATCAGAGACATTTTCGTTATATATCTCCAAATACAACAATCTTATGAATATATGGGAGGCTTTCAACCTTTTCAGCACCACAGCTCCCATTACAAGGACTACATTTTGTACATCAGAGACATTTTCGTTATATATCTCCAAATACAACAATCTTATGAATATATGGGAGGCTTTCAACCTTTTCAGCACCACAGCTCCCATTACAAGGACTACATTTTGTACATCAGAGACATTTTCGTTATATATCTCCAAATACAACAATCTTATGAATATATGGGAGGCTTTCAACCTTTTCAGCACCACAGCTCCCATTACAAGGACTACATTTTGTACATCAGAGACATTTTCGTTATATATCTCCAAATACAACAATCTTATGAATATATGGGAGGCTTTCAACCTTTTCAGCACCACAGCTCCCATTACAAGGACTACATTTTGTACATCAGAGACATTTTCGTTATATATCTCCAAATACAACAATCTTATGAATATATGGGAGGCTTTCAACCTTTTCAGCACCACAGCTCCCATTACAAGGACTACATTTTGTTACATCAGAGACATTTTCGTTATATATCTCCAAATACAACAATCTTATGAATATATGGGAGGCTTTCAACCTTTTCAGCACCACAGCTCCCATTACAAGGACTACATTTTGTACATCAGAGACATTTTCGTTATATATCTCCAAATACAACAATCTTATGAATATATGGGAGGCTTTCAACCTTTTCAGCACCACAGCTCCCATTACAAGGACTACATTTTGTACATCAGAGACATTTTCGTTATATATCTCCAAATACAACAATCTTATGAATATATGGGAGGCTTTCAACCTTTTCAGCACCACAGCTCCCATTACAAGGACTACATTTTGTACATCAGAGACATTTTCGTTATATATCTCCAAATACAACAATCTTATGAATATATGGGAGGCTTTCAACCTTTTCAGCACCACAGCTCCCATTACAAGGAC
>CM063511.1:16009694-16029694 GCA_032207245.1 Pardosa pseudoannulata
AAACGGTTACAAGTAACAAATTTTCTAGTTGTCTCTAAATTTCAACGATTTGTAACTTATTTTGGATGACTCCAAACATTGAAATAATCTATCTATAGATTAAGAGCTTGCACAAAAGTTCATTAGATGTATTGTAAAATCAACAAATTTTATATTAATCTTTAACCTTCTTCATTGCTGTCCACCAGACATCAGATCTAAGTGTAAGAAAACTCTCAATATCCGATGTTTAAAGTGTTTCTGGAAAGATAAAAAACATTTTTAACACCTTTTAATCAGGGTTGTATCTGTTTTAACCATGGGGGTTTAAACCAGTGGTTTTAACAGGTTTTAACAGTCCTGGTCAATATAAATTTGACCAGTTCTGACCACTGAAATTCACTTTTCAATATATTTAGTACTAATCGAACATAGTTTACTGGCATATAAAAAAGGAAAGTTACATTTGTAACAAAACTACGGTGATTGCAGTTAAAATGATTATAAATTAATAACAATTTTAATTGTAAAATTTCATGTTATTTGTTTTAATTTTAAAACTTATGGTTTTAACTACAACTTATGTTTTTAATTTCAACTCATGTTTTATTTTTTAACTGTAATTCATATTTTATGTTTTTTTACTGCAACTGTATTACATTTTTACAATTGCGTGTGCATGGTTCATTTTTAGCTATCAAACATTCTTATTATATTGTATAAGCATGTTAAATCTCTTGAACTTGTTTAATATTTTGTTTAATTTCACTACTATTTTTATTGCTTATTTAAAGTCACTTCTAAGTACGAAAGATATATCTTAAAATAATTAAAACCATTTAAAACTATTTTTAACAAATCTGACCACTTCTTACAATTTTTGACCACTTTTGACCTGGTAAAACCCCTTTTATCCAGTGTCTTGGTCAAAATCAGTTTTGACCGGTCAAAATTACAACCCCGATTCAAAGTAAAATTAGAAATCCTCAAAGTATCCATACTCATTCGTAATCAGTTACATATTTCTCAAATTACATAATCTGTTGAATAAAATGAATTATTCCGAATTCATTTCCCTAAATAAAATCCCTGCGCAAATTAAATATCTGCGATTGTACAATGGATTCTTGTCATTTTATTAGAAATGAAATGTCACAAGAGGAAATCCTTTTATAAAACTTAATCTCCTTCGAACTGAAAATGAATTTCTGAAAGTGAAATATAATTACACGTATTTTCATTATCACAGGTTGCTTCTGACTTTCAACTCCCAGGAACGGTTTTAAATGAGTCCGATGAGAAATAAATTTTAATTATAGAGGAACCAGCTCCAATTACTTCAACTGTAAATTTTCGATCTCGAAACAAAAGGGTTTTGGTATAAAACGTAATACCTACTTTTGAATCATCAAGGCAAACAAAAAATACATTTAAGGCTTCAATGTCACTCATAGATAAATGCATTTTTAATGAGACATGTCTGAATAAATTAATGAATACCAAATAATTGCGTCCGTATTTTACTAGTTATCCATATACCATTATGAAGTTTTTAAATATAGCAATAAATCTTCAAAAATATTTGCTTTTTTATCATATACATACATATATACATTTATATATTTTATTTTATATATATATATATATTTATATATATATATATATATATATATATATATATAGATATATATATATATATATATATATGTGTGTGTATGTGTATATTTATATGTGTGTGTATATATATATATATATATATATATATATATATATATATGTATATATATATATATATATATATATATATATATGTATATATATGTATATATATATATATATGTGTGTGTGTGTATATATAAATATATATGTATATATTTATGTATATACATATATATATGTAATTACATATATACATATATACATATATATATACACATACATATATCTATACATATATATATATGTGCATATACATATATAGATTCTGAATTTCAACTCCCAGGAATGGTTTCAAATTAGTCCGATGAGAAATAAATTTTAATTACAGAGGATACAACTCCAATTACTTCAACTGTAAATTTTCGATCTCGAAACAAAAGGGTTTTAATATAAAACGTAATACTTACTTTTGAATCATCAAGGCAAACAAAAAATACCTTTAAAGCTTTAATGTCGTTTATAGATAAATACATTTTTAATGAGGCATTTCTGAATAAATTAATGAATACCAAATAACTGCGTCTGTATTTTACTAGCTATTTATATACCATTATGAAGTTTTAAAATATAGCAATATGGCTTCAAAATATTTCAAATATTTGCTTTTTTTTTAATATATATATATATATATATATATATATATATATATATATATATATATTGTGTGTTTATATATATACTTATATATATGTGTATATAATATATACATATATATATGCTTATATATATATTATTTATTTATATTTACATATATATTAATATATTAATATATATATATATATATATAATATATATATATATATAAATACAGTGGGACATAACATGATCATGATCAGTTGGGACAACCGCGATTTTAATAACAATAACCGATATTAATAGTAAACGAATATACAAAATTAGATAAATTTACCCCCCCCTTTAATGCCCAAGTACTAAGTTTCAAAACAAAATGAAAAAAATAAACACCTTACCTTATATTTATGTACTGTATATATTATCCTTTAAAAAATAAGAATTGTATATATAATTAAAAATATTGATCAATTGTTGACTATCTACAATTTTTTCTAAGAACACATTGATAAATTGTTTGTAATCATAATCAACCTGTCATAACGATTTAAAACTTCAATCTTTTGTTTTAATGTTAAATCATTTCACTTTCTGGCTTCCCATATCGACAAGATGCATGTAAGCAAGGCATAAAATGAGAATACGCTCCTTTTCAGTTTCGATAACAATTTCTTGCCTTCTGCTTATCTGACAACCATTGACCACCAGCAGAGTGTGCGTATTTCTGAAAAATTCCAGGATGGTGTAATACCCCGATCCTTTGTTCATTCCCCATTTCTCTAGTTTGAAGAGGATAATTCTCGGAAATTCAAACAGAGAAGGGAAAGTAAAGACTGGGTTTCTTCTGAATATATTGTAAATATTCCTTTGCCATTTAAAATGAGGTTCGAAAACTGATAACATTAACCGATGTAACGATCCCATAAGGCGATAATTTTAACATACAAATGAATAGCGAAAATGACCAAGGGATTTCGATAACAATAAGTGATTGCTAACATTAACCGCGATCATATTCAGCGGAGTACACTGTATATACATTCATATTTATATTATTTATTTATATTTATATATAAATGTGTGTAATGTTGTTTTTAATCTAAAAATTAACCAACATAATTATACCTATCTTATAATAACTTTCTGATAATTCTATCGTTTCTAGCATCTTTTTCTTGCAACTTTGACGAATATTTTTGTTTTTTCTATCATTTTGGCTGCTTCAAAAACACCAAACTTCCAATAACATAAAAGCTTATTATAACTCGGGACGCCTAAGATAGGTCACACGCCTAACCTCGTGACTGGCTTTAAGAGTTCTGATTGGTTGGCTCCATACAACTATAAAATCGAGATGTACGTGTTTTTCGAATGTATGTATAGTATGTGTGTGTTTTATGAATATCTAGCTGTATTTTTCCTCTAAATAAAAGTGAAGTATTAATCGAAATTGCATCCCCTATTTTCGGGAGATTCTACATCGAATATTTTTTACACTAAAAAGTTAATCAAATACCCTTATAAAAATATACATATTTTATACATTTTCGTTTTTAATTATAGAAAATCCAACTCCAGTTACTTCAACCGTGAATTCTCGATCTCGGGTTGTAGCACGAAAAGTAATACCTTCTTTTGAATTATCACGGCAAGCAGAAATACATTTAATGCTTCCAATATTGCTCTTAGATAAATGGATTTTTACTATGATATATTTGCGAATAAATTAATGAATACCAAATACCTACGACTGTATTTTAATAGCTATCCATATAACATTAAGAAGTTTTTAAATTTAATTCCAAAAAAATTTCAAATATTTGATTTTTTAACATATACGTAAGTGCGTGTGATATGGGTGGTGTGTATCTGTGTGATGTGTGTGTATGTGTGGGATACGTGTGAAGTGTGCGTGTGTGTTTGTATGTATATAGTATATATCCAGATATCTGTTTTCATAAAAAATATTAAGTTAAATTAATTTCATATTTCTTCGGGAGATTTTCGTAAATCGAACAAACCTTTTTTTCGATAGACTGTAAAAAATGGTTGTAGTGATCTATATCATTGAAAACAAAGTGAACTTGAAAAATAATTATACATCCGTATATAAATGTGTATATTATACCTCTTTTCATTTACATACATTCCGTGTGACGTTAGCCAATTTATCCTGTTGACGTATAAATTTGTATATTTTACTCATTTCGTTTACATTCATGCAATGTGATGGTAGCCAATTTAGACGCCATTTTTTTCACCAAATCCAGTTGACGTATAAATTTGTATATTTTACTCATTTCGTTTACATTCATTCCGTGTGATGGTAGCCAATTTGTACGCCATTTTTCTTTCACGAAACTCAGTTGACGTATACATTTGTATATTTTACTCATTTCATTTACATTCATGCAATGGGATTCTAGCAAATTCAGACGCCATTTTTTTCACCAAATCCAGTTAACGTGAACCTCTCTTCCTTTACACACTTACGTTACACAATTATCATAATACAGGTGCAAGTAAAAGTTAATCATTTACTTATATACATATAAATATATATAAGTTAATCCTTACCTATAATACAGGTGCAAGTAAAAGTTAATCATTTACTTATATACATATAAATATATATAAGTTAATCCTTACCTCATAAGGATCTATATCTTTGTATAAAATCCTTCTGTCCGTGTATTTGTAAAAGAACTTCTAATAAACACCTGGATCTTTCACGAAATTTTGTGTATGTAATTAAATTGATTGGAGAATAGTTTGGATTCAAAAAATTTTTTTAAAATTATTTTTTATTTTAATAGAATTTTATTACATCACACATGCATATATATAAATATACATTTACATATACATACACACATATATGTAAACACACACATATATATATACATATTTATGTATATATGTATTTAAAATGTATTGTATACATATATACTTATATACTATATAACTGTATATATATGCATATATAGATATATAATCTCTCTCTCTCTTTCTCTTCTCTCTCATATATAATATATATATATATATATATATATATATATATATATATATATGTATATAAACATATACAATATATATACATATTTATATATATACATTAACATATAAACACATTAATGTGTTTATTTTAAATGTATATTTTATATCATGTGTGTTGTATTTCGAACTTTATAGCCAATTCTATACCGTAAGTTTATAAACAAATTTAAAACGAGTACAGAGAAAATACATGATTTTTTAATACAAAATATCACTCTACCATTTGAAATCTCTCTTTTTTTGTTATTTTCATTGACTCAAATTTCCATATAGATATACATCAAATGAAAATGAGTTAATTTTAAATAGTTTCCTAAATGAAAATTTTCAAAAAATATAACAAAAAATATAATTTTTCTTGGCGTTCTAGTTATTATATTACTGTTGAAATCTTACAAAAGGAATCCAGTTTCGAAAACTAAATCTCCAACGTTCTTCAAATTTAATTTCTGTAAGTGAAATTTAATTAAACGCACGTTCATTATCGCAGGTTAGTTGCACGTTAAAACTCCGGCCGATTATTGAAAATGAGACTATTGCAGATCAAGTTTTAATTACAAAGCCCCCAACTCCAATTACTCCGAGTTTTCAGTCTCGATTCAGACGAACTCAGTGCAAGAATTAATACTAACTTTTAAATTACTAAAGTCTGAATGAAAAATATGTTTATGAGCTTCAAAGTCTCGCTCATTCTATAAATCATTTCTATTCAGACAATTCTGTGCTTAAATTAACGAATTTCACATATTAAATTACTCTTAATTTTTATTCGTTACTTATATACGTTTAAAAGTTTTTAAAAATAATTTTAAATAATAAATATATTATAAATCCGCTTAGAAATTATTTCGAATAACTACATAATGATATATAAATATAGATAAGCACGCAGATGATGGCAATCACTCAGGTAGGTTTCAACCAAAATTTAATTTCATTTTAAATGTAAAATTATTATTTAAGTATAATTGCAAATCACTCACTAACGTAGCCGAGTGATGTGTCATGAGCTTGTCTATTTTAAGCGCTATGTAAGTGTGTATTTATATATATATGTGTGTGTGTGTGTGTGTGTGTGTGTGTGTGTGTAATGAGACTGACTTCTCGATGGGGGTTTGCAGTCATGGCCATAAAAATGATACCGTTTCAACTAAAGACCTTTATTAAGATAACTTTGAAGGACGGGTTCCCACTTCATCATAGGGACAAACTGAAGGGTCAGCTAGCATGAAGTTCTATGTACAAGACACGCAACACCTGGGTCAACATCTGTGGGAAAATATCTCTAGAAAAAACTGTCTCCGCTAGCGTATATCTCCTTTTTATTTGGAAATTTCCTAAATTGACCGCTAGGGCCATGTAGGTTTATAATTGTCCAGGTTCTCTTATAATGTAGCAGTGGTCAATTTAGGTTAGAGTAAAAAGGGGAATGGAAAATGACGCGGGAATTTTTTAACCTTGATTTAAGTTTTGAAAACCCCTGAGAATTTTCCTTACAATATATATAATATATAATATATATAATATATATAATATATATATATTATATTTATATATATATATATATATATATATATATATATATATATATATATATATATATGTATGTATGTATATATATATGTATGTATGTATGTATGTATGTATGTGTGTGTATGTAGATACACTAGATTGCCAATGATGGCCGGTCACTTTCAATTTTACGCATTTTGTTAAATGTCTAAAAAAATACACGAGGCATTATCCTGAAACCTCAGGCGTGCAAACAGGATAGTAAACATCATATATTTCAGCTAAGAATTTTTCCCGAAACCCAACAGGGGACCGTCAACAAATTGAAGAAAAATTAATATATTTTGGATAACCCTGTAAAACGTAATGTGTAAAAAGCGTTGAAACTTTAGCATATGATGAGGATTTAATAATCTGTGTTCATTGTTATGAGGATAGCACGTATATTCGGGGAGAAATTAAGGTTTTTATAAAAACAATCCCAAATTTCACCAAATTTCTGCAAATGTCATAAGATTCTATGTTAGGTTCTACCTTAACATGATTATGACGGGACATGGTGCATTTCCCATTTATCAGGGGTGGTTTTTTGGTAAAAATGAGATTTGCAAGTGCGGAACTGAGGTTGGTGATCTACCAAACATCGTCTGCAACTGCGGTCTCTTCGAAGATCTCAAGACTAAATTCTTCCCAAGAAACTTTGTGGATGTTGAACTTATTCTACTGTGTGCTTCACAGAAAAGCAGTAAAGAACTTGAGCAAATAATGGAGCGTTGCCTGATCTATTGTATGGAAAACTCGATGTAAACATTGTATATATTGTAAATAGTTTTGTCTTGGTACCAAGAAATAAATAAAGAGCTGTTGGCTCCCGCAGGTTGGTTGGTTGGTTGATTGAAGTTTAATGGCGCTAAATCCATTAAACTTCAACATTGTTGGCTCCCGCAGGATTGGCTCAGTAGACTCATTATGGTGATATATAATATGAATCAAATTAGAGTCTTTAAATTGCAGGGTATCCAAATGGATCTAAATTTAATCATGGTGACCCTGGTTCTCCGGATCGTAATAAGGGAAAGCTGAGAGCGGACGGTACGTACCGACAGATTAGATTCCGGAGTGGCAGAGCTCCAGGTATGACCATGGTTGATGGTGGAGCAACGACTGTCGCGACGACTCCTATATTCGATCATCGTATTGCTTAGGTAGGATTGGTAAAAAGAATTCTTCTAGAAGAATTCTTTTTACCGATACCGATAATAAAGAAGAGAATTCTTCTTATACTAAAAATGTATGTTTGGATAGTTCTACAGTCTTCAAAGTTTATTCTAAAATTGTAGAATCATTCTGTATATAAGTATAGTTTTATTAACCCTCTCATTGCCACAATAGCCCTCGATAGCCAATACCTGTGGGTCCCAGAATTGCCGAAGCCATCTGAGAATATTTCCTTCCCCCTAGAGGCGTGATTGCTAATTGAAGAGGATAATGCTGATGGTAGTGAACAGATACCTCATTGTAAACTTCCGATATTGGCAAGTGTTTTCCTCTGATGATTTTACAACACTTTGAGAAGCACTGCTTGTTGCTAGATAACATAAAACATTTCTTAACTACTCTGTATGAATTTGAACATATTTACTTAGATTGGCAGGTGAAAAAAAGTCTGGTGAAGACATGCAAACTTTGGGCTATTGGGCTGGGAACTAGAGGTCATTTGAAATTATAGTGTACGGGTCTTTAACTGAAACAGTTTACCTGTGTGCGTAGTTAGGTGATATATTATTTATATTTAATCCTTCATTAGTTATAAGAACTCACTTTAGAATTATTTCGTTTTAGGCATCTGATTATGCATACTTCTGTACTCTTATTTTATCTGTTTATTTTCTAAAAAATAGAACTAAATACAACAATTGATTTTAAATGTGTAGAATATTTTTTTATAAATATAAATGAAGTAGTAAATATGTTTTCAGTAGGAGTGGAAAATTTTGTATAAAAACAACAATAGTACATTTTCGTCAAATAAGAGGTAAAGTTCACTTTGAAAGGCCCTGGAATGGGAGGAAATAAACAGAAGTACTTTCCGATAGTTTTATTCTTTACTCTTATGGTATTTTTCTGAGTATTTTTATGTTAACAGGAAGAACATTTTAAATCATTTTTCTCTATACTTTAAAACATATATCTCCATATATTTTGATTTTGGTTTGGTTTGGTTTGGTTTGGAGCGCTACGGTCTACTGTTTTGCACACGAGGGCTAATGAGACCGGGACCTACTGCTTAAAGCCGATTTCGAACGGCTACGAACATACATGCCATAGTGGGATTCGAACCCACGAACTCCGGTACCGACGGTCAGCGCTCTAACCAATCGGCCAGCGTTCGGCCCATATATTTTGAAAATAAACTAAAATTTCCGCTTTTGAGAGTTAACAGAACTGCTTCAGCAGCTATGTATTTTTAATTTTAATAATATTTATATATGCAAACGGACATTTCTTATATATGGCATTTAATATTTCGTATCTTAAAATATTATAGAATAAATTGAAAATTCACAGATTTTGAATTAAGAATTTTCGTAAACTAATTTTGTAAACTTTTCCTTTTCTTCTCCCCCATCTCAAGCCAAACTGGTGGTTACTATAATTCGTTTATCCCACTATGGCGTGGATTTTCGTAGCCGTTCGGAATCGGCTTTAAGCAGTAGGTCCCGGTCTCATTTAGCCCTCGTGTGCAAAACAGTAGACCGTAGTGCTCCAAACCAAACCAAACCAAACCAAATCTCCCCCATCTCAAATTTAACTTAAATTCTTTTATTTTTGATAATTTTCAAATTTATTTTAAGACTTTTTTTATTAGCCATGATAAATACAATATATTCCTAGTTATGACTGGTGACTTGTGATTTTAGACATTTTGTTGAATATCTAGAAATATACCACAGATTTCGAGCTTATTTTATGGACGACTACTTTCAAGAATTTTCAAGCCTGGTTTTGGGACTTTCCCAAAAGTTGCTCTATACATTTAGCTAATATATTATGCACATTATATTTAGATTCCATTCATGCATCCAATATATGTTATGCCCTTATCCATTCCAGGTCCAACCACTTCATAAATTCGAGGACAGACGGACAGGTAACTTGGGCTATTATTATATAGGGGATTTCATTCGGGAATACGCTGAGAAGTAAAAAACACTGGAGATAGGTTTCGAATAACTTATCCCTTTTGTAGACTAATGAAACGTGGTAAATTCATAGGACATAGTGATAATTGAACTGGAAGTGTCGTGCCAAAGAGTTTCCCCTTCTTCAAAACCCCAAAAATTGCAATTTTTATCACCAACGTGCTGAGCATGCTAGTCTAAACACCAACCATGCACAACTAAATAGTGAATGATATTTTCCTTAAGGTTTCCTTAGATTATTCTATCGACGATCACTTTCAAAAATTTTCAAGCCTAGTTTTGAGACTTTCCCAAAAGTTGCTCTATACATTTAGTTAATATATTATGCACATTATATTTTGATTCCACTCGCACATGCACAGTGAAACATTATTTAGTAAATCTGTTCATTTGTCATCTAATATTTATAATTTTTTTATTTCAATTGCAAGGTACTGTGTACAATGTTGTTTCACATGCTTTCTGGAAATAGCATTATCGAGAACTATATATTGATATACAGGGTGTCTATAAAATAACTCCGGGGTTTTAAAAATTCATATCTTACTAACTATAAAAGATAGCAAAATTTAGTCGATTTCTCTGAAAAGAGTAGCTCAAAAAGTTTTACTCATACCAATTGGGAATGTTTGTATCAACTGTTGGCGGCGCTCAAGGGCGTTGACCTTGAAATGACGTCGCGAAATTTGAAATGATGGCGACTCCTCAACAAAAGGCTCAATGTGTTATTTGGCTCATAGAAACGAATTCTGTAGTTACCGTACAAAGAAACTTTCGACGTAACTATGGTGTTAACCCGCCTTCTGACTAAACCATTTGTCAATGGTGTGGCAACCGTCCCCCCCAGACATGCTCGCCAGGACATGGGAAGAGGTAAAATACCGTTTAGACTTCTACCGTGACACTAACGGGGCTCATATAGAACTTTACTAAGTGTTAAAAAAAACTTCAAAATGTAAGCTTGCCAGTCATGTATAAAACATGTATGTATGTTTTTTATTTCATTAAAATATTTTGCCTCAAAACCCCGGAGTTCTTTTATAGACACCCTGTATATAGATAGATATAGATATATATAGATATTGAGAACTCTGCAAATTGTAAGCAAAACAGTTCGAGAAATTTGGGATTGTTTTTTATAAACTATCCTCAAAACAATGAACACATATTACTACAAGAAGCATCCTAATACTGTGCTAAAGTTTCAACACTTTTCACGCATTACGTTTTCCATGGTTATCTGAAACATATTAGTTTTTCTTCAATTTGTTGACGGTACCCTATGGGGTTTCGGGAAAAATTCTTAGGTGAAATGTATGAAGTGTTCTTGTTACATGCCTGAGGTATAGCTTTCTAGATATTTATTAAAATGTCTAAAATCGCAAGTGATCGGCATCATTAAAAGTATAGTGTATTTATCAATGTATAATTCTTTTTACAGTAAATATTTTAATACTTAAATCTTTTGGGTGAATTGAGTAGGTTAAGACCACTACGGCCTAGAGTTTTGATATTAATCAGATTGGTAACCTTTGGCGAAACAGATAGCAAAAGTATACTCCGCTTTTCTCAGTATTTACTTTTGTGATTCTCCCCACTTTACTTCCCGCTCTCATAAAAGTGTGTAAATAGGCCTTTTCTTTTTGGAGTTGGTTATTTTACGTGTTTGATTGTCCAAAAATTCTAAAATTGAGTAATTTTATGCTAACTACATATTTCACATAATTTTTGATATATGTAATCTCGTATTAGAAAATCCCTTATACAATAATAGCCTAAGATATCTGTTCACTTGAATTTATGAAGCGGTTGGACCTGGAATGGATAAAGGCATCCATATTTGATTCTTGGTGAATTAGGATTAGCAAAATTCAAATCGAGTTCGAAAACGTTTGTAGTCATCCCCGTCCACCCTTTTCAAATGCTTAATGCCAGAATTTCAAGACCTATTTTCAACGGTTAAGAGAAGACGATTAAATTTATCAATTTATCATATAATAAATAGGTAAAAATAACATGATTTCTGACATTATGACGTCATTTCTTTAACCATCTTAATTAATCATTTATTATTTTAAATTATTTAAATATCGTCTGCATTATTTTCATACGTTTTATCACTGAACTTAGATATTACGGAAATGATTTTTTTATATTTGGTTTAAATAATAGATTAGGTATATATGTCAACATTTAAAATTTAATCATCAATTATCTTTTGTTGCAATGAAAATTTTATCACCGGTATTAACAACAAATTCTTTTCATAAAATTCTAGGAGTCTATTTCACGGACTAATAAATATCTAGCGTTTAAGTTATATATCTTTGAAAATTAATAAGTTTGTTAGTTTGAGTGTTTGTTTTTTATGCATAACCACACGGTTTGCAATCGATTCACTGAACTTGAAAATTACTTAGATAATTTTCTTTTATATGGCATAATTAATAGATTAGGTACGTATGTAATAATTTTAAATTTAATCCTCAATTATTTTTTGTTGCAATGAAAATTTTATCACCGGTATCAACAACAAATTATTTTCCTACCTCAAGGGTGTAGTGGTTTGGTTTGGTTTGGTTTGGAGCGCTACGGTTAACTGTTTTGCACACGAGGGCTAATGAGACCGGGACCTAACAGTTTAAAGCCGATTCCGAACGGCTACAAACATCCATATCCATGAAGCGGGAATTCGAACCCGCGAACTCACAAGTTCCAAGAGCAGCGCTCTACCATAACATTCGGCCATTTTCGGCCATAAAAGTCTAGGAGTCTATTTCAAGGATTCATAAATATCTAGAGTTTAAAATTGAATATCTTTGAAAATTAATAAGTTTGTTCTTTTGTGTGTTTGTTTTTTATGCATAACCACACTGTTTGCAATCGTTTCGTTAAATTTTTGGCATCATTCACATATACCCCCAAATAATCACTGTCAATATTAAAACCTCTGCTGTCCATCCTATCACGTAATATGACAAGAAAAATTAAAGTTGGCAATTAATATGAGGTCTGTAAAGATAAACAAATTATTGAGCGTGTACCAGATAAATCTCAGCTAAAAAACAAACCATTTTTTTTACCTGCATTATAGGGTACTTTAGAATTCTGAAAAATAAAAAGTGATAATGATCCCGTCATATGATGGGTTATATGCTAATAGAAGAATAATGTACACAAGTTCAAATTGCCTTTTTCATAAAATAAATGTAAAAATTAATATATACAATAAATATAGGAAAAGAATGTCTTACGTTGTACAGTATATGCAAACTTTTACTTTAAAATTTCATACAGTTTTTTTCTAAAATTAAATATTTTTTTTATTTTTTTTTTGTCAAATGAATGTAGAAGTAGTAAATGTAATAAATATATCTAATAAATATAGTAAAAATGTCTAGAGTTGCTTTGTTTATGAAAAATTTATAGTAATTTTCTGAGGTAAATCTTTGAATTGCAACATTATTTTATAATTACAGAGTATTTCACTAAATTCATAATCCTTTATAGTTATAAAATTTGCTATAAGAGAATAATAAATAATATACAGAAAAAAAATGTTATAAAATAATATTACAATTCGGTTTTAATAATTGAAAAATAACATGGGTCATTTATGACCAAAACACCTTCAGTTTAAGCTACTTTGTAACAACTTAGAGATTTTTAAATATACAAATATTTACAATTATTATATACACTATATATAAATTTAAATATCTCGAAGACATTTCTAGCTATTTTGTTTTCCTTTAAAGTAAACTAAAATTTTGCTTTAAGTCAACAGCTATATTGGAATAGCTATTTCTTTGTAACTTTTTTATTTATATTGCGTAAACAAGAATTTTATTTTACTTATATATGTTACATATTCAATATTTTGCACATTTTAAAAGATTTAAAAATAAACAAGAAATATGAAGAAAGTTAAATAAAAAAATCTTTTATTTTGCCTTTTTTTAGTCAGTTTACTACACTAACTTAGAATATTATAGTTAAAATCTTCATATTCATTTTATATGTACCCAAAAATTTATTTCAAGATAAACTAAATTTCTTCTTTGTGTTTAAAGGGTTATTTCACTAGCAATTTCTTTGTAAAGCCTCTATTCATATGCGTAGGCAAGTATTTCACATTAGTAATATTTGTAACTGAATATAGTTAATATTTAACACTGTTTTTTAATTTGTGTATTATAAAACAATGGATCACAAACTTTTTTGGTAACAAACCTCTTCTCATAACTTTGATTTCTTTGCAATAGTAATGCAAAATCAAAATATATAGCATATTTTGGATATTAAAAGTAATATATTTAGCTTTTTATCTTGTCCTCTAAATTATAAAACCATAATTTTTCATTCTTTCTATAATGGTAAGCCTGGTTAGGTAATGAGTTTTTTGTTTGGAATTATGTAATTATTAGCTTCTATTTTAAATAAGGTAAGATTGGTTTGGTTTGGTTTGGTCTACTGTTTTGCACACGAGGGCTAATGAGACCGGGACCTACTGCTTAAAGCCGATTCCGAACGGCTACGAACATCCATGCAATAGTGGGATTCGAACCCACGAACTCCAGTACCCACGATCAGCGCCCTAACCAATCGGCCAGTGTTCGGCGTTAAATAAGGTAAGAAGAATTTTTCAGAATAACTAAAGTATGTAGGTAAGTTTTGCCTGCAAAAGACTAATCAATTAAAAAACCTGTGAGGTCGCTATAATATTCTGCTTTGAGAATTCTATTTCAAGTTGGCTTTCAATTGTTATTTTTGTAACTACTCTTTTCATGTAAGCAAACACACATTTTACCTTTCATAGATCAGTATACTATGATATAACAATAGTGTATTAACTTTCCTACAGCTTAAAATATTTTCCAAATACATTAAATATTTGCAAACAATTTAACCCGCAAAGATACATCGACTGGAAGTTCTGGTAGGCCTATTTGTTAACATAAATTTTCAAGGTAACTCGTCAATTGGCAAAATAATTAATCCTTAGCAATATTTCTGGAGACTTATTTTTGTCGACAGGGTCTCCAAGCGTCTTGAATTACTTCAAGTAACCAGTCCTTTAAATTTGCGTACTTTAAAATGTACAAAGCATTGCAAATGAACATGATTTGAAGCTGAGCAAAATTTTTCTCACATATGAATATATCGGAAATGAATATCTCCGATGTATTTCATATATTTGATGAATTTGGCGACATTTGGAATCTTATATCACAGACAGTTCTTTGGCCCTGTTGTGGCTCTGTTTCAAAATCTAGTTTATTTTTCTAGCCAAGGTCTTCAAGTGTCTTGAATTACATCAAGTAACCAGTCCTTTAGATTTAGGTACTTTAAAATGTACAAAGTATTGCAAGTGAACATGATTTGAAGCTGGGGAAAATTTTTCTCACATATGAATAAATCGGAAATGAATATCTCCGATGTATTTCATATATTTGATGAATTTGGCGACATTTGGAATCTTATATCACAGACAGTTCTTTGGCCCTATAAAAGCAAGGTCCAAGCTCATTCGTCAGTTCAGAGTTATTCAGGGTGTTTTTCAGACCAGATCTATGTTCAGGAGCTGTGCAATTTGTGGTGTGATAGTACTCCAAGCCTGTTGTGTTCCAGTATGTTTTGTTCTTGTATACTGTGTTCCTATTTTGTACGAGGATTATTTCCTAACTGGTAATACTGATCTGCATCACTGCTTGTTTCAGTAACTCAATTTTTGTTGTGTTTTATCTCTAAAAGTTCATTCAATATATGAGCTCGTAAGATCGTAATAATGTGTTTGTTTTGATGATTAAGACGGCTCTTTCAAAAGCTAGTTTTAAAACTTATGTTTTTATATGTGTTAACACATTGTGCGCTGGTACATTTCGCAGCGGAATTGTACAGGGAGCGGGCGTTTTGCGCGTAAATTTAGTTATTCAGTTAAATCTCAATAGATCGAAAACTATTTCATTTTTTAACCAACTTTTCGTATTTTATATTGAAATATATAAACAAATATATAAATAGAAATATATAAATAACAACCATAAGATTTTTGTAAACAAAAAAATATATATTTTAGTGGTTAAATTTATAATAGTATCGTAAATATGAAAAATTAAATAGAAATAGTAGTATAAAGTTTCAATTTTTCCTGTTCTGTAGTTCCGCATCGACTAATGTAAAAAGTAGTTTTTATTTGTCTAATTTTTTCCAGAATCTATGTAGTAGACAAGAACATTCGGCTTTGTTTTCCTGTATATAACATTGTTTTGGTATCCAAAAACAAACCATGTTGTTACACTAACCCGTACTAATACGTGACCCTCGTTGAAGTATCAATCGTCCGAAAACGTACTAGTACGTGTCCCGCATACAATGTGTTAACACACATTTATATATCTTACAATACTTATATATTACTTTAGATTTAATTGGTAATTTTTCTCAGATCGATGGCAGAGTGGATAGGGCGATGCTTTACAGTATCGGGTTTCATGGGTTCGAATCCTAATGTTGTTCCTAAAAAGCAATAGGTACTTGTCTCTAGTGTAGAATAAAGTACGCCGTAGGAAGACAAACTAGTTAAACAAGCAATTTAAATTTTTTTATTGAATTTTTTCGTAAATTTATTTGCTCAAAATATATAAATAGCTGAAAGTATAGAAACACATTGAAAGAAATTACAAAAATTTCCATAGATATTCATAATATATTATTTAAGTGTTGCATAAGTATCTGCACAAAATTACTCTAACATAAAAAATTACTTAAATGCGTTTAAATTTCCCAAAAAAGAACAATGCATTGAATAAAATATAAAAGCTAAAATGATAAAAAATAAAACATATCAGCTGAATGCTAAAATTAATTTAAAATAATCTCTTTTATAAATGTTAAATTTATTATTTAAAAAAAATTCCTTTTTCATCATTTTTATAATACATTTGCAATGAACAAAAAAATAGTTTCAATGTTGATTAAATTAATATTATAAAAAGAACATTAAAATAAAATATTTTTCAATATTACATTATATAATATTAGCCTTTTTATAAAAAAGGGATATATCAAGTATTAACTTTCCTATATATTTTTAAAAATTACAACTTTTGTAAAAATTTATTATCTACTGAGGTTTTTTTTTCAATTTAGAAATGTATAGATTTTTTTGTACTACTCCAGTATTTTATCGACGAACAAAATTCGAGTGTTTTAATTTCACAATTGAAATTCTAATTTCCTATAAGGATAAAAAAAACCTCAACAATTCAAAGTCAAAGATGAATAATGCATGAAAACCTTTAATCCAATTCTCGCATCGAAGAGCGTTTCTTTTCCTTTAAACGAAAAAGAAAGAAATAAAGAGACAGCGGAATTTAAAATTTTAGGGAGCATCCGTAAAATAATAGATAGTCTGTAATCCTCAAAAAAAACCTTTTAAGTTTTTTTTTTAACAAATGCTTTTCAAAGCAAAGTGGATTTTTTTTTTCACCAAAAATATATTAATCCCATTCTTTGCTTTTCAATAAAATTCTCAAGGAGTTAGTTTGTAAGTTTCAGCTAAAAGTCCACAAAAGAAAAAATTAATTATAAGACAGCTGGTTTTAAGATATCAATCACTATTTTTTTTCTCTTGTGTTGTACAAAAAGTAGTATTACTAAAATTCCTTATAATTTATTTTTCCTCTTTCAAAAATGGTTGCATGGAGATTTAATTGATAGACCACTGACTTTCTGCCCTGAATTCCAAAGGGCGGACCGAGGACTGAATGCTAGGGTGCTGCCCTTCGGTACTAGGTTTCGTAGGTTCAAATCGTTTATGGAATGGATATTCGTACCAGAATGGGCTTTAAGAATTAGGTCCCGGTCTGATTAACAGTAATGATACAAACCAAACCTTCTGAAGTGCAAATGTTGTTGTTGTTTTATGCCACTTGTTTTCAAACCAAGCTCTATATGAGCCGGAGGCTACTCGATTTAAGGCGAAGTGGTGCGACTTTCGTTTCAACGAGAACCTTAAGGGTGAAAGTACGACTTATGCACGAGTGGGTCCTCATAATTTTGAATACAGGACCAAGCAGAAGACCCATAGGTTTGGCCTGCCACCCCTAGAGCTATTGATTGAGAACATGAAGGACACTGCGACCAAGAATATATTTTAAGTGCCCTAGTCACCTTTAGCGAACACGGCGGATCTTAGTCCGGTTCGAGTTCTAAACCCGCAACCTCTCAGTTACGAGATCGTTGCCTTTGCCGACTGAGCTGTATCGTGCAGTTGGAAATTCTGAGTTAACCTTTTTAAAAAGGAACTCTTTTATAATAATAAAATAAAGGATTAAAAAATTAATCTGAATGTAAAATATTTGAAATTTATCTTCAAACATATAAGTTTAATAGCGCGTAAAATGAGCTGTCAAACTCTACGCTCTTGTAGAGAGTGAATATAATTTTTATTTAAAATTTAATAAAATATTATTATAAGTATCCTTAATATAGATAAATATAAAAATATATACATATATAAATAAATAATATAACAAATATATATATATAAATAAATATTAACATATATATATAAATAAATATATATATAATAAATAGTTATATATAATATATAATATAATATATAAAATATATAATAAATATATATAATATATAATATATAAATAATATATATAATAATTATAAATATAATATATATAATATAATACAAATATAATACATAATATATAATATAATAATATATAATAAAATATAATATAATAATTAAATATAACAATATTAAAATATAATAAATATATCTTAATATATTTATATATAATAGAAAAATATATATATAAAATATATAGAATATATAATATAATGTTATTTTATATTATATTAAAATTAATGTCAAACATAAAAAATTGAAAAAATCATCATGTCTACAAAAAGTAATGAAAAAATTAAGATATTTGAATTTGGTCTCATTTCGAAACCACTGTCCTCTAAAGGGTTAAGTAAAATATCTCTCATTAGACTGCAAATTATTGACCACAATGCTCTAAACCAAATCATATCGTAGACCATGTGTTCGAATCCCATTAATGACAGGAACATACCTAATCTTTCGGTACAATGACCCAAAAGCCATTTCAGACCGTAAATAGGATTGTATTTCCGATACTATTTATACCTATAATATCTATTTATGCCTTGATGTATCTAAACATGTCACGCATAGCAGTTTAGTTGCGTCTAAGAAGTTTTTTTTTATCTAGATGTTTAATTTAAATATAATGGAGTTATACAACATCAAGCTTTTATTCGTTTGGTTTCGTTTGGAGTGCTACGGTCTACTTTTTGCTACACTAGGGATAATGAGACCGGGACCTACACCTTAAAGCCGATTCCAAACGGCTACGAACATCCATGCCACTATGGGTTTCGAACATACGAACTCTGGTACCGACAGACAGCACCCTAACCGATCGGCCATCGTCCGGCAAATCATTCGTTAGAGAAATTAACTATGTAAGTGATTTTTTTTTCTTTTTTGAGAATAAAAGTTTGCCCATCAGAGAATTCTTTTTCCTTTTATATAAAATTTTCTTTGTAAGGGATATTTATAATGAGAAAATTAAAAAAAATTCTAGTGAAAAATACCTTTGATTTTCTTTATAATAAATTTCCTTCATAAGTGATATATTTTTAACTTATTTTTATAAGTAAAAGTATGTTCAGCAGAGATAAGCATTGACTGCCTTGATATTTCTTAAAAAAATATTTTTATAAGAGAAAATAAAAAAATATTCAGCACGGAAGAGCACTGATTTTAATTTTTAATTCTAGATATTTCAAAGAATATATTTACATTTCCCTTATTTTTTATTTTCTTTTAATATAAGTTTTCATGTAAATATTTCTGTTTGAATATATTTTAGCATTTTTCTTTTATACTTACGAAAAATGTTTCCT
>CM063511.1:16033911-16041411 GCA_032207245.1 Pardosa pseudoannulata
ACACCAAGACGCCATGTTTGGCATATCTTCGACCTACTGTGATCCCTTTGGCATGATGGCCTAATTAGCATTTTTATTTCCTATATAAACCTTTATTTATATTCAAAATAAACAAAATTCAACAGGAGGAATTAGTTTCTTTTAATTTTGTATTTTGTTGCGAGTACTCCACTTATACGTTCGCTGGCCTAGACGCTCTGTCGGTCTCATCTTGATAGAGTGATCAACAAAAGTTAGTGCAATTAACTTCTGCTTACACTGATTGACTTTTTATGTCATTCCTTTACCGTCATATACTAAATGCGTTAATGGGGCAAACAGTCCAACCATTTCACTAAGGGGGTTGGGGTGTAAGTCTTGTCGTTTAGCTCTTGTTTAAATTTAGGTATTTACCTATGATCAAAATTACAGTGATATTTATTTTTTAGTCAACAAGACTAATATTATTTGGGTTGCATTGCGTAGCTTATTTAAGTTTAATTTCAACCACAGGTTCTGAGAGACTACAGACTTAAAATAAAAAATAAACAAATAAGCTAAATTAAGAGTGACTGAAAACAGCTTTAAAACAAAAATAAGTAAATTTATTACAATTATATATACATTACTAATATACAAAATTTTGATTAAGTTTCATAAGATTTATTTTTTCAACATGGTCAATTTAGGTGCCACACTAATTAAGATTTGACAATAACCTCCTATCACTTAGCTAACTATATAAGAGAGAAGGCCTAATATCAATTTCAAATATTTAAAACTAGTACCCTGTGGGTACTTTTGATGTGCCAAGGCGGTACTCCAGTCGGACGCTCTTGTGAAATGACGTAGATACTTTGCGTGTTATCTCAATTGATGGGACGATAACGTTCCCTCTAGTCTCACTACTGGTCTGGGGCATTCTAAATAAATTGGGGTTATTTTGAAAATCGGATGATCTGGAAACTTCTGGTCGTTGCGAGATGCCGAGATCTTTCTTGGGGCCAACTCCTTTGATCCCCGTACTCTATCCTCGAGTCGTGAATACTTCCCGTCGAACTCTCGACCTCCGAACTATGACAGTCGGACCTCTCTCCTTAACTGCCGAACACTGACAGTCGGATTTCTCTCCTCGACTCGACTGCCGAACACCCCCTCTTGACTTTTCTTTATTTTATGTATTTTTCATCTGTGTCCATTCTTATCTCTCTTCATCCAATCAGGAGAGCTGTAAAATCCCAATTGGTCTCCTTTACCCTGTCTTGAAACCACAAACGTGGAAAATCCTTATCAATTCAAATTGGGCACTGTCCCTTAGGGACTCATAAATAACTCCACAAAATTACATAATTATTTAGTATTATGAACGGAGACGCGAATCTAATCTAGGACTGGGATCCGACACCCGCCCAAGGATCCCGCACACGACATTGAAATAATTTTTATTGGTCCTCTTTACAAAAGATGAAGTCGTATTTAGATCCCAAGCATTTTACTTCTCGTATCCATTAATCAGTTATATTACTGATCTAAATTGTCTCATCACAAACCTGATCAGTCCATCCAGGATGGGAACAAAATAGTACTTTGGAAACATTCATCTTTTCTGTGGGTAACTCAAAAATTGCAGCGAAACCGGTTCATTGATTGACTGTGTATTTTTTTTACATATCTCAATTTTTTTTCTGATGCACATATTTATTTGCAACATAATGACTATCAAAAACACGAGTGGAAATATTTCCATTGTTAAATAAATTATTTCAACAAATGAAAGATAAAAAATTGCCTGAAAGAAATAACTTCAAATACATCTCTTTGCAGATTTTTATTTTCAAACGTAAAGAATATTTTTTAATTAATAGAGAAAAAGTTAATTCTATGCGTTACATTTCAAAAAAATATCACAAATTATACTAAGCATATATAATATTTCAAATTTTAATTCCAATGGAAGGAGAATAAAACTTTAATTAAAATAACTGAAAAATTATTCTTTAAAAAAGCTGTTCAATAATATTGTTTAAGGCATATGAAATACTGCGAACACAAAATGTAAATAACAACTTTTGTAACGTTTTTAAATGAATAAAAAAAATTTAAAATACAATTGCTTTTTATACCACAAAAAAAAATGAAATCGAATTTCAATTTCCTATCTAACAAAGCAATATAAATAAAAAAAAATATAAAAAACACTTTTAAATATAAAACTTTATGGAGAAAATTACGATAAAAAATTGCAGGAACGTAAAATTCTCAGTATCTGATGTTTGAAGTATGCTTAGAAAGACAGGGAAAAATGTTTTTAACTCTTTTACATAATTTTAATTGTCGTGTAGCTCTTTTTAAATTTTAAGTATAATGTCACGAAGATTCAAATGAACACGCCGTTTAACTTAACAGAAAAATTTATTGAAGCTAAGTAGCAACTGGCAACTTTACAAGATCGAGGTTTCCTACAACTAGTGGGTATCAGCCTTTATACCCGAACAGAATATTCGAGAAATAACTAATTTACATATTAAAGAAAGATCTAGAATGTTCAAGAACATAAACCAACGATAAACAACATTTTTAAATTAAAAATCCGTACTTTGGATCAACTGCCATGGAAAGCATCGAACCGACAATCTTCCGGTCTGGATCTAGCGCTTTGACCATTCGGCCACTCAGCTCGTCGGCTAGTCTCCTTTATGCGGCAATATACCTATGATCAAATTTATAGTGGTATTTATTTTGATTAGTCACAAAGACTAAGTATTATTTGGGTTGCGTTGTGTAAAATATTTAAGTACTAAATTCAATTACAGGTTCTGAGAGACTGCTGACTTAAAATATAAACTAATAAGCTAAATTAAGAGTTATTAAAATCAAAAATTACACTCTAAAATAAACATAAACAAGGCTTAAAGTTAACATAAAATTTAGCAAACTTATTATTATGCTATATACATGTCTATATACAAACAATTTAACTTAATCTTCATAAAATTTGCTTTTTAACACGTTCAATTAGGCACCACACTAACTAAAATTTGAGAATAATTTTCTAACATTTAGGTAGGTAAATAGTTAGATTGAATGCACTTTGTTGGATCTTTCATATAACGATTTAATTTCTCTCCGGGGGGTTGTTTACTTTGTCAAAAATTGGAGCATTTTTTCTTCCACTTATGTAGAGTGCACGGAAATTTAGTGTTTTTAAATTATAGGATAAAGGGAGGCGGGTGTTAAATATTGATATGAGGGTTTTCTATTTATAATTTCTTCTTTAAAATTTAAGTTTTTTATAAGAATATATTGAACAATCATTGTAATCAAAATTGATAGCTAGAAAAGTTTGAAACTAATAATTTATCTACGTCCAGGCTGTAGTGGAAATGATAGTTTCATTCCTTTATTTCCATGAATTACTGTAGCAAAAATATTGGGAAGAACTTAACTATAATTTCTACGTAGCTAAGAAGACTTTCAATTATCTTCGTAAATGAATTCAACGGGATTCTAAACTGGATTCAAAGTATCGAAAGACTTTAGAGGAGTAGGAAGAAAATTCTCAGCCTAAATACAAACCCTTTTTTATATGCTTCCTAGGGCAATATTCTGGAGTCCTTTTAGGGTACAATTCTGGAAAATTAAAAATTTTATTGATCCCATCATATGAGGGGCTATATGCTAGTATAAAATAATGAGGAAAGAGCCTAAATGTAGCTCATTAAAAACCTAATTTTAATCATGACTGTCAAGACTGTTAAAACCTTTTGTCTCTAGCATGAGAAAACACTTTGCGGGAGAAAAGAAAAGCAATTTTACCCTCGAAGGAAATTCAACTTTCTCCTTCGACATTTGGAGTGACATGAGTGTTCGAAAGCGAGCAAAACTGTCTTAAATTTGCAAAATTATTAATTGACTCTACATGAAAGAATCAATAATTTTAATTAATTTAAAATTTTGATAATTTTATTAATTATTAAATAATTAATATTTTTATAAATGATAATTATAATTTTGATAATTAAAAATTAATAACTATTAATTTCATGAGTAATGATTATTATGGTGATCATTAATAATTAATAATTATTAATTTTGATAAATAACAATTTTGACGTGATTCTGGTACCATATTTTGAAAGGAACACACGAGTCCAAAGGATCGCCACAGATTTTAAGTAATGTTTTAATTTATTTTCCAAGTAATATAACTTCTAAAAGTTTGATGAAATAGTACATTTTTAAAAAATCTATAAAAACTTACAGTAAATGAAAAAAGTGAACTTCTCTTAGGTGCAATATGAATTTAAAAACATGTGGAAAATATTATAAACTATTAAAAAATAGAAAACTGAAATATATTAGAATTTATTTATTAGAAAGCAAAATACTGTTTGTTGTAACATAAAGTTCCATTTTGTATGCAAAATTTAAACAAAGTGTAATGTCTTTAAAAATTAAGTTTGTTAACATACGAAGAGTAAAAATTAACTTCTAAAAATATATTTAGATTTTTAATAACTCATCAAACCTAAGGTAATAAATTTTGACCATTACAATATTTTCACTAGATTGTATTTCATTAGGAGAATATAAAATAATGAGGACAGATCCTAAATGTAGCTCTTTAAAAACCTAATTTCAATCATGAATGTCAAGACTGTTAAATATTTTGTCTCTAGCATGAGAAAGCACTTTGAGGGAAAAAAGAAAACCAATTTTATCCTCGAAGGAAATTCGACTTTCTCGTTCGACATTTGAAGTGACATGAGTGTTCGAAAGCGAGCAAACCTCTCTTTAATTTGCAAAATTATTAATTGACTCTACATGAAAGAGTCAATAATTTTTATTAATTTAAAATTTTGATAATTGTAATGATACATTACAATTTTGTAAAATTAAAAATTTTACTAACCCCGTCATATGACAGACTATATGCTAGTACAACAATAATAAACGACTATTAAGAAACCGGTATGAACTGTACTTAAAACGTTTATAAAAAGGTCCATTGGAAAAAAGACTCAATAAAAGTCTTTTAAATATACGAAACTCCCTGAATGCGAGCTTTAAGTAATAGCTTTTGTTTACGACTCGATAAAGAAGATAAAAAGCTGAAAAGAAGTTTAATTCTATTTTATCTCGCAGGAAACAAAGAAATTCTACTTTCAATTCGTTGGTTAACGAAGCAATATAAATTCTAGAGAAAAAAATAAAAATCATTAAAATATAAAGTCACAAGTTGAAAATTACAATAAAAAACCGTGGGAGCAGAAAATTCACAATATCCGATATTTGAAGTGTGTAGAAAGAAAGAGAGCTTCAACAGTTTTCACTTTGTCCCTTTTCAGTCATATTACTGGAAATTATAACACAATTGACTGGTTTTAGAGAAACTTTAGTCATGCTTCTGGCACTGTGAACTGTTGTAGTTTAAAAACTATAAACATTTTTTCTTATATATATATATATATATATATATATATATATATATATATATATATATATATGTTTGAATGTGTCATAAAATTATATAGGTTTAGGTATATATGCACTGTTATTCATATATTTTAGTGAGTGTGTATATGTGAATGTTTATAGAAATATAAGTGTGTACATGCATATACATATATATGTATGTGTATGTATGCATGCATGCATGTACGCATAACTCAGATAATTTCCTACTACCCCCTTTTAGACCTGACTTATATATACATAAATATATATATGTATCTCTGGTATTGTGTTTTCTGTGGAAGTGGGGTCTCTATTTGGAACTAGGAGTAGAGCAAAACATAAAAAGGTTTGTACCTGAAAAAGAAACCCATAGACAAGACAATAAAAATATATTATTTGAGTGGGTGATATATAGTAGTAATACGCGTTATGTCCTTAACCCGATATTTCATATATAAATTGAATTTGGCTTTTCGCCAACTTAAGTTTAAATCTTAAAGTAAAAAAACACAATAGGCATTAAAAATAAAGGAAAGGAGAAGTTACTGAATTAATGGATTTTATTGATATTAATATAAAATTTTAAAAATTAATAGAAGACAATTGATTGAATTTTTTTAAAGATAAAAATTAATAAAAAAAGGAGAAAACAAAAGTGGACTAAAAAGGGTAAGACGAGTATGGAGGAGGGTACTCTGAGCTCCTTTTCTGGTTTCGAGATCCAGGTCTCTCTCTTCCATCCTGTCTATCCGGATGAGAACCGCCAGTCTGGAGAGCAAGTCAAGTCTAAGTGCAAAATCAGTCTAACTGAATAGTCTCTCGAGTCTGCAGGGCTGAAACGACTGGTAACCGCTGATGGCTGGAAAGCTCAACATTCCTTTTGCCTGGTGACACGGTGGAAAATCGCCAAGCGCAGGACTAAAACACACCAATGTGTGGAGTGGGGATATGTCATATCATGAAAAGGGCGAAATTATAAAACTATTGCAATGCAGCGCTCGCCAAGGAGAACACCAAGTGACGCTCCTGGTATGTGTGATGTCATCTGATTGAATATCCAGAGCGGCTTATCCGATAAAAAAAAAATAGGTTTTTCACCTCACCAACGTGATAATTCGGAGTATGACAGGAAAGTTACAAACAGGGAATTTTTAAGGGAAGCTTATAGAAATAATGGAAACTAAATGGAACAGAATTAAAATTAACTAAATGGAACGTTATGACAGTATACATATTTACATGTACAGTAGAACCTTCATAAGTTGACCACCTAAGGGACTGTAACTAAGTGGTCAACATACGGAAGTGGTCAACTTAGGGAATTTTTTAAAAAATATTTACTATAGTACAATATTAGAAAAAAGTTAGTAATCTTTTTTAGTTTTTTTAAAGGAAAAATTTAGAAAAAATTTAGCACTTACTCATTTTTACTTTTATGGAAGGTACAGCACATTTTTACAAATTTTGAAAGAATGATTCAATTTTTGTTTGAGTCCTCTTTTTGTTCATTTGGTAACTGCAAAAACAATTTCATAGTTTAAAAGTCCATTAAGCATGCTTGGGCATTTTTCTGCAGAGAAATCTTTAATTTGCTCCATCATGAGCTTTACATCGACTTCCTTCAGTGTTGGGTAGTTTTCAGTTTCATCGTCACTTGGATAATTTTTTTTTAATTTTTTTTTTTTGTCAAATAATTTTTTTTTCAAATATTTTTTTTTCAAATTTTTTTTTCAACATTTTTTTTCAAATAATTTTTTTTTCAAATAATTTTCTTTTTCATTTTTTTTTTTCAAATAATTTTTTTTTCACTTTTTTTTCTAAATAATTTTTTTCCAAATATTTTTTTTTCCGAATAATTTTTTTTTCCAAATAATTTTTTTTTCAAATAATTTTATTTTTTATATTAATTTTTTTTTCAATTTTTTTTTAACATTTTTTTTCAAATAATTTTTTTTAAATAATTTTTTTTTTCAAATAATTTTCTTTTTCAAATTTTTTTTTCAAATATTTTTTTTTCAAATTTTTTTTTCAAATAATTTTTTTATTTCAAATAATTTTTTCTTT
>CM063511.1:16056411-16063911 GCA_032207245.1 Pardosa pseudoannulata
GATAGCGTGCATCTCCTCTTTGTTTGGAAATTTTCTACATTGTCCGCTAGGGCAATGTAGAATTATAATTGATTAGACTTCTTCTTTGAGGGTGTGAACTGTAGCCCTTGTGGTCAATGTAGGTTAGAGGTTAAAAAGGGGAAAGCAAAATGACATGGGAATTTTTGCCCTTGTCTCAAGATTTGAAAACCCCTGAGAATTTTCTTAGAATGTCTTAGGGGTTTTATATAAAATGCCTACATTAGTTGCCGGATATAGGTTTTTCCTTATAATATCCTCTCGGGCAAAAAGAAAGGTATGAACGAAGTGAGGGGTTTTATATAAAATGCCTACATTAGTTTCCCGATCTAGCTTACGTTTCCTTACATACAGTCTATTCAATAAGAGCGTGTCATCTATTTCTCTGAAAATACAAACGAGTTAGTTAAAGATACATTTGTACCTTATATTATACATATTAAATTGAAAAGCATTTCACCCAATAAGTTATCCAGTCCCCATTATTATCGATTATGCAAGAATCACTTTATCATTCGATTTTGACATTCAGCTGTGTTTACCCCTTCTGGTAGGTCATCCACATTTTGTACCGCTTTATAACGTGCTACCCACTTCCTGACGACAGACTCCGAATTTCTCGTGTACCGGGATGCAGCTGCACAAGATATTTTTGGTCATTTCGGATAATTACACAGAAACACTGCGTAAAAGCGGAGCTCATTTTGGAATTGTTTACTTAATCACAGAAAGAGAAATCGAATAAAGAATATAACCATAAAGCACTCTTCTATAATGTTTGAAGAACACGTGCAATTAAGCCGGTATCTGCGCACTATCTATTGACGAAGTTATGAGCGACACGCTGTTATGGAATAGACTGTATGTACATACAAATTACATTTCCATAGAGGAATTTTTTTTCAATCTATCAGAAAATATGGGAGGAAATTTTAGTTCTGAATATATCATAGCAATTGGAGGTAATGTTATACCTTTTTTAGTATTTTCATATTTTTTGTGATGTCTGACTTAACAAATATTGGCAGATCCAATTTTTTTCAAGAGAAAACTGCGTTAAGATATTTACAGGAAGAAAGTAGTCTGTAAACTTTAAAGTAGGTTTTCTTCTGCTTCGTAACGGATCTCAAAGATAAACATCAGAGAAATCTCTCTAGTGTAATAAAAGGTATTAATATTTGAAGAATTTTTAGGGGGGTAAACATACACTAATTTTTTATGTCAAACTGCGTACATTTATAAATGTAATATTTCATATTATCTTAATGTATAAAACATTTTCTGCCATTTTAATTCCAATTTTTTTAATTTATGATGTTTATTAAGTATAATCCACCAACTGAACAGATCTTTAAAAATCTAAGAAATCAAGAAATAAGACTGTTTATTTGACGCAGAGCTCTTGCCTAATTTTCTGTGCATGCTTTTAAATATTTAATAAATGAAGTTTCACAGCGATGGACTTGTTTCTGTGATGGAGCCACGACTGTACTAAGATGAGTTGCTTTAATTGCCCACCAATCCGGGGAACTTTAAATAATAGGAGCTAATTTCGAATGTAATCGATGAAAGGTATTTTTTTTGGACTACATAACCATATACTATGTAGATAGATAGATAATTACATAGATACAAATGGACAAAAAAAGATCACACTTAGAGGAATTTTTTTTCTTCTGTCAGCTACCGCTATATATATGTATGTGTGTGTGTGTGTGTACATTTGCATTTTGGTTCGTGTATATGACATTTGCGTGTAGATAAATACTTTCTCCTATACACTGTTACACGGAAAAATAACACACACATTATATATATATATATATATAATATATAATATATATATATATTATATATATATTATATATATATATATATATATATATATAAATAATATTATATATATTAATATATATAAATATATATAATATATATATATATATATATATATATATATATATATAATATATATATATATATATATATAAATATATATATATATATAAATATATATAAATATAAATATATTATATATATTATAATATATAGTATATACATGTATGTATTGAGACAGACTTCTCAATGGTGGTTGCAGTCATGGCCATAAAACTGATAACATTTTAACTAAAGAACTTTATTAGGATTATGTTGGAGGGAGGGTTCCCACTTCATCATAGGGACGGAACAAACTGGGGGTCAGGCTAGCATATACAAGACCCTTAACACCTGGGTCAATATCTGTGGGGAAAATATCTGCCTCTGACAGCACATATCTCCTTTTTATTTGGAAATTTCCTAAATGTTGCTAGAGCCATGTAGGATTATAATTGGTCAGGCCCCTTCGCTGAGGGCGTAAACTGTAGACCCAGTGGTCAATTTAGGTTAAGGGTTAAAAAGGGGAATCCAAAATGACGTGGGAATTTTTAGCCTGATTAAAATTTGAAAACCCCAGAGAATCTTTTATATAAATATATATAATATATATATATATATTTATATATAAATTATATATATATATATATATATACATATGTAAATGTGTGTTATTTTTCCGTGTAACAGTGTATGTATATGTATAAATGTATATATATTCGTATGTCTATATGTATACATACGCATATATATACATATATATATATATATATATATATATATATATATATATATATATATTCATACGCATACGCATATATATACATATATATATACATATTTTCTCTAATGGAGCAAATTTCGTTTTTTTCTTCATTGCAAAAAGCGAGATCATATTTTACTCTTTAATAGATCATACTATGTAAAGACATTCCCATATTATTAATATTATTCTTTGGGATGTTTCACCTTCAGATATTTAATAATTCATATCAGATTGTATTTTTTTTTGTAGACTTCTATTCTATCATGAACATAAAAGGGGAAGAACTACTAGAACAAAAAATTAGAATCTATTGTAACATGTGATAGGTGTTAACCATAAATTCCTAACTAACCTCTCTAGAGGAAAAGGTGTCATCAAAATTTGAAGTAATTTTGTTTACAGACTTTAACATGTTTTGACGAAATACGCTTTCTTAATATATAAATTCTACATTGCTCTGGAAAATCGCATTTTTTACTATTCACTGCAAAAAAAAATATGAAAATAGTTTCTAGTCATGAATAATTCATACCAGGTAAAGGCGTTCCTATTCTATTTATTGTTCTTTTCGAATGTTTGACTCTCAGACATTTAACAAATATTGGCGAACGAGATTTTACCAGACTTTCAAAGATTTTGCCTCTAGTAAGTTTAACGAAAGGAAAGAATTACGGAATTTAACAGTAGGTTTTTTTGTGACATTTAATAGATTCTAAATGTTAATACCTTATATAATATCTCTATTATAAAAGAAGCTATTAAAATTTAAGACATTAATGTTATACAATGGAATTTTTCTTGTAATAACTTGACAAAGCTCTCTTTGGATCCGAAGGTTCTAAGAAATTTAAATATTTCGGAATATTTTTATTGTTTTCATGATAAATTTTAATTCAAATAACTTTTTATATTTGCATACTAATGTGTCCTATTAATTTTTTTTCACGTCAAAAACAATATTAAATCATAGTCATGAATAAGTTATATTAGGTAAAGATCAATGTTATAATATTTGGGTAATATTATTTGCATAAACGAAGCTATTAAAATTTAAAACATTAATGTTATACAATGGAATTTTTCACTTTCTTTGGATCCAAAGTTTCTGAGAAATTTAAATATTTCGGAATTTTTTTTAATTGTTTTCATGATAAATTTTAATTCAAATAACTTTTTATATTTGCATACTAACTTGTCCCATTAATTTTTTTTTCACATCACAAACAAGATTAAATTGTAGTCATGAATAAGTTATATTAAGTAAAGATCAATGTTATAATATTTTTGGAATATTCTTTGCATAAAAGAAGCTATCAAACTTTGGAGGAATTTTCTTTTTGAAAACAGATTTTAAAACATTTTGTCAATTACCTTCTTACATAAATCTACCATTGCATTATATTGAAATATGCTTATCATAACAAGCAAATCAAGACAAACTGACTGCGGGGTTAGCTAACATCAGTTAGAAGTAAAAGGCCCTTAACACCTGGTCAACATTTCAGTTAAAATCTGTGTGAATATTTGTTGGAATAGTAAGGCGTTCCTATTCTATTTATTGTTCTTTTCGAATGTTTGACTTTCAGACATTTAACAAATAATGGTGAACGAGATTTTACCAGATTTTCGAAAATTTTTGTCTCTAGTAAGTTTAACGGAAAGAAAGAGTTACGGTTTGGTTTGGTTTTGGAGCGCTACGATCTACTTTTTGCAACACGAGGGCTAATGAGACCGGGACCTACTGCTTAAGCCGATTCCGAACGGCTACGAACATCCATGCCATAGTGGGATTCGAACCCACGAACTCCGATTCCGAAGGATAGCACCCTAACCATTCGGCCATCGTTCGGCGAAAGAATTACGGGACTTCAACAGTAGGTTTCTTTGTAACGTTTAATAGATTCTAAATGTTAATATTTTTATAATATCTCTATTATAAAAGAAGCTATTAAAATTTAAGACATTAATGTTATACAATGGAATTTTTCTTGTAATAACTTGACAAAGCTCTCTTTGGATCCGAAGGTTCTAAGAAATTTAAATATTTCGGAATATTTTTATTGTTTTCATGATAAATTTTAATTCAAATAACTTTTTATATTTGCATACTAATGTGTCCTATTAATTTTTTTTTCACATCAAAAACAAGATTAAATTATATTCATGAATATATATATATATATATATATATATATATATATATATATATATATATATATATATATATTAATATATATATAAATATATGTATATATATATTATATATTATATATATACGTATATACATATATGTAATGAGACGGACTTCTCGATGGGTGGTTGCAGTCATGGCCATAAAACTGATACCATTTTAACTAAAGAACTTTATTAGGATTACGTTGGAGGATGTGTTCCCACTTCATCATAGGGACAGGACAAACTGAAGGGTCAGCTAGCATGTACAAGACCATTAACATCTGGGTGAATATCTGTCGGAAAAATCTGCCTCCGACAGCGTGTAACTCTTTTTTATTTGGAAATTTCCTAAATTGTCTGCTAGAGCCATGTAGGATTATAATTGGTCAGGTCCCTTCTCTGAGGGCTTAAACTGTAGACCCAGTGGTCAATTTAGGTTAGGGGTTAAAAAGGGGAATCCAAAATGACGTGGGAATTTTTAGCCTTTCATTAAAATTTTGAAAACCCCAGAGAATCTTCCTTATATATATATATATATATATATATATATATATATATATATATATATATATTATATATATATATATATATATATACATATGTAAAATGTGTGTGTTATTTTTCCGTGTAACAGTGTATGTATATGTATAAATGTATATATATTCGTATGTATATATGTATACATGCGCATATATATGCATATATATACATATATATATACATATATATATATATATATATATATATATACGCATACGCATATAAATACATATATATATACATATTTTCTCTAATGGAGCAAATTTCGTTTTTTTCTTCATTGCAAAAAGCGAGATCATATTTTACTCTTTAATAGATCATACTATGTAAAGACATTCCCATATTATTAATATTATTCTTTGGGATGTTTCCCTTTCAGACATTTAATATTTCATATCAGATTGTATTTTTCTTTTGCAGACTTCTATTCTATCATGAACTTAAAAGGGGAAGAACTACTAGAACAAAAAATTAGAATCTATTGTAACATGTGAAAGGTGTTAACCATAAATTCCTAACTAACCTCTCTAGAGGAAAAGGTGTCATCAAAATTTGAAGTAATTTTGTTTACAGACTTTAACATGTTTTGACGAAATACGCTTTCTTAATATATAAATTCTACATTACTCTGGAAAATCGCATTTTTTACTATTCCCTGCAAAAAAAAAAATATGAAAATAGTTTCTAGTCATGAATAATTCATACCAGGTAAAGGCGTTCCTATTCTATTTATTGTTCTTTTCGAATGTTTGACTTTCAGACATTTAACAAATATTGGCGAACGAGATTTTACCAGACTTTCAAAGATTTTGCCTCTAGTAAGTTTAACGAAAGGAAAGAATTACGGGAATTTAACAGTAGGTTTCTTTGTGACGTTTAATAGATTCTAAATGTTAATACCTTATATAATATCTCTATTATAAAAGAAGCTATTAAAATTTAAAACATTAATGTTATACAATGGAATTTTTCTTGTAATAACTTGACAAAGCTCTCTTTGGATCCGAAGGTTCTGAGAAATTTAAATATTTCGGAATTTTTTTTAATTGTTTTCATGATAAATTTTAATTCAAATAACTTTTTATATTTGCATACTAACTTGTCCCATTAATTTTTTTTTCACATCACAAACAAGATTAAATTGTAGTCATGAATAAGTTATATTAAGTAAAGATCAATGTTATAATATTTTTGGAATATTCTTTGCATAAACGTAGCTATTAAAATTTGAAACATTAATTTTATACAATGGAATGTTTCTTGTAATAACTTGACAAAGCTCTCTTTGGATCCGAAGGTTCTAAGAAATTTAAATATTTCGGAATATTTTTATTGTTTTCATGATAAATTTTAATTCAAATAACTTTTTATATTTGCATACTAATGTGTCCTATTAATTTTTTTTTCACATCAAAAACAAGATTAAATTATATTCATGAATAAGTTATATTAGGTAAAGATCAATGTTATAATATTTTTAGAATATTCTTTGAATAAAAGAAGCTATCAAACTTTGGAGGAATTTTCTTTTTGAAAACAGATTTTAAAACATTTTGTCAATTACCTTCTTACATAAATCTACCATTGCATTATATTGAAATATGCTTATCATAACAAGCAAATCAAGACAAACTGACTGCGGGGTTAGCTAACATCAGTTAGAAGTAAAAGGCCCTTAACACCTGGGTCAACATTTCAGTTAAAATCTGTGTGAATATTTGTTGGAATAGTAAGGCGTTCCTATTCTATTTATTGTTCTTTTCGAATGTTTGACTTTCAGACATTTAACAAATAATGGTGAACGAGATTTTACCAGATTTTCGAAAATTTTGTCTCTAGTAAGTTTAACGGAAAGAAAGAGTTACGGTTTGGTTTGGTTTTGGAGCGCTACGATCTACTTTTTGCAACACGAGGGCTAATGAGACCGGGACCTACTGCTTAAAGCCGATTCCGAACAGCTACGAACATCCATGCCATAGTGGGATTCGAACCCACGAACTCCGGTTCTGAAAGCCAGCACCCTAACCATTCGGCCATCGTTCGGCGAAAGAATTACGGGACTTCAACAGTAGGTTTCTTTGTAACGTTTAATAGATTCTAAATGTTAATACCTTATATAATATCTCTAT